>QLNU02003225.1:100164240-100183367 GCA_006491805.2 Dysdera silvatica | reverse complement strand
AATAAATTATTTAAAATAATAATTAAATAATAAATGGTTTAAAAATAATAATTAAATAATAAATTATTAAAAATAATAATTAAATAATAAATTATTTAAAAAATAATTAAATAATAATTAATATTTAATAAATAATAAATTAATATATATATCAAAACTAACTTAATTTTGCTCTGTCTTATTGTTTCTCAAATAAGGTCACAAATCAAACTATATAGATCCACCTCACCAGCCTTTAATTAATATGATTAATCATGATTAATTACCATAATCATAAATAACCATCATCAATTAATATGATTAATGCATAATAAATGCCTGAAATAATACGAAATTGAATGAAGATACCCAGTCCACTCTCACAACTTGAAAGATTTGGAGCCTAACTTATTCAGGGAATTGCCATATCTCCCCTTTCCAAAATTTCGTCATCCAAACAATAAAAAAACAAATGGGGAAATTTAGTTCGTAATGAAGAAATAATGTGTAATTTTAATTCATGAACCGAAGTGAAAACTAACATTAGTGTCATAAAATATTTTTCTGAACCAACTTAATCGTTCATAAAACCTCAAGTCAGTTTTATTTTAGTAACCATAAAACATAATACATTTTCTACTCTGATGATTCCTTTCGCATTTCAAATCATTCACATGGACTGAAGAAACAATTTCGTTAACAATGCCTTTTCGAAAAATGCGGGCATCCAATGATCTATCAAATCATTTGCTCCAGAGATAAACGCCAAATAAAGGCTACGAAATAGGTTTTCGAAAGTTTGAAATCAGGAAATGTTTAATTTATTCTTTAGGGAAATGTTTCCCTTTCTTCGCAGAAAGAACCAATTATCACTCTAATCTTTTACAAACTGGCAATCTAAATGCATTATTTCGTTTTCTGAACTAGGATTCTCCAGGGTTTTGAATAATTTTTTAAATCGTGATAATAAGGATTTGGAAGGGGCATAAGTCATCACAATTTACTCCTCCCAGGATTTTCGGACGGATTAAATCGCATCAATCTCGGCAGAGTATTTGTTTTCGTCCTCCGTTTAATGTTGATGAAACTGCATTCGGTAAGATTGTGGCAAAGCTTTGCGAAATTCCATAACAGAATGCGCAATTCAATTAAAGACTGTGTTTCAAAGAATTTCGGTTTATTCATTTGTGTGGAAATGTCAAAGCTTAGCAGTTAACAGAATTCTATTTAGGGAACTTTATTAACAAAGATAATCAGTGTTTTCTCATGTATGTTTAGAACTTGCAATGTCAGTTGTTTCCGAAAACTTTTGTTTCCACGAATGTAGAATGTTAAATTGAAAGTCATTTGTACCTTCAAATTTTTACAATAAATGAACATGTTCAATAGAAACATGTTAATATATTACTCATTCCTTTCGTAAATAAGAACAATTTGAATCTTACAATTTACATTGCTGTTAGTTTGCGTTTCGGCGAAAATGCAGTTTGCCTCGGTCACGAAAAATAAATTTATTGCCCGTTGGACTGAACCACACAATACTAAATTTCAGTTACTTTTTTTACAAAGTACATATTTATGAAGCAAACTATTTTTTCTTTGCTATTCTTATTCAGTTTTTTCAGATGGTATAGGAAAATGCAGTAGAATGCGTTTAATGCCTTCTCATTTTAGAAAAAAACATCAGTGTCCTACCACTGAGGTGGAATTTCTCCTGATGAGAAATACTATAGATCGGGGTTGCTAAAAATATACTATTTACCAAAAAAAACTATTTTAAACGAAAGATTCGTGTACTGACTCCCTATTTTGAATTTTCACTTTATTTAATTTGATGAAATGTTTACTCTGAATATGTGTTTGTTCTGAATTTTGGAAATATATGATGTGATTAGAATTATTATAACCAACTGCAAGTTGCAGAACTTTTTAAAATGCTTGCTAGTTGATCGTTAAAAACAATTTGGCATAATGAAACTTAATAGTCGCAGTAATCGCAGCGTTTACCGCTATGAGGTCGGCATTTAGTTTCGGCAATTCACCCAGATGTATTAGAAGCCCAAAAGCAAACACTAATCAAAGCAAAAAACACCTTTTTAAACAGTATTAGACTAAAAATGTTCGCATAAAGTGCAAGGTGAAATGGAGCTAGTGCACAAATCTTTGGTTTAAAGCAGTTTTTTTGAAAAATAGTATATTTCTAGCAACCCCAATTAACATTACTGCCATAAGCTTAAGTGGCACTGTCCAGATGAAGACAGCACACAGCTATTGAAACAGTTCTAAACAACGTTTGCTCAATATATCGCCATCAAGTGTTTTGTAAAAACATCTCCTTTATTCCGTTTTAATCGTACATAGCGCATCGACATTTTTGGCTCAAAATTATCTTGGATGATCTTGTGCTATGAAAATTCAGCCAACCAACCTTTTATTAGGTTAGTGTAGCATGGCGTCGATAAATCGCCAACAATGAGATAATAGACATAAAACATAAACAAAGATTGAGTGGGTAGGGCAAGATTAAGGAGAAGGGGGATCTTTCTTTACTAAGAATTCGATTAGAGAAAACAAGAAATAGCATTGACTGTTATGCCTCTAATTACGTTTAAGATTAGGCGGCAAAATATGTCAGTCCACAGGCGGCGAAATACGCCAGAGCCTACGGGCTGCAAACTCGTAAATCCGCCTCTGTGTGTGGGTACTGCCCAAGAAAACCAACCTCCAGACTACAATGTGTAGAAAAACGGCACGTAGTCTACGATGCCCTTGGGGGGTCGAAATCGAACTAATAACGGGATAAAGGAATGCATTATTATTATAATACAGTACGATAAGGAAACAACATGTTTCCGGGCAATCTGAACTTCTTGAGGCTTAAGTAACTAACCTCACTACAGTGAGGTTTAGTTCTTAAGCCTCAAGAGGTTCGTAGCAGTTATACTAACTTTAGAGGTAACCTAAGAGGTTTGTAGTAGTTATACTAACTACAGAGGTAACCTAAGAGGTTTATAGTACGACGGCAAATCAGAAAGTCTTTGCCCCTATTTTTTATTAGCCAAAATAAGGTACATATTAGGTACCTCAAATACATACCTTTACATTCAGTTTTTCCATACTCAATACTGTTCAATATTAAAACCTGTCGCAGCGTTAAGAGATGCCTGCGGCAGAAATTCGTCTGCTGACTGGTGGGAACCGTTCACAAAGCCAGCCCACGACAGCCAGACGCGGAGCCCCGCGCTGTCCTGTCAGGACCTTCTTCAGCTGACCGAAAATGTGGAAATCGCTAGGAGCGAGGTCCGGACTGTATGGTGGATGGTCCAGACTCTCCCAGTGAAATGACCGGAGCTTGTCGGCGGTTCTGACTGCATACAGTCCGGACCTCGCCCTTAGTTATTTCCACGTTTTCGATCCGTTGAAGAAGTTTCTGCCAGGACAGCGATTCACGTGCAACGATGAAGCCAAGACAGCAGTCCGACTGTTCCATAGTCAGCCGGACGAATTCTACCACAGGAACATCTCAAATTCAGTGCTGCGATGGGACAAATGTCTGAACCGGTGTGGGGACTATGTGGAAAAATAGTGTAACGTACGTATAGTTGTAATTACCTGTAGGTACCTTATTTTGGTTAATAAAAAATAGGGGCAAAGACTTTCTGATTCGCCCTCGTAGTTATACTAACTGCAATGAGTACTTTTAGAATGAGTGTGCAGTGTTCGAATATTAACCTGTAGTAACGGCGTGTTGGGCTAAAACATTACCGTTTCGTTACCACGAAAACAAATCATCAGTTTGCTTGTGCCCGGCATCGGAAGCTGTCCAAAATTGTAAATCTAAAACAGCCTTTACCACGAACAGGTACGGAATTTTAATCAGATTAACTAATTTTTATTAAGATACGTCAACAGTGCCCGACAGGAAATTAACGCGCCTGTAGTAAATGTCGGTAAATGTGGTTAACGAGACCTGGTTACAATAAATTTTAATCTCAAACCAACTTTGCGAAAGTGTCTTCATGTATTTAACGTCACTGATAAGGAGAATTTATTTCTGAAGCAACAAGTAAAAAAGAATGCTGTAATCCTTCACGATTAAAGCTGTGTCAAAACAAGCTTGAATAACCTCGTGAACAATGATTTCAATTTCCTGTACAAGTTCCAAAGTTTTGCAGCAGGCATGTGAGGGAAAAATGGTCTGTAGATGAAAAATTGAAATTCAAGAGAAGTTTAAAGTAAGTCTAAATATAACATGATAAATTTGTTTTATAAAACAAGAAAATTTAACTTCAAAACATTCCGCTACCGAATTTGAAAAAGTAAATTTAGATTAAAGTTAAATTTAGTTTATTCGAAACATGAAATATTGCGCAGCGGATACAACTTCAAATTTTAAATTTATATACACCCATTTAATTATCTATGAGATAGAGATAAAATGAATGGCGCTGTGACCTTTCTTGTCCTTGCCCCAATACAACTTTAACCAACGAACCAGAATCAATAAACTTTATGAGGTTATTATTTATTATATCTACTCTTTCCACATATAAGATAATTAGCTGAAATCAGTTACGTTTTTATTATGTTTCTTTATATAATGCAATTCACCGTTTCCGAATGCAGGAATTAAAATTCGAGAACGAAAATAATTGCAAACGTTGTGCAAATTCTATTAATTTAGTTGCAATGATTTGTGAAGATAGAGTTCATGCAGCAGGGTTACATATCTTACGCTTTCTGCATAACGTCGTCAACCACAAGCAAAAACAATAATTATAAAATTTATGCATATCTCATAAAATTATTGGTAATAATTCTTGAAGGTGGAAATTTCACAACGAAGGGTCGATAAGATCAGAGCCGTAGCCAGGCTGGGGCTATAGAGGACTGACTCCCACTGGAAAATATTTTTTCTCAAAAATCAAATATTGTAGAATTTTATTTTAAATTTTTTGTTTTGTACGAAATTGTACATGACAATGGAAATTGTTCTTTAACGTTAAAAATGTATTCAAAATAGCTCTCTACTGTAGATCTTGTGTATGTAATTTTTTTTACATACGTTTGAATCTTCATATACTTTATAATAAGGATTGGGGAAATTATAGAGAGGTATACTAAAATTTATTTTTTAATGCAAAATTTATTTTAAGAAATTTATTTATTAATTTTAAATATATTAGTCTACTTATATATTTAGTATTATTAAATATATTAATAAAATATATCAAAACATTTACGAATTTTAAACCTCCTCTGTAGCTTTTTGATTCCCCCCTGTAACTTTCATAGCCCCCCCTGTAGCCAGCATCTAGCTACGGGCTGAGAAAAAATTCCTTCGAAGTAACTGGATGGATGTCACCAGCATAGTATGGGTTCTTTGTAGGGATGAGCATCGATGGTCGATGTTTTCGAACCATCGATGTTTTACTTTCAATATTCGATGTTTGCTCTATCGATGGTAAATGGCCAATGTTTTGAAACCATCGATGGCGAACGACCAATGTTTTTGACCATCGATGATTTTACTACAATATCGAATGTTTTAATAATACAGGAGATTTGTAATTTAACCTTAGGTTTCGATGATTTAAAATCCTAGTTTTAACATAACCATCCACAACCATTGATTCACGATTATTTATGTTTACTCTAAGGCAGGTGTGTAGGAGGGCTTTCGGGGTCAAGCCCTAACCCATTGGCTATTAAAACATGTCATTGTCTCCAAGGCTACATCACGTGATCATCCTTACAGATACTTGAGCCTCTCCCCGCATAAATTTTGAATTGCTGAGCTGCTGGCCTAAGGCTTGACTACTATGTCCGTAGTCAGGCAAGGTATCTGGAATTCGTACACATGTACACTGAGTAGTTCGCATATATATAAAGTAGTGGTTAGGTACCCCCTAGTTTTATGGGAGTGGGTTACAAAAAAAGACGGAAATGTTGTGCATTAATGCCGTTTGTAATAAATAACAAGCTTGAGCTGTTATTTTTTGAGCTGTCATATCCTTTCAATTGTGTGGGCACCATTGGAAATAAACAACTGTGGTCGGTTTTGGGGGGAAATTTTACGATAACAGACTGATGGGGGAAAGAAAGAACTTGACTATCCGTGACCTCTAAAAAGCCGGAGAAGTCAGTCATAAATAAAAATGAAAACACGGCCATTTTTTGTTGGCGACACCTGGCTACCGCATAGATGCGCTCATGTTCATAGTTACTAATAGCAACTAATTTTCTGATATCGCGTAGGTGATTTAATGTGGTCATATTATAAATTTTACGTTATTTGTTAATAAATAATCGAATTCATTTTCTACAACGGTATACCAAATGATATTCCTGTAAATAATTATTCGCCTATATTTCGATATTCTATTATATATTCACTACTTCGATGCAATGTACTTTATTTTAATTTAAAAAATAATGAATAAACTTATTTTTTATGAAATAAATAAATACCTTTATATTTATTTCGTAGTATTCGGCTTTCCTTTTCACATTGATCATTAAACATATCTCTTCTTTTTAGTTAAGCAACTTCTATAGTCTTGAAATTGGAACATCAATATTTTATGGTTGCAAACATCAGTTTCGTCGTAAAAATTACGATGTAAAAAACCTAATTTCTTGTAAAAATGATTTTTCTTGTAAAATTATACCTGTGAATGTAAGATTTTAGGTTCGAATCTCTCCGATTCACCGCATTTGCGCTATTTCAACTTTTTCGTTTTTGGAGATTCCCATTATACTTTTTGCACAGGATTACGCTAATTAACTACGCAAGCACCTTTGATTTCTTTAAAAAGTCGATAAAATACTCTTTGCAATCACGAATTTTAGAGCAATTATATATTATTTAACCTTATATAATCCACATCATTCAGAATTTCTAGAGTTCTTTCCTGTATTCAACGATTTCTGAGATAATCGATTCATTTTTACACATAAAGATTGAAGGAATCAAGCTCAAAGCCCTCGTATGCATAAAATATACGCTACAAAAAACAGCTAACTTCCGACTATCTAATAGTGTGCATGTCGGGGTAAGGAAAATGAAACGACAAAAAATCCTCCTACTTTGTTCAATGCAACTTCGCTACCCCAATCCCCAAGGGACAGTAACACAAGTTATCCCTTTTGAAAATAATATTATTTGGCATTTATTCGAACTTTATTTAGTAGAAAGGGCCCTGCGGTGGCGCAGTGTGGTAACGCGTTCTCCTATTGCGCGGCTAATCCGGGTTCGACTCCCAGCAGTGCAAAAAGAACGCTTACTCAGAGATCTCATAAAGATCGCACTGCTCACTGTAGTCCGGGGTTTGGTTCCCTAGGCCTTAAGAGGTTCGGATTCCTCGGAAAACAGTAGGTCCCGGCGCAGCATGACCACTGTAGTCTTTGAGCCGTAAAACCAAAAAGAAAGCGATTTAGTAGAAAGAATAGAACAAGAAAAATTTGCATTATGAAACGTGGAAAAGTGTATTTGGTTAGCCTTAAGCGGAGGAAAATTTTCGATGTTCATTGATTATCAGTTCTTATTAACTGCGTTTCTGTCAAAAAAGAGCTAAAGATACTAGTAATGATAGCATTCCTACAAAATTTGGTGGGTATTAAGAAAGCATTTTGTGTTAAAAGTAGTTCATGTTAAGCGTAATTGAATGACTAAGATTCGGATGTATCAACAATCATTATCCCTCTATTACAAGAAGAGCCGACGAGAGTGGGGGTCAGAAGGGGCTGCAGCCGGGGAGCCCGGATGAAGTTTAGAGGCCCGCGCTGGCAAGAACCTATGTTGTTGGAGGCCGGCCCTGAAAAAAAAAGTCTACGCCACTGCCCAACGAAAGGGGCATGGGGCAGGTCGAAGTGAGAATAAGGGCCCGCTTTGGCTCTCGGTGCCCCTGATTTCAGGACGGAAGCCTCCCTGATATATCCGTAGTGTTGTGAAAGAAATAAACAAATTTGTTCCACAAGGATCGTGTCTAGAAGGTGGCAAGGAGGGCTCGTGCTACGGGCGCAAGCCAAGAAGAGCATAAATCGGCTGAAGTAAGCCACAGGGGAAATATGCTCGGGACAGGGGCGCAATCTGTACTGTTATTCCAGGGGCGCAAAATTATCCAGCTATAGTCCTGACGTTCACCATACCAGACAGACATGTTAGCAAGCTGGCCCGTATAGTTAAGAATGCAAAGCTCAACCCCAACAGCACCGATATCCCACGACAGTATTTAGTATATTACTTCTTTTTTTTGTATGTGGTTGTTGCAATTACGACCTCAAACGGCATCCACTTTTTACAGAAAATAACGAGTTGAGACGTTATATTATATATTATACACGTAAGTATGAAAGAATAGGGGAAAGCAATGATACTAAAATAATAAGAATAGAATTAAATGAAAAATATAGAAATACATGTAAACATAATGACCTATTACTCCCAAAAACAAGAGCCGAAATAGGAAGGAATAATATAAACTATAAAGGTGCAAAATCAATTAATTAAATTAGGACAGGAAAATTATACAAAACTGTGGTCAGACCTGCAATGTTATGCGGGGCGGAGACTTGGCCAATTACAAGAGCGCATGAAAGGAAGATGAAAGTGGCTGAGATGAGAATGTTGAGGTGGATGAATGGCGTTACAAGGAGGGATAAAATAAGGAATAACCTAATTAGAGGTACGGTCAAGGTTGGACCCATAGGGAAAAAAATGCAAGAACATAGGTTAAGATGGCTTGGGCATATGGAGCGGAGAAATGAGGAATATGTGGGAAAGGTATTGGATAAGCTGGTGGTAATGGGTAAGAGGAAGAGGGGAAGACCACGGCTGAGATGGAAGGATAAAGTGACGGAAGATCTGGAAGAGTATGGATGGAGTAGAGAAGAGGCATTGGATAGAAGATTGTGGAAGAGAAGATTAAAGGACCATAACGCCGACCCCATATAACATGGGAAATGGCAAAGCGAAAGAAGAAGATAATGGTGCAAAATTTGGAATGAGCTATGAGAAGAACTAAAAAAAATTGAAAAGTAAAAAAATATTTAAAAAAGACTAAAAAAATATTTGATACAAGGTAATGAAAACTAAAAAATTAGAAAAAAATATATTAAAAAAATATATGTTAAAAGGATGAGTGATTCCCATTTAGTTATGTGTTAGCTTTGGAATCAGATAGAGAACTAATTTAGACAAACGTAACAAATTTAATTAGGACTAACTACTACTCTACAAATTCTATGCAGTTATATAAATGGCGAAAGTTTCCACATGGACAGAAACATAAATGTCTAGCTGATATTCTTGCTATGGTGCTGTGATTTATCAATACAGGTTGTTATCAAATCAACGGCTCAGCAACAATATCTGTCTAAATTGCAATATGACAATACAATAAATTACACCAATACTGAGAACGTATGCCAGATATTAAATTAAAACAATGCAAGAAATACTGCCTGAGTAAGCAAGGGCAAATGGAAAAGTAGAATAAATTTCATAACCTAATTTTCAAATTAAACCTAAATAATGGTACACCTCGTACAAATGGGAATAAATGGATATTGACTCACGTGCGACTGTTATGATGGGGTGTTGCAGTCACGTGACCGTTGTTTTGTTGCAGGTGCATTACGCTGTGGCTCGTCGTGCACTTCAAAATCCAATTTCTGATGAGAAAACATTTACGGGGCTGCTAGGAATTAACTGCTACTCCACTCCTGTAGTGATGGACCAAACTGTTATTTTTGAATAACCTGTTCCAACGTTCCTGTTCCAATCACGTAACAGGTTCCAATCACGGTGATTTCAGTCACCGGGAAATGCGAAAAAAGAATATTTCATAACCTAATTTTAAAATTAAACCTAAATAATGGTACACCTCGTACAAAGTAGAATAAATGGGTATTAACTCACATGCGGATGTTATGCTGGGGTGCTGCAGTCACGTGACCGTAGTTCTGTTGCGGGCGTGTTACACTGTGGCTCGCCATTGCACTTCAAATTCCAATGTCCGATGAAAAAACGTTTACGGGACTGAATGTCAAATTGAGATGTCCTCTTTCCTTCGCTGCTCCCGCTCTTCTCTTCTATTTTCTTCTCTTACTATCCCCAGCACGACCCTCAAGTCAATGAAATTAAATTACACAATCCACTCACAGGATTATTCGTTTTGACAGTACATTGGCTGTTGCTATCTATGCAAACCATACTGCTGATCTCTGATAGGTTTCCTTTCGCGGGGCGGTCTACTGTTTTTGAGTTTAACTACGCCCTGAGTTTACGATACTAGAATTGACAAACAAGCCCCTAATCAAAGTTGACATTTTATGGGATTTCCATGGTTTATTTTAGCCTGGCTATGGCGCCTAAACCCATAAAACGTCGTCTGGCTTTTTTTTTGTCTACCCATGCTTACTTTGTACAAATACACAGAATATATTTGGCAAACTAATATTCTCCTGTAATAATACGTTAATATCCACACAAAATGATTTAAAGAACAACGTAATTCAATATGGCTGACGAGCACGCCATACGAAACTCTAATGAGTTTTGATGCGTTGGGATTAAATTCGTGTATTAGACATTCAAAAATATGGACTCCAGGGTTGTATATGTTGAATGTACTTTTGTTCTTACGGGTACGGCTTATAAATTTCTAGTAACACTAATCTGCTTTTATCTCATTGTGATCAGTGTGTGCAGAAATTTTAAAACCGTTAACTGTACTTTTAGGCCAAAAAAATTGTCTGGGAACACTTTCAAATTTAATGAGCATTTTAATGATATACAAGATACGAGAAAGTCGCAAATTAAAATTCCATCATTCATTTTCATTGTGACAAATAAACGAAATTCATTAATTTAAGGTATAAAACTGATTTAAATTAAATTATTTAGCGCTGTTTTGAAAAATGTTTGAGCATATATAGCGCAAGAAACAATTTATATAAATTAGTACTTTTGGTATCTATTTTCACTTAAATCTAACCTATCTTAAATATACGTTTGTCTTGGATCTGTCTATATATATATTTATGTTGAAGTGCCTGCCAACCCGCCTTAATACCTAAATGTTGATAACTGTTCAATTTGAACTTTCGAAAAAGCATTTAAACGTAGTACACAATTTCATGTAGTACATGAATTGATAAATCATATGGAAATATTATTTAGCCTTACAAGAATCGTTAACGTTCTCCTCTTTACTAACGTCCAATTTATAGAGCTTTAGGCAGTTTAGTATAGCTCTCTCTCAAATCCACATATCAAAACACAAGGAAATCCTTTCATTTATTTCATAAATCATTGAGATACAAACGAGGAATTATTGATAAAACCACAATGTTAAACAAAGCAGCAATGGCAGTGGATGTTGCAATATGACGTTCTTGTCAATTACCGATTACCTTGAAGTTAGCACACGTCTGCAAGTAAGTCTATTTTTTAATATATTTATTTTAGATTATCCACAACGCCGCTTGTGCTCCTTATACTCATAGGCTCGAACATATTCCGAACATTGTCCTTTCGTGCACAAGGAATAGCAGCATGTGCAATCACTTCGGCAAATTCCCACCAATGTGCAAAACCCGTCATCCGACCTGTAGGACAAAAAATAACTATTATTAACTTCAAAAATTTTCCTCAATTAAAGTAAAAAAAAAAAAAGGTCTATGTTTGTTAAAAAGATGTTGGACGAATTTCAAAAACAAGTTGTTTATTTCCAGCAGGAAATTCATGTATAAATATTTCATTACTTAATTTTAAATTTGTCCATGTCACGAACCTCTCCGTTATGTCGGTTTCATTTTCCGTCTTCAGTAATGCTTTCATCACTCTTCCAAAATCTAAAATTATCGTAAAAATGCAATATCTATTCAAATAAATACTTGAAAACTTTAAAAAATTTATATATAATTGTAATTAAAGTCATACTTCTAAACTTCAATCATCGACAGCAAATTAATCTATTCTGTCTTTCATACTAGAACGCAATTATACATTACTTCCAGGCATGGATATCGATATACTGCTCGATCAAAATAACAGAAGCCTTAAAAAATTCAATTAAAATTTAGAAAGTTTGCGAAGAAGCCATAAAAATTCAGTGTGGTCATACACTTTGCCATAAATCTCAAGTGAATTGTATACGCTTGCGCGACGCAAGAACAGAATTGGTTATGCTACGCGGCTACCGATAGTTTTCAGGGGAAACTGAACCACTTATGTCCTCGGGAATGGACACCTAAACTACAATGATTTAGTTTATAAGCCTCCCCTTTTTTTGTCACGGCTGAAAGCGTAATCCCGAATAACAACACACTAGGAGCGCCTTATCTCTGCGGCACAAAAGGGCGTACCCGGAAATAAAGAGGCAGAAATTCTTAGGAACTTCTATTTCATGTTGTCTGGAATCAATTATTGAAATTTAGAGATCAATCACATCACTTAATAGTCATTTCCATTAAGAAACAGCTATCTAGAGGATTATTCGGCAAAGTCATCTCACTTTTAAGCAGTGGCAAAAAGTGGATTAATGTAGGCCATCTCCAAATGTTTATTACTCCCCACCTTTGAATAAAAAAGCCACAATTCATGTATATATTATCATAATGGTGACAATGATGAAAATATATGTATGGATGTCGTTTTTTCACCTCGAGATGGATGTTGAAGAATAGAAGATGGTCCACTTTTGAAGTCACGCTACGTCACTGCTATTAAGAAAACTGTCTCGTAGCCATCATTTGCTGAAATACCAGCTCCTGTTTGGTGTCAGAATTTGCAGCAGCCAGACGAAGGGACATTCTGTGAGCGGGTGACACAACGTTTTCCGTAGCATTTTGTGTTGGATGTTTGGTCGATAATTGGAATTCACGTTAAATTGTAGGTCCAACTTCTTATATGGTTTGGTTATCATGGTAAGCATGTAAGGCCACATCTTCTGTATGGTTTTTGGCCAAACTACGTGGGTCTGATTAAAATTACTTACATCCGTCCTACATTATGTTTATAAGGATTAATGTTGCTGATGATGGTTAAAGAGAAGTATTTTATTCCATTAATGTTTTCGAGAAAAAGAGCAGTGCTTTAAATATTAGAGAATAATGTTGTTGTTGTGTGTAAGAAAAGTTACATCAATTATACAAATAACATTTTATTTATTTATATTTAACCGCCCCGATGACTTTGTGCGTCAGCCGATACTTGGCAAATGTGGCCATTTGTATTAATCTTGCGAAAGGACATTAAATCTTACAAAAAATTTTCTAAAAACTAAACTACTATAAAATCATGGTATTGTCATCTTTCGACCCATTGCATGATGGTGGAAGCCTTTCATTTTTTTGTTATTTGAACTAACATTCTTATAGTATTTTATATTATTTTTGTCGGCAATGGTTACTACCACATCGCATTCGCATCCATGACACCGATTCAAATAATGTATGAGGATGATACGTAATGAAGAGGAGTATCAGTGGTGTTGCTATGTCCTACGCAAGAAATAATTTTGGCGCTTTATTGATTTGTTTATAAAATAAGAAGTCCTAGAATAAAGCGGGGACCTAACCCAGTATGCATTTCGAGTATATTTTTCCTATATTATATAACGTTCATGAATAATAGGAATAATATTTTTTCAAGTCCATAATGTTACCGTAGACGGGATGGAAAAAATGAATTGCGGAGTTTATTAGCTGAAAATTGTATATCATTATGAGTTTATAACAACATATTAAAACTACTGACGTTACTCCAGTATAGTGGAACCGCAATAACACGAAATTCAAGGGAAAGGGGTTTTACTTCGAGTTACTGATTACATCAAGTTACTGATGTCCAAGGGATATTTCTATGGGAAGGAGAATAATAACAGTTCATCGAGGATTTCGAGTTAACAAGGTTCCACTTCATAATACTATACATGTGGTGGAAGAATTACCGCTTAACATGGGAACGACGACAATTACTTGTACAGATAGAATTACAGCCAGCAATGCAACGCTTGCCCTCATCTTGTTATGATCTTGTATGGCCATCAAATCTAAAATAAAAACTTTCTAAGTGTGCAACATAAATTGCGTTTAATTAGCACACGTCAGTTATCATAAAGATTGATATATTATAAAAGCTTATATGTTACATCATAAAAGCTTATATGTTGTATCATAAAAGCTTAGATATTTTATCATCAAAGCTTAGATGTTATATCTTAAAAGCTTAAATATTATAACGGCTTAGATGTTTTATCATAAAAGTTTAGATGTCATATCATAAAATCTTAGATGTTATATCATAAAAGCTTAGCTGTTTCATCGTAGAAGTTTAGATGTTTTATCATAAAAGCTTAGATGTTATATCATAAAGGCTTTGAAGTGGTATAATGGCATTTGATAAGCATGCAGATAACAATGGTCTGGGTCTGATTCTAAGTATGCAGCGTCTGCATTTTTTAAGTTGTGAGTTCGATTCTCTTTTTAAAAGAAGAGCAGATTCCTCGAAAAGTTAAGGGTCTGGGCAAAACATGACCTTAGATGAAAAGAAATACGCACATTGTTAATAAATAATGCTGTAAAACATAAAAAAACAAACAGAGAAACATGAAACTATTAAACGGAATGGAAATCAGAAACAAAAAGCTGACAACAAAAGGAGGTAATTTAGAAGAAACAGAAAATTCACGTCTGAAAATAGAAACACGACAATATTTTTCATCAATATTGTTTACAATGCATCATATAGCATATGTTTTATATCTATTATAACGTAACATAAGTTTTCATATAAAGTAAAACCCCTTTTGAAAGATAACCCTCGGATACGGTGAGATAAAAATTCCCGATAAGAAATTCAGTCTCAAGAATATCCCTATTTTAAGCTCATCCCTTTTTTTTATGGACAATTTTTTCTGTTCCGTAGGTATACACTAATAAGGTGTTTCACTGTATATATGATTATAATTTCCATGTTTTATGAAACCAATGGAAGCTTGTATTAATCTTCCTCTGGATATACAACTTTCCATGAAATCAATACAAAGTCTCATATGCTAGGAAATCAAAATACTGACCGGCGCATAAGGAAAGGGGGTTCAAACGGATCTTCTCGAACGATGAACAAACTCCCTATTTATATGTCATATGGTATGGCTCATATAATACATGTCATTACATATATGTAGCATATGTGTGTGCCTCTTTAGACTATTCTGGGAAAAGTTGCCTCGATTTTCTGATGCATATTTAGCCTCTTAATATATTTTATATCGTGGTTCAGTTAATCTATTTCAGTTTTATCAATAAATGCAGTTTTCGTTTATTTTTGCTTCCACTTACGAAGGACCCCAATATCTCATTTATCGGAGCCTCGTTCTTTTTTTGCCAATATCCCGCATCCACAAACTCATTATAAGCAAAAGCAATTACTTTGGACCCCGCTTATTGTTTCGAACGTCTTATTCAAATAATTCGCCTTTAAGAAAATGAATTTTCAGAAAGTACGAAGTAAACTTTTGAGAATTTCCACCTAAAAATCCAAGACCTTTATCTTTTAATACGTTTATATCTGTGTATCTCGTTTCCAGAAAACAATTTGATTTGATTTACTTAAAAAAAGTCAAGAATTCTAAATCGATTCATTCACCAATGAAATATATATCAAATCAAATCCAACTTTTTTCAGACGGATGCAGATACTTACATGAGGTGATCATGATTTACAATTTGTTAATTGAATTGGTTCATATAGGCCAGCGGTTCTCAACCTGTGCTCCACGAAACATTTCCGAATATTTCTCGTGCTCCCGTGCTCAGAAATTACACAAAATTTCTAAATTTCTTGGACTTCATTATCCTTTTTCGATGTCAAATGACAATTTCAGTTTTATAATTTTAAAAATGGTTTTAGATATCATACCTACACGGGTAACACATTGCGGATTTAAAATATCTGCTTTGAATTTGTTCTCCAATGTTTTGCCCTACTTTATGGATTTTGTAACTGTTTTTCATTTATGTCTATGTATTAAAGTAAGTTTCCTACTTCTCTGAAAATTGTGAGAAATATAACATTTTGAATAAAATAAAACTTGACGTTTTACATGCTCAAATGCTTAAAAACACTTCCACAGCTAATACTGTAGTTATTGGGTTTAATACCAATGTTATTAAAAATATCGCCTCCCTTATGAGAAAGAAAAATATAAAAAAAAATAAAGCACATAAGAAAGTATATGTCTAATTGATGTTTTTAGAAAACCGTACTTAAATTTCCGGTTTTTAAAGACCTCATTTGAAAAAATTTAATTTAATTCAAATTTAATCAATTTAGAATTCGAAAACAAATTCGTACTTCTACTATTACACATTAAAATATTAAAATTTCGACTAATGACTTGAAAAATATGGTTAGATAAAAACAGCTAAAAATTTACATACGTGTCATTGGCATAAGGGAGACGATAGTGCTCCGCGAATAATTTTTCTCTTGAAAAGTCCTCCGTATCACAAAAACTTTGAGAACCGCTGGTCTTGACAACAAAGGGTAAATACTGTGTTGTCTGAAAAATCTCCTGCTGACCAGAATTAGATATAATTAGTGGAAATGGAAGTACAGTCGAACCTCGTTAAGACGAATACGCTTAAGACGAATTACTTTTAATACGAACCGTTTTCTGAAGTTCCGTCAGATTGTATAGCATACTATTCTTTCCAGATAAGACGAATTACTGTTAATATGAACAGATTTTCTGTTCCCCTTGGTGTTCGTCTTAACAAGGTCAAACTGTAATAAATATAATAACAATATTTAATAATAACTCTAATTATAGTTCAATTTTATCTATACTGTTAGAAATTAGTACATCTAACACTAAATTTTACTGCTCAAACATAACGACTCTATTCATTATTAAAACCAGGTCCGCCCTTAAGCAGGGGGGGGGGCGAGCTGGGCCCATGACCCGGATCCTGCGCGTCTTGGGGCCCCGCGAAGCCTAATTTTAAGTTTTTGTAATATTCAAAATTTCCCACAAAATATTTTTGGCTTCGGCCCTCGCATTTCGGGTCATCTAGTGCTCATACATTATTCCTTTTTTTTCGGTTTCTTACTCGTATATGTATGGGCCCCCGAAATATGTTTTGCCCCAGGTCCCGCATTACATAAATACGGCCCTGATTAAAATTATGGAAAAAGAGAAGATACTTTACAGATGAATTTTTAAAGATTATTCTTAAATTCAATTTGTTAGACTAAAACTTTCAAACAATTTGGCAAAACTTTTCCTTGTACATATACACTTCGACTGTACGGCACGTTGTATTCTAAACAATAAACTAGAATTTATTGTATGGCCATGCATCATAAATATAGGATATTTTTTGCTTACCAGGAGCGGGTTGAAATGGCCAAAATATGTTGCTTATGTAATACTTTAACGCTCACATCATGATTTTTGGGAGTTCAGCTGTTCGATGTTTATGCGTATGTTATTCATAATTCAAACACTTTCTAGCTTCATGTGACTAGGCTTCTTGATTTGTTGATTATCGGCAAGTAATATTTCGCCAAATCTGTTCTCCAATTAATATCCACAGATTCTTAACTATCTCTCAACATATCGATAGAATCCTCAGGTCACGCTGCTGATTAATATTATTAAAATATAATTATAGACTGAATGTGAATTGAACCACTAATAATTTTATAAAAGGTAGAACCAGGGATACCTAATCTCTGGCAGATAACAATTTACAAAAACAATCAAAGATGAACAAACATAAATACCTTCAAAATTGTCTCAATTGACGTATTAAATTGCTCTTGTTCCTTCAACAGAAATAAAAACGGCAACACACTAACCACAGAGATGTTATATCACTGATGTGAGTCATAATCACATTACAGTTTCACAGAAGCGTTAGCAAATAATCCAGCATTTCGTAACCACCAAGAAATTACACAGAACATACATTCAAAGTCATGGTTTAACTACATCGGCGTGTTCCTCAACATCCTACCCGAAGTCTGTTAAGTGGGTTTCTGTCCATGACCATGAGGAACGGTTTTACGTCATTGCCAAACCTTCCTGATGATACGATGACGGCACTTTCGATTACACAACCACTTGAAAGGTGAAACGAGGACAGAGACCCAATAACTTTGAAATAAAGATGACGAAAAGTAAACGTGTCTTCAACACAGAATCTCAAATATGGGCCAAATGAATTTTACGACATAGTGGTAAAAACAAATTTTCGTCTATTAGGAAAGTTCTTCATATTGCCCTCGGTTATATATTAAATTATACTCGTACCATACCTGAATTATAAACTCAAAACATCCTTTAAATATTTATTTAGAACTAGGCAAACAATTTGGTTGTTGCAAGGCTGTTTTCCATTTCATTTTAGTGCAACGTATTAAGCTTTCTCCTGCGTTGGCCTCCATTGCTAAGATATGTGCGTAAAATATGAGCAAAGGGAGAGAAAGTAAGTTATTTGTAGTCTAACACTTGCCTTCAGCCATCACATTCTAGGGATAAAACGTGTAAATGAATACAATTTAAGTTGGTCCAAACTGCTGTATTCCCCATTTCACGAAACGCGGCTTGAAAATAGAGTAGAACGCACACTGCGTCAGCAAGCATATGTTCTACATTTTAAAGTAATATTTTAAAACCAAGGAAGTTCGCGGCAATAAAATGAAACCAAAAGGAAAATCGCAATGCAGATGTGTACAAGGTGTTCAAAAATGTCTTAGAAATTGTTCATTTGGACATTTTCATTTAATTCCAGTTAAATTTAATTTTGACAATTTTGAAATAGTCTACATATTGTTCTGTCACTAGCATTAACTTCGGACCCCCTACATATGAAGCATTTGCTGGAAGATTAAATCTATTAGAATTTAAATGTAATATGATCGTGTTCAAAAACTTGCCTGCATGTAAAATAATTTGTATTTAAAAAGGTATTTGTATCGTGTACAAATAAGTTAATGTTATAAGGAAGATTTTATACTGCCTGCCAGTGTACCTGTTTGTAAATAATAAATAAAGCACAGATTTGAATAAAAGTCAATTGATGTAAGCAAAGTAAGAATATTTTTGTTGAATAAATTGGTTTACGTGTAA
>QLNU02003225.1:100132980-100158860 GCA_006491805.2 Dysdera silvatica | reverse complement strand
ATTAAATATCTCATCAAATTTCTTCTAAAATTTATATGATAACTGTCTTTTCCTTATCCACATCATTAAAATCGCTAGAATTGTATATGAGCGCCCATATAAGTGGGCAGGGGGACTCGAGCCCCTCCCCCCCAGCCATTCAAAAATTTGATTTCCTCAATTCTGCTGTGCATTTATTTTAAAAAAAATTTCAATCACATTTTAAAATAAGGTACTTTTTAATTCATTACTAATTGTCAAGCAGTATCAATTATTTTTGTAGCATTTTAGTATCTTGTACATTCACTAAAATGTTTGACGGCTCTGAAGAGGAGGTAATAATTTTTCTCAGCCGCCCCACCCACCCCAGATGTGCTCATATGGGCGCCCAAGGAATTGTAGAAACATTGTGCATGTTTTGTTAATGTACTATTAGATACTACTATAACAATTTTTGTTTACGCAAGCATGTATAAATATCACAAGTTCGTTAAAATATATATTTTTAAATGTTTTGGTTAATACTACTATTCGGTTATCATCATTAAATTAATGAATTCCCGAAATTGATTACAATAAGCGGAGTTTGATGTATTAATATTGCTGCTCAATTTCCAAATTCATTTCCAAACTAAAATAGAAGTGCTGTAAAAACAGACTTAATTTATACAGTCTGTCTTTCAATACTTAAAAGTATATTAAATAAAATAAAAACGCAAATTATCACAGTTTAATTTTAAAACCATTAATAGATGTTTCAATGACACGTGTTTTTTTTCATCAGAATTATACAACTAATACATTGGTTAATGTTACTGTTATACGTTGTTCAACTTGTATCGTTCTGATAAAAATAGACACGTACCATTGAAACCGCTGTCGATATTCTTAAAACTAAACTACGCTAATTTGTGCTTTTATTTTATTTATTAATTTCGCTCAATGTATCACTATTGGATACACAGCGTAAGTATAACTGAACGTTAAATTATAAAATTTCCATAATATATAATTTATATTTTGTTGCATTTTCAGCATTTGTAATTTTCAGCAAGTTAGGAGAATAGTTTGGAATTTGAATACTGATCATATATATTTCTATTGGCAATTTCAATATGATTTGTGGGTGAGGTCCTTTATCTCAGTTAAATTGAATGCTTCTGTTTTAAGCCAAACTAGGTTGGCGCGAATACTCTTAATCTGAAATACCTTTAACGCGAACTATATTTTCTGAAGTCCTTGTTAACAGGGAACACCTTAGTAATAAGCTTTCATTCTTCCCCGATGTACTTACGACGTGCATTTTCATTGTTTATCCTGTAACATAAAACTGTAAACAAGGACGAAAAATGAGAACGGCCTCTTGACCGTAACAAAAGAAGCAAGCGCAACACGCAAAGCAAACTTTTGCAGATGTCTCATGTTAAATTCTGTTTGAAGCTAGAAACATATGCAGTGATAATATACATTTCAATTTTCATGACCAAGCAACACGTCATATAACTTGAGAAGCCAATCATTGAAATAATGTTAGCTATTGATTTCACTTTTTAACTTTGCATCAATCTCACTTGAAAATCTTCAAAAATCCACCATTTGCATTTGCATTATGATTGCGCTTAATCATATTGCTTTTTTATTTTTCGTTGCATTTTGCGAGGTGTCTATTTATATTACAGTTAATGGATTGCCTTGTGAACAAACTTGCACTACTCCTGCTTGTGTCCAACTTGCAGCTCAAATTTTGCAGAAACTTGATGATGACGTCAACCCTTGCAACGATTTTTATAAATTCGCTTGTGGAAAATATCCAGAAGACGCTCTGATGACAAGAGAAGGAATGAACGAAGTAAGTTCTCAATCTTCCTACCATCCCATGTATGAAGAACTGATAAGAATCATAGAAAATTCTGCATCAGAAGATCCCGAAAGCATTGAGTATAAACGGAAAGTTATTTTCGATAGTTGCGTTAACTCCCATGACCCGCATAAAGAGACACTGATAATGAAAAAGCAATTGTCTGAATATTACATTCCGAATTGGCCAAATGTCGATGATAGTACAAGTGGCGATATTGATCAATGGTTAGCAAGATTATTAATTGCAGAAGAATTTGCTTTTATTACTACCCATATTCTCTTCCTTTCGCCAGAAGTGTACAGCACGTACTTTTCAGATCGTGGAATGACTGTACCACCATATATTTCTGATCATTCATTGAAAGTTCAAATGAACACGCAATCTCAGTCATTGTTTCAGGTTTGCACCGATGTTCTTGAAAGCAGCATTACGGATTTTTTGTATACCATAATGGATGACTTGGGGTTTTCAGAAGATGCCGGTCAAAAAATTGTTGAAGATGCAATTCATGTAGACCGATTAATTGAGAACATTGCTTATGACGACTACAACGTCACAAGCTATGATGCAGATTGCCAAAATGCATCAGAAGCAAATCGTTGGTGTAGAGTTTTCGCACTTGTAGTAAAATATGCACAGATAAATGGCGACTTTTCTATTGCAAAATTCCAATTTTCACATCCATCTGCATTCCATGCACTTGATGGCATGTTATCAAACCTATCGAGTACGGCTATCGCGAACCACTTAGCCATCCGATTTTTCTTGAATAACTTGGATATTCTATCATATTTTACCAAATCATTCGATTTTCCATGTATTTCAGACAAAATTCGGTGGGCGGAATACATGTTTCTGAACAAGAAACAAAGTTGTGCTTCTTTCATTGTCACTTCTTTACCACTTTTAGTGGCCCAAGAATATATTTCTTTGAATACTATGTCTGAAAATGTATTAATGTTGAGAGGCGTCTTGAAACAGCTTCTTAACACTTCAGGGGAGTTGGTTGACACATCACAGATGTCTGAAGAAATGAAAAAGGGATACGATGAATCCTTAGCAAGAACTACAATAGAACAATTTGACTATGTATCCATAATCAGTTCTTTAAATGATACCAACTACCGCTATAAGGACCTAAATTCTAATCCAGGGGGCTTTTTTTATAATATTGAAGCCATAAAGTGGATAAAACATGTTGATGAACTGCAAAATTACAAAGAAGGATATTTTCGACAAAGACTTCGGCAACTAAATCTCTTTAACGCAAATGCTGGAAGTGGTGAAGATGTTTCTATGGGATTTGGATTTTATCATATACCTTATACTGGATTATCTCTCCCAAAATTTGTGTTCTACGCCAGATTTGGATACACGCTTGCACATGAAATTGTTCACAATATGCACTCTATCATTTATAGCAAAAAAAGCTTTAAAGAATATGAAAACTGCGTCATAGATTTGTTTTCCAACTTTATGATACCAGTTATAAATGTTCCAGCTAAAGCTAACTTAACTTTTGGTGAAAATTTTGCTGATTTGCTTGGGAAACAAATCGCCTTCGAAGCTTACTTGAATGACGTGTACCATCATCAACCACAGCAAAAATTGCCAGGCCTGGAAATGTCATCGTTTGAACAATTATTTTTTATTTTGTCCGCTCAAGATTGGTGTGAATTCGGCGGTGATTTTAAACAATACCTGAAAAATCAACACAGTCCTTCAAAACACCGAGTCAATGGCCCATCTATAAATATTGAAGCTTTCTCCAATATTTTTCATTGCAACAGTAGAAGTCCAATGAATTCTGATAAAAAATGTAAACTATGAATTTTAAAATGACGTGTGAATAATTTGGAGTAACGGAAGATAATGTAAACATTTTAAATTTTTTCAGCTTATTTTGATTTTGCTGCATTTAACGTTTTGAACATTTTACTGCGTATAACACACCATGATTTAAGAATATATTATAATGTTTTAGTCAGTTTGCGTTTCAAGCATTGCCAAATTTTATAGCTATCAACTAGTGAAGTGGCTGTTATGTAGTTTGTTTTAGTAGGCTCTAATATAATTAAAAGCACTTTTAATTTATGTTCGTAAGGACACGATTTATAACAAGCAATCCTTAAAATGCATCTATTTTTTTATTTATGTTGAGACTTTTTTTAATATTTTAATTTATTCTTGTGTAGAGTCTAAAATTTCAGCTCTTCGATGTTGGCAACGGAGATTTTTGCGGGTTCTAAAATCAGATCCTGAACGATGGGTACGCCAAATCTCTTGAGAAGAATTTTTTCCAACCCTTTCATAACGGGTCTTATTATTTTACCATATGTTTGAAAATTCGTGTTATTTCACTATGAGATTAATTTGAAACACCGGCGTTTGTGATTTACGCTGGATGTATTTTATCTAATTCCCACAAATTGCTCCTTTGTGCTAGATTTCTATAAAAATGTGTTTATGTGTCAATAGTTATTGTGTAAATAGAATTTTCCGAAAGTTCATAAAACTATTTAAATTATTGGAAAATTTAACAAATGTAGGCTATTACTAGTAAGACCTACAGATACTAGATAGTAACATATACATCAAATATTATAAAAGTAGCGCGTGTGTTTCAGGATCAGACATCGTCGAAAACGCCTCGTCGCCGAAGGGTTAATGAAAATGCTTATAGATTCCGTACTATTATGAATATCTTAATTATTTTCATTTGTGGAATCACTCGTTTTTGAAGAAGGCATAATATAGTAATCTAGAAAATTGTACTCGTCCTGAAACTTTTCCAATGTTATCACCAAAGTTGAGCATTTCTTTTGAAAACGTAATATATTCAATATAATTTCTTTTAATAAACAGTGATGTACTTAAAGAATAAAGAACAGTCAGAAATAATATAAAATTCTTGAATAATTGCAAATTTATTGTGATTCAAATAAATTATATCGGTTCTGTTAACAATAATTCTTATATTTTTATGTAATTTCAGTTATTGAATTTCAAGCATATCAGTATTCAAGCAGTGCTCAATTTTAATAGAATATTATATATAATATATAATTAATGTATTGATGCATTATTATTTATATGTAAGGTGACCAGCTTTCGCCGTGAATTTAAGGAATATTTAATTGCGACAATAACCTAAATTAAGGGTGACTAAATGAGACGACGAATTTTTAGCATTTTTTTTTAACAAAAAGTCGCCGCTCAAGCAAATGTTCATGAAATGAATAATATTAAATAAAACAATTAATTTACATGATACTGTAATACTAAGTCGCATATAATATTGTCGAAAAAAAGAAGTAACACTATACAGGGCCCAGTGTAGGATAGTGCTTCTCAACCTTTTTGAGACCTCGACCAGCTAAATTCCTTTTTCATAAGACCAGTTTCAATAAATTTATTCGTAAAAACCTGTTCGGTTTTTTAAGTTCCTGCATTAAACTCTCGGAAGTATGAATAATTAATTATTTAATAATTATAAAGTGTATCAGTACATTCCTCCTATTAATATGAACCGTGCTGATACCGGAATTAGCAACACAGATGTTGCTTCAGTCAGTTTTAAGAACCGAAATTGTACCGCACCTTCTTGTAACCAGCTTACAGGCACTTTTTATGACTGGGTGCAAAGAGCGGTATAGCTATTCCCGAGTGCTAAAATATTTCGATGTCTGAAAATTCTAGGTCATCCATGAATACTCACATATTTAAAAATACATGATTCGTTTGCGTAGCAATTGCATGGCTTGGTTGTATGGCAGTTTCTGCACAGATGTTATTTAGGCGTTCCGAATCTGAGCTTTCTGACGCATTTGCGACTATTATTCACCTCAGAACGTTTCTACGATAAAATATTTATTCATAAAAAATACTTAGAAAACTAAGGTGATAAATTCTAAGAGAATCTTTGCCGGCCCGATGTCATTGATACCAGTGCCCGGTACCAAGTCGTGGCTCTGGGATTTGGAAACACTAGTGTAGAATACAAATCTACATGTGAAATAAAATAAGTTTAATGTTTTGGGTGTTGTATATTTTTTTTTAAAGAAATCAACGGACATTTCGAACGGATCTTGAAGGCCTCTCGTGGGGAATACGTATACATCACACACGTGTTTCTGATAAAGGATGGCCAATTTCCGTCCGAAATGTACATTGATTTTTTATCAAATAATCTATACTATGACTAAAACTTTGGACATACATTCTTCATTTATTCTGTGTAGTGCTACGTCATAAGTTCTAAATTTACATATTTCACAGTTCTTACCAATATGTACTTGCTTACTAATTTTCCAGAACTAAGCATTCTTATTTTCTTGTGAAAATCTCATAAAATTGTTAGAGCTATAGTCATAGTTAGTCGGTGTTTAATAGTTAATGAAACATACTGGAGAATTATAACGTCAATACAAGAGCCGTGCGAATTTGAAAAATTAACTGAAATAAGGGAGAACCCGAGAAATATGGAAGAACCTGGGAAATACGGGAGTTTCTCGCCCTATTTATATGCTTTCTTAATTTTAATAAGTAAGCTTCAACTGATTTGTCACTTTTCCTGTTCTTCACTAAAATGGCGAAAAATAAAATTTATTAGTTTACGGCTGTAAACGTTTTAAAATTTGTTCATCGATGCATATCTTCTATCATTGCATATGTTTTATCAGAGCCGTGTTGAGAATTTTTCCTGAGGCAAACGCATGAGATGGCGTCCCTATAAAAATATTACTTTTTAACCCAGACAGTTTAAAGGCAAATGGGATATATGTTACATATTCAAGGATAAGAGACTTGTCTAAAACATCGATACATTCCCACGCTACCTCACTTAACACCCCTTTAAGCTTTTGAACTAAGACGGCTTGACTTCATACGACGCTGTGCTTACTGTCAATATTGTTGATTTATGAAGTTTTAAAGAATGAAATGCGGAAGTTTGGTCCGCGGAGACATTGAAATATGTATCAGTTATTGGAAATATGTTTAATTATTGTAAACAGATATTGCACATATGTTAGAATTTTCGCATTTGTGTAATATTTTTTGTCGAATTAAATGGTTATGTTTTGTATCGTAAATTTAACCATATAATGTTAGTCCACAAAAAACGTTTAATTCATAAAAGATAACTTGTGAAATACATATTCAGCGTAAACCACAGAAAAATCTCATTAAATTACGTAGCCTATTTATATTCCTTTCGAGTAGAATTATCTGATGTTATATACAGTACCGTAGGACTCCAATTATCGGAACTTCGAATAACCGAAATGGCTTTCTGCGCTTATTTTTATTGTTATTTTAACATACATGTTCATTGTTTTTGACAAAAGCGCTGATGTTTGTTTTTTACTCCTACCTTAAAAGGAAATCAACAGCAATGGTAGATGACGGATATATATATAATAAAAATGTATATAATAATAATGTAAATGTAGACACGAATCTTATATATATATAAGATTCGTATCTACATTTTATAAATACCAAATAACAAAAAGATATTGGACTACGTTCGCTTTCTCTCGCTTTTAAATAAGATAGTAAGTAACAGCAAAACAGTAAAGATTGTGCACCAAGTTAAAAAAAATAACAAAAGCAAATAATCTCTCTTTGGAGCATATCGTCGAACAACCACGTAAAATATTCCCTCCCCCCCCATGCGAATAACGATGGGTTTTGTTATCTTAGTATGGAGTATGCCCTCCTCGGACATTAATGCCCGTTCTGCACTTTTTTGTCATTCTTTAATAAAGAATTTCTCACTAAATTCTTGCAAAGGTATGTGGGGATATGATCCCGTTTGGAGTTCGTGGGAGCACAGTTTCTCAGCGCCACACCTCTACCACGATCAGAATCAGAAGCGTAGCCGGAGGAAGGTTTTGGGGGTTGTAACCCCCCATCGCAATGAAATTTTGTATATTTAACATAGGAATATATGAGTTATAGCTCTGTAACCCTCCCATTAAGCCTATAACCCTCCTCTTATGAACTTTTTGCCTACGCCACTGACCAGGAGAGCCCTATGCATGATCCATATGGGACTCAAGCATGGAGAGTAAGTAGGCCATATCATGCACTCAATAACTACTTTTAAAAAAATCAGGCACGCGAAATTCTCTGTGCGGACCAGTATACTTGTCCTGGAGCATAAATTCTGAAACCATTACTCCACGAAAAAGAAAAACCTAACTCAGGCGAATTTCGATAGACTAATATACTGCCGTAAGGGAACTTGTGGCAAAAGTGTGAAGAGGTGCTCTATCATCATGAACATAATGGCTGCTCATACCATGACTCCTAGGCCAGGACGTAAAATTCGCGTACGTTCTGTTGATGATAACGCCTTCTCCATTCTCGCAACACTGACATCCACTATTCATTTTGATGGTGAATTGCAAATTGCCTGAGAACATTGCTTTTAGCCATTCCTGATGATGCCAATGAAGATGCCCATTGCGTGACAGTAATCTTTTCCAATGTCCTGTCGTGAATGGAATGCATCCGACGTGTGTCCATATCCACCAGCCAACTTGATTTAGGCTACGAGAAATTGCTCCGGCAGTTACAAGGGGGCCTGCAGCAGTTGCAAGGTTTGTGACTAACTTACCGTAAGTAAGATTTATACTTCTTTTCACAAAAAGATCACTGAGTTAAAGTTACTGTGCACACTAAGCTGTGTGTACACTAAGCTGTTGTGATTATTCCACACTGAGTTAATGTAAGGTTACTATGTAAATGTTACACTGAGCTTTTGTGATTATTCCACAGCCACTACCATATCTGCGCAGAGCAATACCTCTGTATTCAGCAGCATCCTTTTAATTGAAAAATTATACATTTAAACACCCTTTTTTCCTATCGCAACTTCAGTGACAGTTTGTCCTGCATCGATACCTATTTCTGGTTGCTTACAATCATATATATACTCAAATGATGTCTTTTACAGATATTCTGAAACTGATGTTTGTTAGAAACTAAAATGATGTGTAAAAGTTTTCAGCACAATCTTTCGAAAAATACAACGTGATTTAAACTTCAAAATTCATCGCTTCTGATTTAGCATAAACAATAGTTCGTTAATCAATATCTTTTATTGAGATAAGAGGATTTGCATGTCAGCACACTCTCCGTTTCTTTTTTCTGCGACTCTTGTAAAAGGTGGAGGTTCTGTATGACGACAACTACTTGTTTTTTAGCAATTTTCAAACAGTGTATATAGAAAGGAAAAAGTAAAAGAAATGCATACGTTAATTTAATTATAAATTACAGTGAAACATCTTATGGAATAAGAAAAATTATTTTGTGGTATAAAAATTAGGTACTCAGAAATAGATGGAAGTTTTCAGTTTCCGGAATATTCAAAATACACAGAAGTGTTTGAAATTTTCCCCAAATTTATTATAATCTCTGATAACTTTTAATAAATCATTGCACGTGTACCAAATATAACATGTATATTTTCTCGGCATGCGATCGATAATATTCCATTAAATTTATGTGCGGAACTAAAATTCCATTTAAATGTTAAATATTACATTCATTTTTCAGATTATAATATATGTAGTGAACGAATATTGAAATTGATAAAGTAAGGCACAATATAAATGATTACACGGATATATAATATAAAAGTATAATTTATTTATAATCAGTTTGTGAAATCGATTGCAATATATTTTTAAATTTTGTAAGTATACCACGGTGTCCTTGATAAAAAATAAATTATTCCTATTTTATTAGTGATGCAAACTACCACTTACAGAAAATTGGTATTTAAATCTTTTCCTATTTTTAAAAGAAAGCCCAATTTGATTATTTTAAATAAAAATTAGTTTCATTAAGGCTTGCTAAATATACGCTTTTAAAAATATTAAATTACAATTAAATTGTATTTTAAATTTTCTGATCAATCTTTTCACAGATAATTTCATCTCAATTTTAATTAAAGCCTAGGTTTGCTGGAAGAGAATCATATAACCAAACAAAAGCTACGGCTTTATATTCTCTTTTCCATTACTAACCTAATTATTATGCCAGAAATTATTCAACATCTTCATCTTTGTAAATAACTCATGTATTGCTCATTACAGACATTTGTTGCTGACCTTCGCATACACAATTAATATAGAAGAATGACGTATTAGGTGCAAAATTATCCAGGGGGCATTGCTGCCAAGACATGAAGCTGCTAGTGAGGGCACACACCGTTGCTGGTGCTTCCGCTCGCCCGCGGTTTAGATGTCTTTGCACGCTTTGGCGGTAGCCTTACTTCAATACGCACGAAAGATGCGATAGAAACACATATTTATAATTAGTTAGCTTATTTACCGTAAAGTTTGACGGTAAATACTGTTTCGTTGAGTAGGCAATCAATCTTGATCTCTAACGTTAGTTTCGAAGCTAAGACGTTCAGTGCTCGAGATATTAACTAGCATGAAATTAGACTAGTTATCACATGTATAGCATCCATTACAAGTCATCTGTGAAGAAACCACTACTGTGTACTATTTAAGCACTTCGGACTTTGAATAAATTATTATTGCGGCTTCTCCATTGAAGTGAGAAATTGCCACTTAGTATTATATTTCTCAGTTCGACTACAATTATCCTTATATGTCAAATTATTGTTCCCAAATTTTTCAATTCAATCTCCTTTGGTAATGAAAACGTTTCTGAAGCAGCCGTCCAGAATATATCGAACATGGTTGCGGAATTCCGTATATGTTACCAAAATATCTTCATAAATGCTTTAATTCTAATTTCAACAAATATCGAATTATTATTCAGAAATCTGTCCGCCTAGACCCTGATTTCGTACTTTGTCATTATCCATTTGTGCTAATTAGTCGTGAAACAGATTACTCTGGGTTATATATTTGTGTATCTTGACATCTGCTTCTCCTATTTGCCGCTTTTGACGATGCTAATTCAGTTTCTGTTAACAGGACCGTCAATTTATAGCTAAATTTTTTAAATAAAGCACGACGCTAGTATGTTAAATGTTAGAATGTCTTTAGCATTTTGGGGAGAAGTAGTGTTAACTAGAGAAATTTACGGTATCGGTACTCAAAAATTTCAAAATACAAATATATTTAACTTTAACTCCTGTGTTTAAAATATTACAAAATATAATCAGTTTCCTGTTTACTGTAAAACTGAAAATACCATTACATGTAACTAATACTATTAAGCAAATAAAGGGTATTTTATTTACAAAATATATATAGGATATTTAAGACCGAGATTTAGTAGAGCAATTTCTTAAAGCATGGTAACATCGTTTATTTTACATGTTAGATAAAGATTCTTATCATATATAATCATCTGCCATAATTTGAGCATTTTTAACATATTTGCATCTGAAGTCGTCTTCTGTTTTCACTTTGCTATTTCTCATGTTATACGGGGTCAGCGTTATGGTCCTTTAATCTTCTCTTCCACAATCTTCTATCCAATGCCTCTTCTCTACTCCATCAATACTCTTCAAGATCTTCCATCACTTTATCCTTCCATCTCAGCCGGGGTCTTTCTCTCTTCCTCTTACCCATTACCACCAGTCTATACAATACCTGTCCCACATATTCCCCATTTCTTCACTCCATATGCCCAAGCCATCTTAACCTATGTTCTTGTATTTTTCTTTCTATAGGTGCAATCTTGATCGTACCTCTAATTAGGTTATTCCTTATTTTATCCCTCCTTGTAACGCCATTCATCCACCTCAGCATTCTCATTTCAGCTACTTCTATCTTCCTTTCATGCACTCTTGTAATTGGCCAAGTCTCCGCCCAGTATAACATTGCAGGCCTGACTATAGTTTTGTACAATTTTCCTTTCATCCTTCCGCTTACTTTCCTATCACAGAGCACTTCACTCAGCTTTCTCCAATTTAACTACCTACACTGGATTCTGTGTTGTATCTCTGTGGTCATAACTCCATCTCAGCCTACAAATGATCCAAGATACTTAAATTTTGTACGGATGGTAATCCTTCATCTTGTAGACCTATGCTACTTACGCTTTCTCCATTTAGTGCCACATATTCTGTCTTTGTTCTGCTTATCCTCAAACCTCTAACACTTTCCCCCATTCCTCGGTTTTCCTTTCTACTTTTTCACAGGATGTTTCGCATAGTACAATGTCATCTGCAAACAGCATACTCCATGGTGCATTACAGTTTACGTCTTTCACTAAAACATCCATTATCAGATCAAATAAGTAAGGACTGAGAGCTGAACCCTGGTGCAGTCCAACCTTTACCGGGAACCCTTCTGTCAAACCTACACTACTCCTAACCTGCATCTCCACTTCTTCGTATATTTCCTTTACAAGTCTTACATACTTTTCCGTTACTCCATTTTCCTCATACACCTCCATATCTCTTGTCTAGGTACTCTATCATATGCCTCCTCCAAATCTATGAACATCATATGTAACTCTGCTCGCATCTCTCTACATCGTTCCATGAGCTGCCTCAACGCAAATATAGCATCCATGGTTCCTCTATCTCCTGGCATAAAACCAAACTGTTCAGCTATTATATCTGTCTCCTTTCTAATCCCCATTTCCACAATTCTTTCCCATATCTTCAGTGAATGAGACATCAACTTTATTCCTCTGTAGTTACCACATTCTTGCACATCACCTTTACTCTTATATATTGGTACAACAATACTCTTTCTCCACTCATACGGTATCTTCTCCTGTTGCCACAATTTTTTCGTAAGGTCTCACAGGATATCTATTCCTTCACCTGCCAAGCTCTTCCATACCTCTACCGGGATCTGTTCCATACCTGTTGCTTTCCCGTTTTTCATTTTCCTAAGCACCGTTTCCACTTCATTTCTGCCTATCTCCCCCCACCTCTTTTTCAATCGCTCTTCCATCATCAAATAACACACTTGAGTTTTCTTCGTTGAGTAACTTACTAAAATATTGTCTCCATCTTTCTGTAACCCACGATTTTTCTCGTATTATCACTCCCCTATCATCTTTTATCTGCCTAATCATTGTAAAGTCCTTTGACCCTTTATTTCTCACTTTAGCTATTCTTATTAACTGCCTCTCTCCGTCTTTTCTTTCCATTTCTTCATACGCATCTTCCACCGTTTTCGCTTTTACTATGGCCACAGATTTCTTTGACTCTTTGTTTGCCAATTTATATGCTTTTTTGTCTTCCACGCTACCTGTCAGGTCCTATCTTTTCTTCATCTCTGTCTTATGTTTTATTGCCGATTCTACTTCTTCATTCCACCACCATGCCTCCTTTATATTTGGCGGTCCTTTTCCTGATGTTTTTCATAGCACCTCTTTTTCTGTCTTTCTTATAATATAACTATTAAACTTCCACCATTCTTGTAAATCTTCCGCCAACGTTATCTCTTTTAGCAGCTTTTCTTTGAACTCCTTTCCCAGATCATTCTTCTTCAGTTTCCACCATTTTATCTTCTGTTCTCTCTGCCTTGAACGTTTCATGTTTTTACTAGTTGCTAGTTCCCAATTTACTACAAACAGTCTATGCTCTCACAAACTAATCACGTTACTGTTTCTTATTTCCTTGAGATGCCTTCTGCGACACATAACATAGTCAATCTGGCTAGTTCTGTCTCCACTTCTATAAGTGATCATTTGGTTTTCCCTCTTTTCAAAGAAAGTATTAACAATCGCTAAATCAAATGCCACCGCATGATTTATAATCCTTTCTCCTTCATTTCTCTCTCCAACTTCCACTTTCCAAATATTCGTCTTTCCTCTCTCTTTTTCCACACATGTCCATTTAAATCACCTCCAATGAACAGTCTCTCATTCCTAGGTGTTTCCATTATCACTCGATCTAGATTCGGAAGTTTCAAAGCATCGATTTTAGTTAATTCCTTCTGATGTTTTAAAAGTTGAGTCGAAGTTCGTATAGGGGGAAGATCATGGTTTCTTTCCTTTAAGAATTTCAACCCAACCTCTAAAGCTCTAGAAAGCATTAACTGAAAGCTATGCATTGAAACATCCGGAACACCTCACTTTGTGACAGTACGTGCACATACGGAATGTGAGCCGTATTTCTTTTTTTACTAACTGAAGGATGCTCTACAACTTTCTAATTGAAAATATTTCTCTATCTTTATTATTTTTCGAAATAAAATTTTTAACTTCCTCAATTCGCCACCAGGAGCGCTGCTGTTCATCTCATCTGATAGTGCATAGTCATTTTATTAACTAATATCTAACTTTCTTTGCAATATCTGTCTTGGTTCAAAAGTTATTGGCCGCATTTGGACTTTCTTGGGAACCCTGTATTTGTAATATATATACAGGGTGTCTCAGCACCAGGGTTATAAACATCTAGGAGGGGTAGGGTGCACCTAGACGAACAATATTTGTCATAGAACCTAGGGTCGCAAACCACTCACAGAGCTAGTTCTAAGACCGTCCAGCATGCACAAATATTTACAACCAGTGCGTGAAAAGCGCCAGATAAAACTCAGGTCAGCTGCTCAAGTGCATAGATGATTAGGACATCGCATTTTGCGCTTCTCATGCACTGGTTGTCACTATTTGTGCATGCTGGACGGTTTTAGAACTGGCGCTGTGAGTGGTTTGCGACCCTAGATTCTATGACAAATATTGTTCGTCTAGGTGTACCCTACCCCTCCTAGATGTTTGCAACCCTGGTGATGAGGCAAGGCACCTTGTGTATATATATATATATATGACAATGACATATGAAAATGACAAATGACATATGAAATATGACATGACAAATTACAGACCCACACTTCACGCCAAATTCGCACAACAGTACCCACACCTAGACATCAGTATAGAAAGGATAACAACCCAACGCAGGAACATAATAACCAGAAATCTCTTAGCAGAGCCCATACTACAAAGGTTAAGAGATGAAGTCGCCAATGACCTGGCAAACACTTCAACCAGTGTGGCCAACCCTGAAGCACCAGCTAGTAGCGCAAGAGAACCGCTCCAACCAAGCATAGAAGAAGAAGAGAGGAGGGACGTGGAGAAAATGGAAGAAGGTTTCCAATGTGCCCTGGCGGAATATGAAGGCTCGGATGCCGCAACAAGGCCAAGAATACCACGCCAACCGGCATCTTGGAAACTCTGCAAAGCAACCAAGATCCTCAATGAACATACTCTACCACTACACCTACAGAACCACAACTCCCTACAGGAAATACACACCGCCATATACTGTGCAGCAGTAGCGGCATCACGCGCCAATGGGTACGAAGTAAGGAACGAAGGCCGAAGTAACAGAGGAAACAAAGCCCAACCACCATGGCAAGTGAGACTGCAAAAAAGAATAGAAGAGCTCCGCAGCAGCATAGGGCGAATAACCCAGTACATGCAGGGAAATAGGAGTAAGAAATTAGTGAGGAAAGTGAAGATGGCCCTTAAGAGAAATAGGATTCATACAAGACACGAAGAGCCCAATAAACACATCAGCGAATATCTGGATACCCTCAAACAAAAACTGGGTGTATACGCCAGAAGACTCCGAAGATACAAAGACTATACCAACAGAAAACAACAGAACATGCAATTCCAAGCAAACCAGAAGGCCTTCTACAGGAAGCTTCGAGAGACCCCAGCGAACAAAGACAAGTACGAAGCCCCAAAGCCAGCAGAAATAGAGACCTTCTGGAAGACACTATGGTCCAATGAAGTACAGCACAAAAGCGCCCCCTGGATTCAGCAAGAAATGGAGGCTACGAGAGGAATAGAGGAGATGGAGTACACGGGCATCACGATAGAGGAACTCCAGCAGGTAATCCAACGTACGCACAACTGGAAAGCACCCGGTATTGACGGCATACACAACTTCTGGTACAAGAAATTTACCAGCGCCCATGGCCCATTAGCCAAGGAACTTACGGCGATAATTGAAGACCCCAGCAAAATGCCTGAATTCCTCTGCAAGGGAATAACTTACCTCCTACCGAAGGACCAGGATACGGCCCAGCCGGCCTTTCGGCCACGGCCCATTGCCTGAACGCATGCAAGATACTCACGGTGCATCTCTGTGGCGAAGCCATTACGGCACAGCGAAAGCAACAACTTAATGGCGGAAGAACAAAAGGGATGCCAGAAAGGGACTCTGGGATGTAAAGAGCAGCTTACCATCGACTCAGTTATCCTGGAACAAGCAAGAAAACAAAAGCGAAAACTCAACACCGCATACATAGACTACAAGAAGGCTTTCGACTCTGTTCCGCACTCGTGGCTCCTTGAAATACTCAGCATATACAAAGTGCATCCCTCAATCATCCGATTCCTACAGAGCAGCATGAAACAATGGAGAACCCGGTTACAGCTAAACACGCCAGACAGTAAAATAGAAACGGCCGAGATCCCCATCCGCCGCGGAATCTTTCAAGGAGACGCACTAAGCCCCCAGTGGTTCTGCTTGGCGTTAAACCCCTTGTCAAGGATGCTGAACACAAGTAAATACGGATACATGCTGAAGAAAGACAAGAGAAACCTACATAAAGTCTCCCACCTCATGTACGTAGATGACATCAAGCTATACGCGCCAACAATCACCCAACTCCGACAACTCATCAGTATAACAGAGACATTCTCCAAGGACATAGGAATGGAATTCGGCCTCGATAAGTGCAAAATACAGAAGAATAGCAAAGAAGATTTACCAGGCATCGAACTCGAAGACGGGAGACTACTGAAGACCTTGGACGAGGGCGAAACCTACAAATACCTAGGGATAATGCAAAAACGGCAACAGGAGCACAAGAAAGTCAAGGTCCAGCTCACGCAAGCATTCCAAGAAAGACTTAGAAGCATTGTGAAGACGAAACTGAGCGGGAAGAACACCACGCAAGCAATTAACGCATATGCGGTACCAGTGCTCACCTACTCCTTCGGGATCATCAAATGGTCCAACACTGAACTAGAACAACTCCAGCGGAAAATGAGAACCATCCAGAGAAGAGCCGGACAACTACACCCTGCAACGGCAATTGAACGGCAAACACTACCCCGGGAAGAAGGAGGACGCGGACAAGCGGACCTCAAAGACTTACATGACAAGCAGATCCAGAGCATGAGGCAATACTTCCAGTTGAAGAGTCCCCGATCGCCACTCATCCAAGCCATAATACAAGCAGATGCAAATTACACGCCACTAAACCTGTGTAGTACCGAAGAGCGTGTCCTGGAAACAGCCAACGAACAGAAACTGAGAACTTGGGCCGGAAAACCATTACATGGCAGGCACTACAATGACCTGCAACAACCACACGTTGACAAAAAGGCATCAAATTCTTGGCTGGCCAAAGGCACTCTCCAGCCAGAGACAGAAGGATTCATGCTAGCCATCCAAGACCAAGTGATCGCAACAAGGAACAATCAGAAATTCATCCAGAGAAAAGACATAGAAAGCGACAAATGCAGACACTGTCATGCGGCATCGGAGACAATCCAACACGTGATGGCAGGATGCAAGATCCTTGCGCAGTCAGACTACAAACATAGACACGATCAAGTAGCGAAAATAGTCCACCAGAAATTGGCAGCGAATGCTGGCTTTCTGACAGAAAAATGCCCGTACTACAAATATGAGCCAGAGACCGTGCATGAGAACGAAACACACAAGCTTTACTGGGATAGAGCAATCATAACAGACAAGACAGTCCCACATAACCGTCCTGACATAACCCTCGTCGATAAATCGAATAAGACCACGTACTTAATCGACATAGCAGTACCCAACACCAATAACATACAGACAACCTACACAACGAAAATCACCAAGTACCAAGATCTCAGACATGAAGTACGAGATATATGGGGTATGGAAAAGATCCTCATCATCCCGTTAGTCATCTCAGCAACAGGGATAGTACCAAAAACGCTTGCGACGAATTTGGAGATACTCAACATTGACCCAAACACCTACATTGAAATACAAAAAGCCACAATCCTAAACACGTGTCACATTGTCAGGAAGTTTCTAGACATGGCACATTAAGAAGTGATGTAAAAAGAGGCTTGGGAACATGGCGCTCTGCCCGTCCCAAAGCCTGTTTCCGCCAAGAATGGGCGAGGAAAACTTTTATATATATATATATATATAGAGAGAGAGAGAGAGAGAGAGCTATAAGCAAGTGTTGCCTGGAAACTCTGGTTTCGAAATTTAGTTATGGCAACGAAGGGTGGTCGAACTACAGGGGTAGCGAGGTTGATTCTAAACCCGGGCGGCCGGCGGTGCTTTTGGCGCCTCCGGCATAAGCAGATTTTCACGGATGCATAATGAGCCATGTAACATAAAAGTATCAAAAGTCTCTGAAAGAATTTCTGTAAAGATGTCTCTAAAAATTTCTCTAAACTTTTCTCTTTTTAGAGAGATTTTCTACTGTTGGGTCAATTAAAAAATTGAACTTGACTTCAGTTTGACGCCCTCATCCAAGCGCGGACCCAGACAGCCGCCCCTGGTCAGACAATGGGATACTTTTGGTTTATAGATATGACGATTTCATTTTTCTTCAGGTGTCCGAATAATCGTGCTTACCCAATGTAGGATAATAATGTTTAAAAATAATAAATGCATTTTCTGATTTTAATATATCGTTTTAGATTTAAGCTTATGTCGTGATTTTTTCATTATCTTCGTCAGGAGGCTGTCATGTAGGGGAGGACTGTCAGTTTGTAGTTATCACCAGCCCTCGGCACATTTGCACACAACCTGGCTAATGCGGAGTGAAATTCAGTACGAAGGCGGATATTCTAATTAACGGAGCACACTGCAGGCTATGGGTATACTAATGGCTTTTTCATCATCTGTATGCTGAAGAAAGGGAGTCCGGTGGAAGAGGAAAAACATCTAAGATAAAATGTCGAGAAAACTGCGAATATTTTCTAAAATAAACATCCATTTTTTTTAGGAATTTTCTTCCGCTACTCCTCAATTTTTCTGAAAGCATGCGCTGTTCGAGCATTGTCTTTTCCACCGTATTAGACAGGCTTATCTGGAGAAAACTAAACTTGCAAAAAAATTGGTATTTGGATGGCATGGGAGCAAGCAGTTTCTCCAGAGAGTTAGGCTTTTAAAATTGAATAAGAGAGCAAGGTTCTTTGACATTGTTTTTTCGCCATTGTCCGGAATGCGAATTTTTATACATTATAAAAATATTTTCTTGCTTCGATTCTGACAAGAAGGCCAACAATTTATCATATATTTTTCACTGTTGTTCGCAGATTATAAAAGGCTTTGCAGAGGTAGGGGCTCGCTTAGCGTGCGGTTATCCCAGGTTTGATTCCTAACTGCGTAAAAAAATAAGAACGCTTATAATCTAATTGCTCACTGTAGTCCGGGGATTGGTTCCCTGGATATTAAGGGGTTCGGATTGCAGCATCACCGTTGGGGTACTTTGGCCGTGAAGTTCAAACGTTAAAACAGAAAAATGTCCTCTCATATAAAAACTGGAGTAATTCCTGTATTGTATACACATCGTTTTCTTTTTTTCATTTTACGGCGAAAAGTCCGCTGGTCAAAGGTCATAAAAAATGTCAAAGGTGAGAGGTCAAAGATCATCCTGCACCGAGACCAACAGTTTTCAGAGGAATCTGACTATCTGTAACCTACGGAATTAAATCCCAATCTACGGTGTGCATTAAAAAATGGAATATACCCTACGGCAGCGGTTCTTCAACTGTGATCGCGGATCTCTGGGGTCCGCGGGACCTTATCAGGGGGTCCGCGAGATTTTCCCAGTGTTCCACAAAAGTTCAGAAAAATACTAAGAAAAGAGCATTGGCTCTTTAAACTTAAGAATAAATTATGACGGACGAAAAATTCCTTTCTCGAATGATGAAATTTAGCCATGGAACACTAGAAACAAACATGTATACTGCAAATTTCGAGCTTTAAACTTTGAGTTATTCCTTGGGGCCTCCGCGAAGGTGAGTAATATATGAAGGGGTTCCGCGCTCTAGGAAAGTTAAGAACCGCTGCTCTTCAGTATCCCACAGGAATAGACACAGGCTGCTGTCATGATATTCTAACGCGTTATCACTGAGCAATGGTAGTAGAGGCGGCCGTAGGCTAAGGCGAGACTGGCAACCGCCTAGGGTAAGGCAAGACAATCAACTGTCTAGGGTAAGGCTAGACAGGCGACTGCCTTGTGCCTGGCGCAATACTTCCTTAGTTAAGACTGGAAGAGTGACGAACACTATGCAGATATAATAATGATGAAAAATGAACAACTTTTTGGCTTAGTTACAAATTTAAAAGATGGTTCGACGCACGTTTCGAGAGAACAAGGTCTCTCCTCGTCTGGAACTAGCGTGCAATAAACAACAGACAGGATATATAACGGACAGGTTATATAACTCAACAATACATGGATAAGAGGAAACGCCATTTCCGCTGAAGTTTAATATTGTGAGCTGATTTAACATAAACCATTGTCATTGTTGTTGATTTTATTGCTATGAATTTGCATGTGTCATGATTGTATTAACTGTTATTATGGAGATCCGAGGGAAGTTATGTGACAAAGCAATTCTATTAGTAAATCAATGAACGAACGTTAAAAAAAATTAAAATGTAGCGAGGCTCTACATGTAATCTCAAACAATCAGCCACTTCGACCATGTGTAAGGTATGTACTGTCTGTTCACAAAAAGTAGTCCTATGTAACAGTTAGAAATAACGGGAGGTCGCGTCATAAACGGCATAGCCGATTACGGAAGAGAGGGGGGTCTTTATTTCAGAACTTGCTTTTGGGGCAGACAGCATTCGCTAAAACCATGTTGGGTCACCCTGTAATGTAATCAGCCAGGCCATTTGTGACGTCACCTCCCGTTGGATAGAATATTAGAACGATTTATAACATATATACAGAGATTCGGAGTGGTATTTTTTTGAGGGAGGGAAGGAGGGAGGATGTAAAATACAACTTACAACGAGCCCGCATTTACCGAGTTTTCGCACATAGCGAGGAAAATGCGGACTTTTTTTTGGTATAATGATTGGAGATGGAGTTACATTAGGAGACGCATTAAGCCCCCAGTGGTTCTGCTTGGTGCTAAACTCCTTGTCAAGGATATTGAATGCCAGTAAATACGGACACATGCTGAAAAAAGACAAGAGAAACCTACATAAGGTGTCCCACCTCATGTATATAGATGACATCAAACTATACGCGCCAACAATCACTCAACTCCGACAACTCATCAGTATAACAGAGACATTCTCCAAGGATCTAGGAATGGAATTCGGCCTCGATAAGTGCAAAATACAGAAGAATAGCAAAGAAGATTTACCAGGCATCGAACTCGAAGACGGGAGACTGCTGAATACCTTGAACGAGGGCGAAACCTACAAATACCTAGGGATAATGCAAACACGGCAGCAGGAGCACAAGAAAGTCAAAGCCCAGCTCACGTAAGGTAACAAAAATAGTCTACCAGAAATTGGCAGCGAATGCTGGCTTTCTGACAGAGAAATACACATACTACAAGTATGAGCCAGAGATTGTGCTTGAGAACGAAACACATCAGCTTTACTGTGATAGAGTGATCATAACAGACAAGATATTCCCACATAACTGTCCTGACACAACTCGATAAATCGGATAAGACCACGTACCTAATCGACATAGCAGTACCCAACACGAATGACATACAAACAACCTACACAAAGAAAATTACCAAGTACCAAAACATCAGACATGAAGTACAAGACGTATGGTGCACGGACAAAATCTTCGTCATCCCGTTAGCCATTTCAACAACAGGGATAGTACCAAAGACGCTTTTTGATACTCAACATTGACCCCAACACCTACATTGAGCTGCAAAAAGCCACAATCCTAAACACGTGTCACATTATCAGGAGTTTCTAGACATGGCACATTAAGAAGTGATGTGAGAGGCTTGCGTACATGGCTCTCTGTCCGTCACAAAAGCTGTTTTCGCCAAGAATGGGTAAGGCAAATTTTTATTTACATATATTTATATACATGTACACGAACAACTTCTCTACTTTTAACTTCAACTGAAACGAGGTCACTCGCCTAATGCATTCTGTATGACACTGCCTTTTGCTGAGCTTCAAATTGTTTTTCTTCCCTTATTTTATATAACATATTTGAAATGCCACAAATGAACAATATTTTGGCATCAGAATATTGTTATTTTCTTATTGTTTAGATACATGACATCGACGTTTCCATTATTTCCTGTCTGACGCATAGCAGATTGTTAAACCAGATATGCCCTACACGAGAAATTATGGTGGTCATATCCTTAAACGTCTTCGCTTCTATTGTTAGCTTCGGGCTTTTCATTTTCTTTTTGACCTTTGGACTACCTCCTTCGGAGCAAAATGACCATTATTGACCTTGCGCCATAAAAATTCAATCAACTTTCACCTTCTCTTTTTTTTTGCAGTAAATGACTCCCTTCTCAGAATGTTCTTCACCATCAAAATACTATACAGTGGCATTCGGTTATAAAGACCTTGTCTGTATAGTGACAACTAGGCGATTGCGTCAAAAATTCTGCTTCCTCTCGCAAATTTTAGTACATTTATCTCTTTTCAGAATACCAGATAGTATATCGGAATTTATAGTATATCGGATTTTAGTAGTACTGTACATTTATCGATTATACCCAGGGCCGGCCTTATGGGAGGCGGGTGAATTTCTCACAATCGGAAAATTAAGTTCCAAGTTCGGAAATCCTGTTAAACTGGGAAAAAAACAAGAGATGAATAATTAAATTCTTTGGGTAGTTGATATAATTTCAATTGCCAACTTGGCGAAAATTTAGATTTTCTTGGAGGGGGGAGGGAAGGTGGAATAATTTTTTTTTTACTCTTCAACTTTAGACAATTGGAAAATTTTACAACCTTGACAAAATCGACGTTTCTGCTTTTGTTAGTCATTAAAATTTGCGAGTATATTTGCCCATTTGTTAAGAGCTATCGTTTTCCGTATATATATATATATATATATCATCATCATCATCATATTCAACCATTATCTATCCACTGCTGGATGAAGGTCTCTCCAAATGCTTTCCACACAAGTCTATCCTGGGCCATTCGTTTCCACGTCACCCCAACCTCTTTTCTTATTTCATCCACCCATCTAGTTTGAGGACGTTTTCTAGGTCTTCGGTGGTCTCTTGGAATCCAGTTCAGAATTTCTGTTGTCCATCGTTGATCAGTTCTTCTTGCAATATGCCCAGCCCATCGCCATTTCAGCCCTTTTACTTTAACAATGATGTCCTCTACTCTAGTTTGCTCTCTCACCCAAGTGTTTCTTTTTCGATCTCTCCTAGTTATTCCAAGCATGCACCTCTCCATGCTCCTTTGCGTTGTCTGTAACTTTCGTATTGCTCCAACTGTTAGACTCCATGTCTCTGATCCATAAGAGAGGACTGGCAATACACACTGGTTGAAGACCTTTCTTTTTAGACACAAAGGCAATTTCCCCTTCAGGATAAAACTGTTTCTTCCAAATGCACTCCAGCCAAGTTTAATACGTCTGTTGAGTTCTTTCATAATGTTGCCATCCATTGAAATCAGCTGGCCAAGGTAAATATATGAATCAGCAATTTCTAGCTCAATGTTGTCAACTTGTATTTTTGTTTCCTCTACAAAATTATTGAACATGATCTTAGTTTTTTGTAGGTTCATCTTGAGTCCAACTTCTTTACTTCTAGTTGAGAGCTCCTGTACCATGTCTTGGAGTTCTAATGGGTCCGTTGAAAAAATAACAATGTCATCAGCAAACCGCAAATGATTTAAATATTCACCATTTATTTTTATTCCCTTGTTATTCCAATTTATCTGCTGAAAAATCATCTGTAAAGCTGAAGTAAAAAGTTTTGGAGAAATGGTATCTCCCTGCCTCACACCTTTACCAATTTTGATAGTTTTGGTATCTTTATGTAACCGAAATTTTGCACTTGCATTTTTATACACACGTTTCACCATGTCAATGTACACATCCTCAATGTCTGTTGATCTTAAAGAGTTGATGACTGCTGATGTTTTAATAGAGTCAAAGGCCTTCTCATAGTCAATAAATGCCACACACAATGGAAGTTCATATTCATGTGTTCTTTCAATTAATTCTCTTAATACTTGAATATGGTCCACTGTACTGAATCCACTTCGAAATCCAGCTTGTTCTCTTGGTTGAGCTGCATCTAATTTTTTCTGCAGGCGATGTGTTAGCACTTTTGTGAAGATTTTATAAATAGCAGGTAACAAGCTAATTGGTCGGTAATTTTTCAAATCCTCTTTATCACCTTTTTTATGCAAAAGAATTACTGTTGCAGAATCCCATTGGTTTGGTATGTTACCGCTGTTAAGACATTTGGTAAAGAATTTTGCAAGTATGTCTTCTACATATTCTCCAGCTTCTTTTAGGATATCTAATGTAATACCATCATCACCAGGGGCTCTTCCTTTCTTCATACTTTTTATTGCAAATGAAACTTCTTCTTTTAAGATTTTAGGAGCTGTTCCTTCGACTATCTCAGAGTCTTCGTTTAATCCACTGTTACTTTCGTATAGATTTTTGTAGAATTCTTCAACTCTTCTAAGTATTTCTTCCCTATTTCTTGTTACGGTGCCATCCTCTCCTTTTAATGCAATGATGTGTTTCTTCCCAATAGACAAACTCCCTTTAACAACCCTAAGGCTCTTGTTGCTTTCAATGGCCTTCCTTACTAACTCACAATTGAATTTTCTTATATCTTCTTTCATGTTTTTGCGCAAAGTTTTGCAAAGTTCTACATACTCGATCTTGCGACTGGTATTTTGATTGTCCACCTTCATATCTCTTCGCCTTTTCATGAGTTGTTTCGTCTTCTCAGATAATTTGCTATTCTGCTTTTTACATATTACACCACCAATTTCCCCAGCAGTTTCAATTATTGTCTTAACAATATATATATATTTTTTTTCAATAGGTAATTTGAAATGTTGTGCTTCTTCCCCACAATGGAGGTATGCTAGGGTCGCCCCTGGTTATTCCGTGTAGGAAATTTCGTTAATCTCTTGAATGTCGTATTAACATAATTATTGACTACATTAATCCTTTGCACCCCAGTGGCTTTTAATGCCATTGGTTAAATAGCCTGAAGTGCAAAAGGTCAATAGTACATTGAATATTTATTATTCATACAATTTGAAGCTCCTATCACTAGATGCCTAGCATGTTTCATCCCACAGTGTGAGAAATGGAGAATTGACACATCACGATTGCGACGTTTCGTAATACAATAGTCAGGAGTGTTGACCGTGATCTGAGCCACAAAGATTATTATGCAGGTGTCAAAATTTACGAGGCCCAACTACTGCGAAATTGGATCATTTATTTTCGGCAGTCTTCGGCTCATCTTTGACTCAATGAGTCATAAAACCATGGAATCAGAATACGGAGACAAGCTCTAACATCAAAGAATAATATTTTTTTGTGAAAACGGAACGTCATTACCTGAATTCAACTGACGATTATGCACCAATTTCACAGATTGTTGAAACTCGGTAACGTAAAATGCAGTTAAAATTGCGCAAGTGTTTATAGACATAGAAACAAAATCCCGTGCGGTTAAGTGAACTTCAGCAGACTCCTTTAAAATGCGACGTGATCAACAATTTTCCGCTAAATATTTGTACTGTAATTTATCTGCACTAACAAATTGAATATGCGTCATTTTTAAGTTTATAAATTGTATAGTATTTGTTTTAATAATCACATAGCACCATTGGTTTCTTCGTAAGATCAATTTATACAGCAGTATGTGAGTATATGTTCCAAGAATCTCCAACTTTTGATTAAACTGTATAAGCAGGTAACTTTTTCTATTTGCAATAATTAAAGTATACATGAAATAGACATGAAATGCTTAAAAAGCAAAATGGTGTCGTAGCCAACAACTTCTTGCAAATGAGTGAAATTGTAGGGGAAGTATAAGACCCAAAAATAGCCACAAGACTCACTCTCTACTCAACACCCGACATTCCGATATA
>QLNU02003225.1:100119957-100132880 GCA_006491805.2 Dysdera silvatica | reverse complement strand
AATAAACGTTGGTTGTTTGACATTGTTTAATTTAATCAGCGTAGTGTTCGACTTATATAAATAAATACATATGCTGCAACGGGCATTTCGATCAATTTAATACCAGTCTCTTTGCAATTTGGTTTAAATAGTAGTCTATGTACTACACCATTCTGCGAAATAACTGGCAACAATATATATACGTTCGTAAAGAGATTATATATTGTCCTTCGTAGCTCAGTGGGTAGAGCCTCCGCCCGGCAAGTGGAAGGTCGTGGGTTCAGGTCCCACCGAAGGCAGAAATATTTATTTTCTTTCGAACGTTTCACCATCTAATCACGCCATACCATCGGCGCTGGTATCACTACGCCAATAAACGTTGATTGATTGACATTGTTGTTTGATTTAATCTGCGTAGTGTTCGATTTATATAAATACATATGCCACAACGGGCTTCGATAAATTCCCAGACACCAGTTTCTTTGCAATTTGGTTTAAATAGTAGTCGATGTACTACACCATTCTGCGATATACAACAATATATATACGTTCGTAAAGAGAGTAGGTATTGTCCTTCATAGCTCAGTGTGTAGAGCATCTGCCCGGCAAGTGGAAGGTCGTGGGTTCAGCTCCCACCGAAGGCAGAAATATTTATTTTCTTTCGAACGTTTCACCATCTGGTCACGCCATACCATCGGCGTCGGTATCACTACGCCAATAAACGTTGATTGATTGACATTGTTTGATTTAATCTGCGTAGTGTTCGATTTATATAAAATAAATACATATACTACAACGGGCTTTTCGATAAATTTAATACCAGTTTCTTTGCAATTTGGTTTAAATAGTAGTCGATGTACTACACCATTCTGCGAAATGGCTGGCAACAATATATATACGTTCGTAAAGAGAGCATGTATTGTCGTTCGTGGCTCAGTAGGTAGAGCCTCCGCCCGGTAAGTGGAAGGTCGTGGGTTCAGGCCCCACCGAAGGCAGAAATATTTATTTTCTTTCGAACGTTTCACCATCTGGTCAAGCCATACCATCGGCGTCGGTATCACTACGCCAATAAAACGTTGATTGTTTGACATTGTTTAATTTAATCAGCGTAGTGTTCGATTTATATAAAATAAATACACATGCCACAACGGGCTTTTCGATAAATTTAATACCAGTTTCTTTGCAATTTGGTTTAAATAGTAGTCGATGTACTACACCATTCTGCGATATAACTGGCAACAATATGTATACGTTCGTAAAGAGAGTATGTATTGTCCTTCGTAGCTCAGTAGGGAGAGCCTCCGCCCGGAAAGTGGAAGGTCGTGGGTTCAGGCCCCACCGAAGGCAGAAATATATAATTTCTTTCGAACGTTTCACCATCTGGTCACGCCATACCATCGGTGTTGGTATCACTACGCCAATAAACGTTGATGGATTGACATTGTTGTTTGATTTAATCTGCGTAGTGTTCGATTTATATAAAATAAATACATATGCTGCAACGGGCATTTCGATCAATTTAATACCAGTCTCTTTGCAATTTGGTTTAAATAGTAGTCCATGTACTACACCATTCTGCGAAATAACTGGCAACAGTATATATACGTTCGTAAAGAGATTAGATATTGTCGTTCGTAGCTCAGTGGGTAGAGTCTCCACCCGGCAAGTGGAAGGTTGTGGGTTCAGGCCCCCACCGAAGGCAGAAATATTTATTTTCTTTCGAACGTTTCACCAGCTAACTACGCCATAACATCGGTGCTGGTATCACTACGCCAATAAACGTTGGATTGCTTGACATTGCTTAATATAATCAGCGTAGTGCCTGACATATAAATACATATGCCACAACGGGCTTTCGATAAATTTAATACCAGTTTCTTTGCAATTTGGTTTAAATAGTAGTCGATGTACTACACCATTCTGCGAAATAGCTGGCAACAATATATATACGTTCGTAAAGAGAGTATGTAGTGTCCTTCGTAGCTCAGTAGGGAGAGCCTCCGCCCGGCAAGTGGAAGGTCGTGGGTTCAGGCCCCACCGAAGGCAGAAATATTTATTTTCTTTCGAACGTTTCACCATCTAATCACGCCATACCATCGGCGTCGGTATCACTACGCCAATAAACGTTGATTGTTTGACATTGTTTAATTTAATCAGCGTAGTGTTCGATTTATATACATAAATACATATGCCACAACGGGCTTTTCGATAAATTGAATAACAGTTTCTTTGCAATTTGGTTTAAATAGTAGTCGATGTACTACACCATTCTGCGATATAACTGGCAACAATATATGTACGTTCGTAAAGAGAATATGTATTGTCCTTCGTAGCTCAGTAGGGAGAGCCTCCGCCCGGAAAGTGGAAGGTCGTGGGTTCAGGTCCCACCGAAGGCAGAAATATTTATTTTCTTTCGAACGTTTCACCATCTAATCACGCCATACCATCGGCGTTGGTATCACTACGCCAATAAACGTTGATTGATTGACATTGTTGTTTGATTTAATCTGCGTAGTGTTCGATTTATATAAAATAAATACATATGCTGCAACGGGCTTTTCGATAAATTTAATACCAGTTTCTTTGCAATTTGGTTTAAATAGTAGTCGATGTACTACACCATTCTGCGAAATAACTGGCAACAATATATATACGTTCGTAAAGAGAGTATGTATTGTCCTTCGTAGCTCAGTAGGGAGAGCCTCCGCCCGGCAAGTGGAAGGTCGTGGGTTCAGGCCCCACCGAAGGCAGAAATATTTATTTTCTTTCGAACGTTTCACCATCTATCTGGTCACGCCATACCATCGGCGTCGGTATCACTACGCCAATAAACGTTGATTGTTTGACATTGTTTAATATAGCACCATTAGTTTCTTCGTAAGATCAATGAATACAGCAGTATGTGAGTATATGTTCTAAGAATCTCCAACTTTTGATTAAACTGTATAAGCAGGTAACTTTTTTTATTTGCAATAATTAAAGTATACATGAAATGGACATGAAACGCTTAAAAAGCAAAATGGTGTCGTAGCCAACAACTTCTTGCAAATGAATGAAATTTTGGGGGAAGTATAAGACCCAAAAATAGCCACAAGACTCACTCTCTACTCAACACCCGACATTCCGATATAGTTACCGTTTGTAACTTCATGGAAACACAGTTGTTTGGACATACCATTGTGCATTTATTAGGTTGAAATTCCACGATGAAACACCAGTCTGACTTAAAAAAAAGTAGGTGTACTTACTCGACTTGTGCTTTTATAGATATGTATTTAAATTGATTTATGCAACGTTAAAATGATCCGGTAATTTTTGAGGCTTAATGTTTTATGCACATATGTGGATATGTGGTTTGTGAAATGACAGACTGGGTCCTCTCAAAGTGCACATACCTTGGGTTTATGCTGCTTTGAGTCATATGTTTGCGTGGGTGCCACTGTATTATTAGTTTTATAAATGGGTTAGGCTCACCTAAAACACTTCGTAAATTTTTGTGCAGAACAAAAGTCATACTTCCTAAACAAAATAACTAAATTTATAAACTAATAAATTTTAGTGCAGTTTCTTCAAAGGTAGGTTAACTTTTCAAATTAAAAACAAAATTTCGTTTTTTGAATTTAACTCCTAGATTAAATTCTAAGTTTACGAGAGAATTATATTAATTAATTAACAGACTTTTTTTTAGATCAAACTAGAGTCCTTTAACTAATAATTGTTAAAAAAATCATTTTCTAGGCTCTTATGCAGTAAAGAATGTCACGTTGAGTACTTAAGCCACGTAGTTTTATAAACTAATTTAACACAATTTCTAATAAACGTCCACACAAAAGCCTGAGCAAAACTTGACAGGCCTAAGTGCGAAGTAACATCACGTCTCCTGTATCTGAGCAGTGCAGTGTAGATCCATTAGAATTCTAGGCCGACCTATCATCCACCATTTTGTTGTACACTTCCGGCTTCATATGACTAAGTTTACCATAGGAAATTAATAATCCGTTTTTTCCTTACAGGATCTGTTGCAAATCTAAACATTCTATGCCTATTCCTCGAGCGATTTGAACAATTCACAGCGGCACACCCACCTATTTCACCCTATTTTATGAAAAATAAACTTGTAGATCACTCTACTTTAACATAGCAGTGAATGAGATCACGTGATACGATGGCATCAAAATGGCGGAGGGCGCTCGCTCTATTTTTTTAGGAGCGTTAGTATAGTGAAAAGAATACTAGAATATATATACTTAGTGATCGCTGTATAGTGACGAGTCCGGGCAGTGAACTCTTTCTTCATTAAGACTTTTATGTGTCAAAAGGCACTTTCATAAACTAAAAAGTCTGTGTACAAAATAAAGTAACTCTAATTACGTGTTATTTGTATTTTTTTATAGAAGAATGCTTATACTACCTATACAATATAATATTCTTAAATTCCCAAAATTGTAAAAGTTATAATTACTTATCAAATATATTTTAAAACTATAACAAAGGCGGTTTGCTTCAATAATGTTTAGGCACGTTTGTTTACAATTATACGTTTAATATAATATAAAATTAAACACATTAACACAGTTAAAATAAATACGATGGTTTATAGCTATTTCGGAAGCGCGTTTAGGCTTCCTTCTTCAGAACCCTAGTTACACTAATGTGACACACGTGCTAGAAAAACTATCGATGCCAAATTGCTAGTCCAAAATTAGTTCGGGTAAACCAGTTGTGGGTCCGTAGCCGCGTCTTTTGCTATGGGACGAATGAAGTTTCTCCAAATAGAGGACATGGAATTGAACGGAAGCTGATCGTTAACAGTAGAAGAGGAATGCGAAAGAATATGGAAGGCTTCAAAGAAATTGAGGTCGGCTGGTGAAGAAACTTTCTCTATTAGATGGGCCTTGTCGAAAGAAAATTTGTGGCCAGCTTCCCAGGCGTGTTTGGCCAAAGCAGATTTTTCCAGTTGTTGTTTACGCACGTAGGCTTCATGCTCTTTAAGCCGAAATCGAAGGGCCCGACGTGTTTGACCAATATAAACACGATTACACTGGCATGGAATGGAGTAAATTCCAAAATAATTGCAATCAGGAATAATATCCTTGAGTTTGGAATAACCGAGTTTATTGATTGGAGTAAAAGTGACCTTGAAATTAAATTTACGGAGGATGGAAGCAATTTTTGAAGAAATTCGTGGAACGAAAGGAATGCTGATAAAATTACAAGGAGAGGAATCTATCAAGAGTGTACTGCACAGCTTAGGTCTAGTGAGTTTCTTCAAAGCGTCGTCAATAATGGTAGGATTGTAACCACGATCTCGAGCGATGTCACGAATATGGACAAGTTCGATCTTAAGTAATTCTTCAGATGCTGGAAATTTTAGAGCAAGTGAAACCAACCAGTAGTAGGTAGTCCCAGAAGTACCCGACCTGACGTATAGATGGCGTTTTTGTTTGAAAATAATTAACATGCTCGAAAATACTAACCTTATAAAGCTTAAGTTTTAAGGTTGATGACTCTGCATTGTTTAGTATTTGTTTGACAGCCATCAATAGAGAACGCTCTCAGTGAATTTTTAAACATGGAAAAATTTGTCATCGTTATTTGGTGCAATACTTTCATTTGAAAGGTCTCAGTCCAGCCAATATCAAAGCCGAGAAAGATTCTATTCTGGGGGAGTCTGTTCCTTCGTTTACAATAATTAAATATTTGATGGCAGGGTTTAAGCGAGGCTGTACGAGCTGTCAAGACGAACATCGCAATGGTTGACCAAATGAGGTGACCACGCCAGGAAAAGTGAAGAAAATCCATAAAATAATATTGGATGACCTTCGACCGAAAGTGCGAGAAATAGAAGACATAGTAGGTATTTCAAAACGTGCTGTATGTCGCATATTAACTGAAAATTTGGACATGAAAAAGCTGTGTGCATGGTGGGTGCCGCGTTTGCTCACAATGGAGCATAAACAGTGTCGTGAGGATGTTTCAATCGAGGGTTGGGCAATGTTTCGTAGCAATAAAGCCGAGTTTTTGCATCAATTCATAACCATGGATGAAACCTGGGTCCATCATTGCACACTTGAGATGAAGGAACAGTCAAAAGGATGGACTGAAAGGGGAGGATCGGCTCCAAAGAAGGTAAAGACATTTCCATCTACTGGCCAGGTCATGGCGTGAGTTTTGGAGATGCTCATAGGGTAATTTTCATTGATTATCTTCAAAAAGGAAAATCAACCAATGACGAGTATTACGCGAACTTATTGCAGTGTTTTAGTGATGAAATCAAGAAAAAACGGCCGCATTTGGCAAAAAAGAAAGTGTTGTTTCATCAAGAAAATGCACCTGTTCACACATCCGTTATCGCGAAGGCCAAAATCAATGAGTTAAAGTTCGAATTGCTTCCTCAAGCACCCTATTCATCAGATTTAGCCCAGTCGGTGTATTTTCTTTTTCTAAACTTGAAAAAATGGCTCGGTGGCAAAATATTTGTTAACAATGAAGAAGTAGAGTCTACGGTTAATGTCTATTTTGAAGAGCTCGAAATTTCTCACTATAAACAGGGCTAGTGAACGGGAAAAGTGTATCGAGTTAAAAGGAGACTACGTTGAGAAATAAAGATTTTTTTGCTTTCTTTGTTAGGTCGGGTACTTCTGAGATTACCCTCTACGTGCTTACCTTCTGACATTGTGGGTGAGCGGAAACATCATACGGCGGGTGGCTAACAGTCAAATGTTTCCGATAGACCCTGGTTTTGAACCCGGACGGCGATCTATGTACTAAATTGTCCAGGAAAGGTAGTGAACTGTTGTTTTCTTTTTCAAAAGTAAATTGTATATGAGGGTTGACAGAATTTTCATGGTGAGGATTACAGAAAGGTCTAAACAATCGTTTGGAAGGATAGCGAATGTGTCGTCAAGAAGATTTTCCACGGCAAGGCCGTCGGTTTGCGAAAATAATTGATCACGGAAAGAAAAGCAAGTCTGTGTGATGCAAATCTCGGTGAACTTGCACCTGCATATAGGGTAAATGTGCTTCGGTTACTACAAAATATGCACAACACTATATTGGACTATTTTGAAATTGCGAGTATTTATAAACTAAAGCATTATAGCTTTATTTTTGGTTGAAAAATATATCTTTAAAACACATTTGGAGCAAGTGAAACATACTATCCAAACATTTCTTTCATTAAATGGGAAAGGAAACATAATTGAACATTTGCTTAAGCAGTTTTATACCCTCATTAGTAAGTATAATTTTACGCGTCAGATAATTTTGGAACTTCATTCTGTTGTTGGTTAATTTAGAAGCATTTAAATATGTACGTAAATGTCCAGAAAGTATTTTAATATATATTAATTTTCCGTAATTTGTTTCTATGAAGAATATTTTATTAAAAGACCTTAGTAGTACTTGGGGAGACTATGGGGATTAAAGGATGCCGCCGCCACGGGGTCCCGACCCTATTGTTCTCGAACAATCGGGCATCCACGCCCCTCTCGACGGGAGTTCCGAGTAGATGCAAACAACTTGAAATGAAATAAAGGTAAAATTATCCGCGCTTCTAGAATGCTTCAAAATGTTTTCAAGAAGTGTTAAGGAAAAGTGGTTCAACGTAAATTGTCTCTGTACTCCCGCCCTAATTTATTTCTGCTAGTGATTATAGGTGGCGCTGCGAACTAAATTATAGGGGCGCTGCTGTTTGTATTAAAGTTTATGTTTTCTGGTTTGGCAACACCAAAGTTGCCATTTACTTATTTCAAAATTTTTTGAATGTTTGTGGACTTTGAAAATTTTTCGGGTAATTGTGGACTTCGAAATTTTTTAATTATGTTTCTATATGTTAAGGTATTATTACCCTCCGCAGGGATAACACAATTGCCAAATATGGTCAACACAAGAAAGCCTCCGGGGCGAGAATTTTGTGAGTTTTCGTGGGGGAATTTATTATACTATAATTTTTGCCACCCACGTATTAATTACAGCTCAAACTAGAGCTTATGTAATTTTGGAGAAAAAGAGACGCTTTCCCCATCCTGGATTCGAACCAGGGTCCCTCCGTTTAGCCCAGAGTGTCTTGGACCAGGAAAGTGCTCCTGTGTTGACCATATTTGGCAATTGTGTTATCCCTGCGGAGGGTAATAATACCTTAACACCTTTACATACGGAGAAAGAGAGCGTTGTTTCCTGTCCTCATTCGTCTAGCGGTCCAAGACACTCCGGGCTAAACGGAGGGACCCTGGTTCGAATCCAGGATGGGGAAAGCGTCTCTTTTTCTCCAAAACGAATAAAGCTCTAGTTTGAGCTAATTAATACGTGGGTGGCAAAAATTATTGTATAATGTTTCTATATGTGTTGTCGGTGACCCCCACATCTAGACTTCGAAAATGTTTTGGAAAAATTATTCGGGGAAAGGTGACCCGAGGTAAATTGGCTTTTTGGTTTCTGATGGAAGATTCCTGTTTCTCAGTTTCCCACCATATTAAAAAATTAATATGGTTTTAAGGCCCAGTAAAGTATATATTTTGGACTTTGCTTATTTCCCATGTATATGATCGTTCGTCCCCTACAAGACGATCACCTAATATTTTTGACTTTGATTTATTTCCCGCGTTTTGGAGGAAAGTACAAAATCGTTCAAACCTTATAAGAAGACCACCTTATCCATCTACCTTAGGACCATAGCTCTAAGAAGGCCTTATGAACAATCGTATTTATCACATATAAAGTTTCATGACCTTGATTATTTCGCATGTATTTTATGGTGTTTGGTAAAAAATGCATGAGCGATCACTTCTTTAAGTCGACCATCTCTATAAGCCGACCTTAGTACACGATCGTACTTATTACGGATAAAGATTTACGAGTTTGATTATTTTCCATGTGGCTTTTTTGTTTTTTTTCAAGCAAGGAAATCCAAGTAAGTACTTAAAAGATAGCTGTACACGTGTTAGCTTTTTGCATGGATCTGTTTTTTTTTTAAAAATAATCGCATCGCTTTTAAAAGTAATTTGTCTGTGGTTATACTATGTAACTATAAAACCGATTCCCTTTGGTTACTTATCTCTACATATGAAGATTTTTGCTAAAGTGAACCCCTTTTCGCTAAGGTGACCCTCTTTTTTGCTAAGGTGAACTTTGTTTTTCTAAGGTGCACTCAGATTTTTATAAGGTGCGCTTAGATTCTGCTAGTTCTTATAAGGGTAAACTTTCAAAGATACAGTTCTTTCAGTTTTCAAAATGTTCCAATAGTAAGAAGAACGATGTTGTCTTCATAGTGGAATAAAATCTGCATGATTTAAGGCACATCAAGGTATCTCTATTTTAGAAAAATTCAAGGTTGGTTTGTTGGTTGTATTTTTACGGCGCAAGGGCAGCAAGGGCCGTTTTGTGCCAATGAAGGAGTAAAATTCAAATTTAGAACCTGCAGACAGTCCTATGATAAAATCGCTGCACAGGTCGATAAAGAGACTTATAGAAACAAATCTTGCATTATGAAAACTTAAAAAAAGTTTTTTTTATAATTCTTTGGTGAATATGTAAATTTACTTAATAGGTATAGATATAATTTTTTGTGTACTAAGAACAAAAGTTGTACAGGATACACGGTAACAGGCCTAGGGCTTACTTTACAATAATACTCAAAGCACAACACAAGTTGTAAAAGTTAAAAACTTTTATTGTCGAGTAATATTACAACGTGAGCCAAGTACTAAGCGACGGTGGTATTGCTTTCAGACTGTCATGAAATTTTCGCTTTCCTTTAGGTGATGCTTTTTTCTTTCGAAGTACACTATTGGCTAATGCCAAAATATTGGTCCCAATAATTGCTTTACAATTCCGGACAAGTTCTCCTTTCTCGTTCCAAAACACTTGTTGATGATTATCTTTTATCGCTTGCACTATGTCTCGAGCATTAAGTTTACTCTTCATAGGAGCTGTTTCTGTTCAAAATCTTGAGGCACTGGAGGAGTTGTAGTAATCTGTTCTTCTTCTTTAACAGTCATTTCTGTGTTGCTGTTTTTAGAAATCAGTAAATATTTTTTCAAGATCAATAGATACTGCTGAGCCTTCGCCGAATCACTTAACCTCGTTTTCTTCAAAATGGTGTTCATTTCTTGATCCATTTCTCACAACTTTTGATTTATATAATTTTGAACCCGTTCTTTGGGGCACAAGAACGTATTTTCTAGTGTGTTCCATGAATTGGCGACGATATTAGAGAGATATGGCTGCAGGTAGTAAGACTTCGAGAAATCCCTTTCCTTCCTGAACGATGATCTGTCTGTTCTTATAAAGAGGGATATTTTTCTTCACTAACTATTGCAACGTACTCTTGTGTTTAGATAGTCTCTTGTTTTGTGAGGTAGAGATAGATATTCTTCTTTTAATACATTTAAGAAGCACTCACAACCAGCTTTAATTACACTGTTTGCACAAACTTTAAATATTTCATTTCTTTTTGGATTCATACTTTCACCAACAGCCTTGAGACTGTCAAAATGTTGATGCGTCCAGCGTGATATCTTATCCTTTAATGAAAATTCGCTATATGCTTAAGAAGATATATACCTATTTTTGAATGTTTCGTTAAAGCATAGTAGGGGTGCTTAGTACACTTTTGGCGACAAGTGGGCAGATTAGTAGTTTTGGGATAGTTTTTTTAAATTGTGACACGTTTTTCCGGTAATTGTTTCGATGAAGTGGGATTTCTTTTCTCCTTTGAAATACACGATAACGTAATTCTACGACAAAAATCCAAGCAAGGGCTTGAGCAGATCATACTGTAGTTCTCCATCGGACCACGACATTCGATGACGATTCGCCATCACACACAAGTTCATCGTTTTTTCTTTATGTGTTAGCTCTGACAATTCGCATGGAGGCTTGAAAGTAAAGGTCCCATAATTTCCCTCATCCACTGTGTAATAGGCTAATTTTTTTTTTACGAGAAAACGCCCATTTGATACTTGAAACGCTTCGAAATTGGTTACCACGGAATTATACATGTCGAATACGGACTCAGTACTAAACGATTTGGAGGATGGTAAAAAATAGATTCTCGGTAGCAAATGAAACGGTTCGCAGGAATACGCCCCTACCTATATTGGTTCGTAGAAATAGTAGCGTCAGCAAATAAACCGGTTCGTAGACATATATTTTCTGGAGTTGTTGGCTTTAAATCAACCCATAAGGAACCTTCGTCTCATCTTCAAATGATTCCAAAAAGAATTTTGCCTTACTGGAATGCATCTGCCGTGCTAAATCTTAAATCTGACTTCGATTTCGAGGATTTTTCAATAAAAATAAATAATGAACATTTAAGGAAATATCTCGCATCCAACTTCCTTTATTGAAGAAATTTTTGAAGATAAACACCACAGTGAAGTTTCTATGATGACCCCTTTTCACAAATAAATTTGTTAGATGCTTATCTCCAGATAACTCGGTCATTAAATCGCCAATGATGAATGAGGTGCTGCTCCCTACATAGGAAGAATAATCCGTCGACAGTCGCTTAAGAAATGTCACTTCTTTTATTTCATTGAATAAGGACTGATATTCACCGTAACACCATACAATATCCGTAGGGAATGGATCTATCATTCGCTCTTTTCATAAATTTTTATATCTGCGCCAAAAATGTAATATAGCGCCTCCTCTCAATAAACATATTAATTTTTAGCAATCGCTATTTTGAATTATTAAACATAATTTTATTTTAAATAATTGAACATCTATCAAGAAATAAAATGTCCTCTCCCCCACACACGCACACACAGATTGCTATCCCTTCGGCGCCATTTAACCTGGGAGAAACTGCATCGATGTCCAAACATCTCGGCATGACCCCGTCATTAACATCGAAACTGGTTTCCCTCACTTCGTAAGCTTCTGAGTTTGCTACGAGATTTGAAAACGTTTTTTTTTACCTTTACAAAATATAGTTTTATTCTGGTATATATATCAACACTCACCATAAAAATAAAATAAAACGACTATTAACAAAGAGACATTTGAGTAATGCTAAAATAAAGAAATTGAACATTTAAAAGGCAGAAGTGTAATAGCTACGAATGATGAATACGGCTTTTAGTTACTGCATAGCGTCTCGAGTTCGATAATAGATTTGAGAATATCGCCCTTGTTTTTTCCTTTAAAAAATTAATTTCATCCCATTAAATGACACAATATACAAAGGGAAAAGAGGCTTTTTGTCACTTTAGTGGACTCCGAGTTGAATCCCAGACGTCAGGGAGGAGGAGGAGGATTGTGCAAGGGTTTCATTGGGAAGGGTGGCCGCCGGAGGCGGCGCTGTAATCCCAGCCCAGACGTCAGGGCGTGTTCGGTTTGTACCCTCTCCGCCAATGAAGCAACAGACTGAAAGATCGTTAGTTTGGATATTTTGTGGCATAAGAGCCTCTAAGTAAGGATTGTCCAACATACGGCTCGCAGACCACAATCCGGCCCGCTGACAACTGTTTGGAATAAAAAAATTTCTTCAAAAAATGTTAAGATTTTTTTTAGAAATAAGAAAAAATCGTGGGAACAGAATAGGTAACTCCTTTCTATATCGCAAGTGAACAAACAAATAACTGGAAGAATTTCTGAAGAGAGGCGTTTAAGTGTAAATTAGTTTTTCTTTTTTTTCTTTTTTTTTTTAAAGAAACCGCTGGCCCACGGGATCCGTGAAAATTCTTTAAGTGGCTCACTGTCTAGAAAGGTTGGACAACTCTGCTCTAAGATATTCTGCGCCACAACACGAAAGAAAGGAAAATTTGAAAGAAAGGAAGAAAGAAATATTTAATAAGTTTGATATCTATTAATTGAAGTTTAACCCTTAAATGCCCTAAGTTTCAAATTTGATACCGGACTTTTAAATCGAATTTTACACTTGCAATTGGTTTGTTTTTAATATTTGGCTGCATGTATGTTACCATTGCATAAATGTT
>QLNU02003225.1:100104129-100119857 GCA_006491805.2 Dysdera silvatica | reverse complement strand
ATGGATCTTATCTGTTAAACTTAAATAAAAAATTAAAAGTAGTTTATTCTGACGAAACATCTATTTTCGGTTATTTCCATCAGAAAGGAAAATTTAAATTGTCTGAGTCGAGCGACGCAATAAATAATGAGCTTATTAATAAGCGCATTTATTCCTCCGCATTTCTTGAAATTTCGGAAGAATGATAAATTCACGAACCCTGTCGAAAAATGATGCTTTCACAATTAATATTTTTCCCTAAATAAAGATAAATTAACGTCTATTCAATAAATATTGTATTTCCTTTCGAACGCTATTTTTACAATTTTCGCCCATTTCCTTAAGTTCGCGGCTCCACAATTGGAATTTTGTTGAATATAGGTAATGACATGATTACGATGTTTAATGGACTGTTTTTGACAAATCCATGAGAATTATAAAATGCAGTTTGATGTTTGAAACAGTCGAAAATAATTTTCTTTGTGATAATGTATTTGCATATTCGTTAAATTTTTCAGTTTATGAATTAAACAATTTATACGACAAATTCAACCGAATAAATTCTTCGAAGCAGTCTGGAATATTTTAAATATTTTGCTTTGTTTCAGCTCGTGCACATAAATCATACATATATAATACATATACATATACAAATACATATATAGTCATATATACATAAATCATATGAATTTTAAGAGAATAATAGACTTGCGGTAGGAGAATATATTCCAATAATATTTATTATTTTAGTCATATACACGCGTAATTTTGTATTATATGTAAACGATTTTTCTCTATGTTGCATCAACAAAATCGTAGAAATTCCAAAATTAAAAGCTTGTAGTTCTCCTCTTTTGAAGAACGTCAACCGAAGGTAGAGAGAGAGAGAGAGAGAGAGAGAAAGCAATCATTTACTATTTAGGATTTTCTTGGCGAGATGAGTTGTCGCCGCACATATTTAAATTTATCAACGAGGTCTCATACGCTATGTTTGTCATATATTTTTGTTTTGAAGAGTGATGTTGTTGATAATGAATGCTGATGGGATTTCCGATAGATTTAAAATATCTCCTTATTGCCTCAAATTGCTTAATTTTAATAACGATTATTAATCCATAGAAATTGCTCGTCAATGTAATATATTAACAATGTCCAAACTTTTGGACTTTCGAATTGTAGTTTTCATATTCCACTATATTAAAAATAGGAGCAACGTTAATATTTCACTACCACATCGACCGAAACGTGGATGTAGAAATCGAACTGAGCAACACTTCAGACCCACTTCTGCAAGACCAAACTTGCCTTAGAACGTATTGAGTCATTGAGTCACCCCCGGGTATGGAAGACTCTCTCTAATTAGCTGAAGGAAATTAACTCCCCCCCCTTAATTCTAAAGGACCCTGTTTATTCACTCAAATAGTTTATAATTTTATTTGCTCTTTTACATGAATAATAATGGTTTTTTTTTGCTTTGAAACTTGATTTTGGACATTTTGGCAGACTGGGCTTCGCTAAATTTCACTCTTTTCCCATTGTTGCACAGGTATAATATAAATAGTTAATTTATAATTTAAAATAGATTAGACAGAGGTGCATTTTACCGGAAATAACATTTTTATTTACGTTATTTTTTATTAATCTCTGAAAATTTTATTCCCTGAACCGAATTTTCCGATCTCTGCTACAAATTTACATAAGTAATTACAAGATTTTTACATTAACATTGACACAAAAATTTGGGACCCTCTGCTTAGTTTTGTGTTTAGATTTTAAGAACTAGCACACTAAAAAAATTCTATGTTGTTTTAAAAGTAAAAACTTTTAATTGTTCCTTTATATAAGAAATATTTTAAATCAATCTCATTTTCAAGGATGGGACTTGTAAATGTAAGGAAATGTGAAGGTTGAGAAACTAAAACACCTACTATTAGCAACCCCATGCTATTAATCAAAGTTGAGAAGATAAAGGAGAATCAAGATAATAGTTTTGAACTTAAAAGCTTTGAATTTTAACTTGAAGAAGGCGATTTGATCACCACACTTAACTTCGCTGACCTGTCTGCACAATCTTGTTAAAAGATTTGGGGATCTCACAGTTTAATTTGTATTAAAATGCTATAAATCATTTTATCAACGTGTACCCAATAATTAGCTGAAACGAAAAGTTTGATTCTTTTCATCACAGAATTAATTTTTTATTTAAGACTACAGTGGATTAAGTTTAATTTTTTCTAATTTATCATGGTCTCCGTTTAACATTGGGCTTATAAAAATATATGCGCCTTTTTTAGTTGAAACATACCCATTTATATGATTAATGCAACTCAAAAATACTTCCTTGTTCAAAAGACATTTCAACGTGTTAACCCTTATTAAATTCTTAAATATACGTCATAAATTTAAAGTAAATATAAGATTGAGAAGTTTGAACATTATACGTTTACTTAATATAAAGCTGTAAGCTAAACTTCTTCCACATATAAGGCGTAGGGAAAAACAGTGGTATAAGTCACAAAAATAAAATTTTTGAGTCAAGTCCATGGAAGTTCGGTCTATTCTCTGGAGTTGCCATGGTGCCTGCAACACTGGCATATGTCTATAGTGTAATTAATTGCCACAGGATGACACCATGTTACTGTAGCCAAAACGAAACTGGCGGTTCGTTGGACGCAAATCCTTTCATATCTCATTTTGAGCAAAAATGGACTTGTCTAGTGTTATTTATTTCCCCGCTAAACAGGCGAGAACAGGATTAGACTAAAAGATCAATTGCTTTATATTTTTGCGGAGACGAAACATACAATCGCTGAATTGTATCGTGCGAAACTTGCACGGCGGCTTTTTAGTTAATTACAAACTTATCATAGAGCTCACTCATATGCTCCTTTCAAAACGCCAGCAAACTCAAAATCAAACTTCTCGTATATTGATTTTGCGTAGGTTCGCGTTAACAGAAATATGCAAATTCAAAGCCGCTATGGAAACAGGGCAACATTATGCTGCCAAAACTCCCCTAACACTTGTACGACAGTTATTTTCAAGGTCTCAGATCATCCCTTTTTTGTCCATATTATCTTAAGCTATATTTATTTTATCATGAGTATTTAAATTTTAAAAACTTACGTACGGTCCCGTCTTCTTGGACGCCAAATAATCTTTGTTGCTATTGCATCATAAAAATACAACCAACCAACAATTTTATCCTCAGCTATTGCAATTTCCAAAATATTCCAGTTGAAATCTATTACACGCCTCGAGCTATTTTAAATTTCAGTTTATTGAAAGACATTTGATTGGTTTGATGGACTGAATTCGATTAATAATCGCGAATTACTTAACTGCACAAGGAACGTTGGAAAATTCAATATGCAAATAGTGTTTTAGATTGTGTTAACAAATTTGAAAGAGACGTGCACAACAGTTTTAATATATAATTGCATATTTTATGTCAAAGGAATTGGAATAGGAATAATAAGATTTAAAAGACTTTACCACAAAATGCTACGCTTAATTTACATTATCCATTAGCCTTTATCATATGGTATGTAGTAATTGTGTTTAGGGAAAATTAGATAAATTAGTGTACATGGATTTATTCACTTGTAAAAGAAGAGAGTAAAATTTAAAAGTGGAAATGCCGATTTTTTTTAAAACTTTATCATAAAAAGGCATTAAAATATAGTTGGTAACGGAAATACATAAACATTGTATTTTAATGGAAATTTTCGATATTTTCATTTACTCATTCATTTACTCATTTATTTTCCTTAAGTACACAGTAATGCAAAAAAGGATGGAGACAGCAAAACAATTCAAAACAAAAGTATGTCCTGACGAGCCTACTGTCACCCACAAAGTATAACAAGGGCAAGTGAGCATATCGGAGAGCACTGCATATTATACATAGTTAACACAATATGCATGCAAAAGTAATATTAAAATAATTGTCCCAGTGAGTACCACAATACACAAGTCATTAAATATTACAAGATACGAACATAAGCATTAAATAAATAATAAAACCAAATACGAATGAACAAAGCATTAACGTTATTAAAGCAATACTTGACGAAATTAAGTAACCAACAAGAGACCTGGATGCCAACTAGGTATTGGGTACCAAGAAACCATTCCTTCAAAGCCCTCTTAAAAATAGATCTGCGCAAGAATGATTTGATTTCAGTAAGAAGATTGTTCCACAATCTATGACCGGTAGAGTTAATATTACTATGAAATATAAGGTGCGTGCGTGAGTGGCAGGATAAAAGAAAATTTCTGAAACGTGTATTATATGTATGGGAGACAGAGTTCAAAGTTATTATATCAGTATAACTTTTTGCATAGATTCTATCGTACATTGCTACAGCCAAATTAAAATTATAAATATTGGGCATCGACAGGATATCATTAGTCATTAATGAAGGACGAGATGAACCTCCGGTAGTAAAAAGCTAAATCTGAAGAATCTTTTTTGTAGAATCCCGAGTATATTAACATTATACTGTGTAATATGTCCCCAGACCAGATTACAATAGTTAATATGTGAAAAAACACCGGCGTAATATAATAAAAGAAGTACTATACGAGGAAGAACACGTAAAAAGCTGGCAAGCGCTCCCATTAAGTCTACTAATAGACGTTGAAATCATTCCTATATGTTTATTCCATTTCATAGGATATTGAAAAATGACTCCAAGTAATTTAAATTCATCAACAAATGAAATTGTAACATCGTTAATCAAAAATGAATTTAAAGGTCGAGGAATTTGATGAGCCATTGTTAAAAGGTATAGCTTTAGTTTTGATGAGATATAGTGTTAGCCCAACGTTATTGAACCAGGTACGGAAAGCACCAATGTTAGTAATAGCCAATAACATGAGTTCGTCAAAATCATGATGTGCCTAAAAAATACTAGTGTCATCAGCATATACAACAATTTGAGCTTAGGTATCGATTAGAAAAATATTGTTAATATAAATAATAAATAAAAGAAGGCCGAGAATAGAGCCCTGTGGAACACTATACTTAGTCTCACGAATAGCAGATGCGATATTGCTTATCTGAACAAATTGTCTACATTGAGTAATAAGATTCTTAAGGAGCGTATGTGAAACACCACGAAAATACGAGTCATATCCTTTGCAAGAGAATTTCATGATTAAGAGTATCAAAGGCCCTTGAAAGATCACATAATTTTACCAAGGACACGAATATGATTATCAAGACTGCTGTGTATTATATTAGAGATCACTAAACGTGCTTGTTCAGTAGATTTACCCCTACGAAAGCTATATTGATTTTTATTAAGCAAATTATGTTTAGAAATAAAAGAATTTAACAGAGTATAGAGTAACCTCTCGAAAACTTCAGCAATTACATTTAGAATGTTTATTTGGTGATAATTTGCAGGGTCAATTCTGTTTTCCTTTTTGTAAATCATAATTACTTCACTAGCCTTAAATGAAGGAGGAACCAAACCGGACGTAGAAATATTATTAAATATATGGGTCAGACGCAGTGCCAAAACCTGTGCAGCTGCTCGTACGGTACAGGGATAAATTTCATCATAGCCGGGACCCATATTTTTATCAATAGTTGATAAAGTCAGAAATATTTTCAAAGAAGTCACTGGGCTGAAGTAAAATGTGCTGTTACAATTGTTAGAAGAATGTAAATGTGACATTTATGGTCTAAGTTTGGAACGTAATATCTCAGGAGCTTCAATCAGGTAATTATTAAAAATTGAGGCGATATTATAGGGGTCAGTATATGCAATATTATTAACGATAATTTTATCCGTAGGCCCCAATTTGGTTTTACCAAGCAGCTGATTCACAGTGCTCCAAATTTGTCTAGAATTACTAAGCTGAAATTCATGAAAATAATAATTTCTTTTGGCCATTCTTAAATTCTTATTTAATTAATTTCGATAACAACGAAACATATTCCGGTCATTACTTTGTTTAGTTTTAAGAAATTTAGCAAATAAAAGATTTTTCTTTTTTATGGCCCGATAAAGATGGCGGGTTATCCAGGGTTTTCTTAATTTTTTAGAAGGACACCATTCAACTTTAGGACAGAATTCATTGTAAAGTCTCATAAACGTCTCAAGAAATAAAGAGCAAGATTGAATTGGATCAGTAATGCTCAATAACTCAGTCTAGTCCATCAGCGCCATAGCATCTATGAGGTCAAACCAGCATCAGAAAAAAACCTTATTAAGGTTTTCGTTATAGTTTTATTATAAATAATAGGAATACCACGAGTAGGTAAAAACTAGGGAAATATTGGCAGATGATCACTGAATTCAAAGTCGATTGTACCCAAATAGAGACATGTTCCATTGGTCACGCATATATCAAGTAGAGTATAAGTGGTGGGAGTCACTCTAGTTCAGTGGTTCCCAAATCTTTTTCAAGCCGCTACCCACTTTTATAGTAACTAAAAGATCCGTGCCCCCCACAATTAGTTATGACCCCTAAAACACATTAAACACAAAATTATATTACATATATATTACATTAATTATGTATATTATATTAATATATATATAAAAGCTATATTAATAATATATATAAAGCTATCCAACATTACATTGATTTACTTTATGGACTTCATTCAAAAAGTCATCAGTTACTAATGTTTAAATTTGCACAAAGCACCTTCCGTAGATTACTTCAACTATCAACTTTAGAATAATTTAATTAGAATAAAAATATGCAAATTTTGGTATGAAATATTTAACAATTGCAAATAGCTGCTAGGGGATCTATGCTTCATTTTCTATTTTACCAATATTTAGCATTTTGGACAGTGGCGTCTTAATAAATTGGCCAGTGGCCTGTAAACAGAGGCCTCAAATTGGGGAAATTGTTCCTATCGTGCGTTATATTTTTGTTGTTAGAAAAATTTGGAAATTCAAATGTTAGTATAAAAGGGGCCCCACAAACTGATCTATCCAAGGGTCACAAGATGCTTTAAGATGCCCCTTCTTTTGGGAATAAGAGAATAATATATAAGTAGACCCCGGATTATATCAAAATGCTTATGTGCAGATGAAATTGCATGTTTAACTTTTTTTAGAGTTAGAGCATATAGATGCATAAAAGCTGAATTTCCGAAATAAATGCATATTTCAAGAGTTTCAACAACTTTAAGAATTTTATTATTCTTTTATTGAAAAATTTCTACACAACGATAAATTTAAGCTCTCCTTTCACTTCCACATAATCAGAAAGGGAAATTGACTCGTGAATGCATATGTTTGTGTCCTTAAGCATCGAAAATGTAGTCATATTCGTAACTGAGTTAGGCACTACCCTTTAGAGAAAGACGGAAAGTTTAGTACTATTTTTCTAGATAGCTAGCTAACCTAAGATCAAAACAAACTCTTACACATAGGTTAAATACAGCAAACTCTTACACATAGGTTAAACACAGCAAACTTTTACACATAGGTTAAACACAGGAAACTCTTACACATAGGTTAAAAGTCAGTATCATGATCCAACAGTAACAGTGGTTGATTACATTGGCGCTGACGGCATAAAAATATTGGGTTGGGGGGGAATATGCCAATATAGAAGGAATTTTCTTTGAAATTGAAGGGGGAACTCTAACACCAAAACTGGGGGGACGGTTCCCCTATCCCCCCCCGCTAACGGCGCCCGTGGTTTATTATATTCTATTACGAATAAACTATCCATTATAAACTAATTGTAAAAGTTTATAATACTATTCAATTACCTCAATAGGAAAGGACTTTTTCGACATAACATGCTATTGAATAAGAGAAGAAACAATTTAGGTGCTCAAAATATTTGTAAAAAAATTGTGACTTGATGTAATAAAATTACTTTGTATATCAAATATTTTTGCTCTGGTAGTTAATAATAGCATCAATTATTTTTTTAGGATGTAGGACATTCGTTTACTAAATAAGGGCAAAAATATTTAAGTGCATATTTTTTCATTTCCAGTGCATGTTTCAATTTTTTGAGCGCATATGAATGCAAATTTTACGGTATTTTAAGGCATGTTTTCATGCATATTTTGTAGTTTTTTAATGCATAAAACCCGGGCTCTGTTTATAAGTAATTAGACGCAAAAGATTAATGAATTTAGTAAAAATTTATTTAGATGATCTTCTAAATTATATTCAATTATTTGACAATATATTTATAAATTATTTGGTTTTGGTTTTTATTTTTGTAAAAAGATGCTTATTTTGAAATTTAGAATATTTTATTTTTTACTATTGGTGAGATGGTTTGCATTAATTTATTGCATAGGTATTTGAGAAGAACATTCGCAACTGGAATTTATCATGACAAGGAGAAAATTATTAGATGACAAAAATAACAGCCCACTCGTGGCAATGGTTTCATAGGAATTATCATTGTCGCATGAGAACATATGTCATGACTTCAGTAGAATCTGCGGGGAAAGAAACGTCAATTTTCTTTTAAAGAAATTAATATCGCTCGGATATTTACTCTTAGTTCAAACTTGTTCGTTTTGTTTGATTTCTTCGAAGAATTTTGATTTCTTTCTGGCTGAAATTAAATTTCGAAAATAAATTCTCTGCCAGGTGTTCTCCATTGGATTGAATAATGCGATTTATTAAAAAATCTTTGCCATTTTCATATATTTATTAAAAAAAAAACTATTTTGCAATAATGTTGGCATAAAAGTAATTTTTTGACAATAAATATTTTAGTTTGTTCTAGAAATTTTATTATATATTACTTACCAGCTGACCAGACTATTACTGACACTGACATAATCCTTCCTTTAGCCAAAGCACCGATAACGATTCTATGTTTTTTTACCACAAAAATTGGCCAATTTAAATGTAGAGGTTTAATAAAAAATAAAACTTTAATGAAAAGACTCGAAGAGTGACTGTCATTTCGGTTTATGGGACTAGCTAAGCCATTTTTATTAGATATTTTAAAAATGTTTCACTATTTACGAATAAAGCATGTCCGTATCAGATTATGGGGGGATTTTCTTCGATAGAATGAGCCCTAGTTTTTAGCCTATTTAATGGACGAAGTGCATCCTGTACACGCTGTAGTTTTGAGGGAAAAAATACATTTTACATATTCAGTAATTATAAAACTGTAGACCGCCGGGGCCGTGCTTAGGCAGGAGGGGTCTGGGCCGTCGCCCAGGGCCGCTAAAAATCGTAGCGTAAGCACGAAGAAATCAATTTTATGCGGCCCTTATGTACTCCTAGCTGAGTACTTGGTAAATTGATTGCTTGCGTGTAACGTCATACTTCCAATAATGCTCATGACGCTTCTAAATGGCTGTCAAAATATACATACGTGTTATTAGACAAATGCTTTGGCATTAGTAGAGAATGCACGTTATCGTGCTTATTGTGGTGATACTGGATTCCAACAAGAAAAGCTTAAAACGCAAAGTTCTGAGAAGCAGAAATTTATAATTGAATTGTGCTGGTTCTTATTTTTGTGTGCATAATGCGATGAAAGACATAAATTTATCAATTTCATTTATCGACGACATCGAAGTGAAACAAGAAGTGCCAAGTGGCATGCATATCCCTAGCTAACTGTGTTCTGAAATGCCTATTTTTTGTTTAACTTTATTTTGTTCTATTTACCTTTCGCGTTTTTGACCAATGAAAAACTTTATTTTGGAATTCCAAAACCCACGTAATGTTTCTATCGTTGTGTTACGTTAAAACATTTTTGAGGGCCGCTAAAATCTGTTTTGACCAGGGCCGCTAAAGCCGTAAGCATGGTCTTGCAGGTCGCAGTCTGCGAGCACATATCATGAAAATGAAGGTTACCCGAATTAGCCTTAATGTTTACCACAACGTCTTTACAATTGTGCATTTGTATTGGCGTTGAAAACGTTTTTACGGAGGTCAAGTAAAAAAAAGCGTCACATTTTTTCGTTATTTTTTTGCGGGTTTAATAAAGGTAAGATGTTGTTGCCATTTCATTATGATAATATTAATAATATTATCATTTGTGTTGAAACCAATGAAAAATAATTGTTGCCACTATATTCTGGTGGAATCAATAATAGCTAAACAAAGAAATGTTAGTTGTGATTAATTCTTTACTTTTTAATTTTGGTTATCATGGTAACCCGAAAGGCACGAAATGCCAGAGGGTGCTTTTTCTCTTTTGTTTATTAGTATTCATTCAAGTTTTGACGGGTATGCACGTCGTTTTCTATTCAGCTTAAATTCGAACGTTATTCTTTATTCACCAATGAATTTATTGGTTTGTTATGCTGAGAATCTTAATGTTATACTTATATAGGGTGATTCCATAAGTCATTATGGGCTGAAATAACTGTCGAACCCAGCCAGGTAGACCCATGAATGTGGTCACTGGGTATAGTGAAATGGCTATGCGCTACACGATGAGATACCTTACAGTGCCCTCTAGCGATAAATTCTGGAGTTAGAGTTCGTATCTCGGAAACTGTAGGAGATACAATCAAAAGTTCAATTAGGATGTTGTAGAGCATCATCGATTTATTAAGAAAAGCCATATTATGTACACGGATATGATAAACAGTCGATTGTAATCAGAGGCGGGCGAGAATTGTATTGAGTGTATGCAAATGAAATTTCATGAAATCAGAAAACGACCGTGTGCAAATATGACGTCAAAACTTTGGCGTAGTACAAGTAAGGAAAATAAAAGGAACCCGAATGTAAGTAATCATCTGGTACTATAAACAATAAAATACGTGCATACAGTAAAAAGCAAAATAAATTGAGAAGAAATTTTTTTTTGACAGTCGATATTTATGATTCGTTTGTGGTTTTGTTCGTCGATTGTAATTCGGTTTAAATTTAGTAATGCCGCAATTGAAATGTGTTAGTGGCAACAGTTCATTTTTATTGTTGTTAATCGAAAAGCGTAGTATGTTCTAACAGTTTTGTTTATTTCTCCTTCTGTATGAACTTCGAAGATAATTCTACGTGTCAATACTGGATTTTTGTGAGGAAATGGCGACTTTCTCTCATGATCAATATTATGAGATAGTGATCGTGTATGGTGAATGTAAACGAAACGTGGTGCAAGCTGCACGTGAGTATGCCGTTCGATTTCCAGCAGGCCCTCATCCAACAGCTCAAACCATCAGTAATGTAGTTCGACGACTCAGGGACACGGGAAGTACTGGAAGCCGTCCACGTTCGGGAAGACCAGAAGGCGTAGGTGTACGTATACGTGCAGAGGAAGTTTTGGCATATGCCTTAGCCTATCCAGAAATTAGTACCAGAGAAATCAGCAGGGCCTGTAACCTATCACAATCGCGTGTATGGAAAATACTGTACGAGCATAGTGCCTATCCTTATCATGCCACACCCCAGCAAGAATTGTTTTCGGGTGACAGTGAGCGCCGATTTGACTGGTGCAATTGGGCCATGAACCAATTCGAGGATGACACAGACCTTTTCTCCAACATCCTTTGGACGGACGAAGCGGTATTTCAACGCGGCGGGTACCTGAACCCACACAACACACATTATTGGGGTTTGGAAAATCCCTCCTACGCACAAGTTACACGGCATCAGGTGCGCTGGTCCACTAACGTGTGGTGAGTCATATGGAAGAACAAAATATTGGGATCTGTGTTCTTCGCGGACTCACTAACTGGACAGAGATACCTACAGTTGTTACTGAACAACTTACCACATGTTTTGAATGACATTTCTCTATCCAATTTACGTTCCTTGTGGTTTTACCATGACGGCGCCCCAGCACACAAACTAGTGAAAGTGAGACCCTTTCTAGAAGATACATTTGGAGATCAGATGTTCGGCTATGGTTGAACTTTTGGATGGCCTCCGCGCTCTCCAGACCTCACTCCCCTGGACTTCTTCTTCTGGGGGTGAATTAAAGATCACGTATACGCAACACCGCCTACCAGTTTCCTGGATTTACGCCGTCGTATCACCATCGCATGCAGTAACGTAACACCTTCAATATTGACGAATGTGCACGAAAGCATTATGTCTAGAATACAAATGTGCATTGTGGACAATTGCAAACTTTTTGAACACACTCGACAATAACTTTTCATAAATGCGACTTCATTATCATGTTTTTATTTGTTGATGTCATGAAGATGTATTGACATAATACGTATTGTTTATCCGTTAAATAATTGTGCATCTACTTTTTAGTATTATGTACGTAGTAATTTTCTTCTCATATCCTTGTCTTAATTTTTCAAACGTCAAAAGCGGTCATTATAGACAGTCACCTCACCCTTTGTCCGCCTCTGATTGCAGGCGACTGTTTATCATATCCGTGTACACAATATGGCTTTTTTTAATAAATCGATAATGCTCTACACCTTTGTAATTGAACTTTTGGTCGTCTCTCCTACAGCTTCCGAGCTACGAACTCTAACTCAGGAATTTACCGCTAAAGGGTGCTGGAAGGTATTTCATCGTATAGCGCATAGTCATTTCACTATACCTGGACACCTCATTCATAGGTCTACCTGACTCAGTTCAACAATTACTTCAGCCCATAAGGACTTACGGAATCACCCTGTATAAACTAATCAATACAGTTCAGTATTTATTCAAGTGAAATCGATGAGCAATTCATCATTAGTATTCAGCATTTGGTATAATATGGCCCATTTGGCATATTATGGCCCTTATATATGGTATATAATGGCCTATAATATGATTGCTAGAACTAAAAGGAAATTATTCTCTGAAAACGACAATGATTCAAACATATCAACTAAAAAACCTAAAAAACACACATGCCCGGGGCAACAAAGAACATCGCGCACGTAAAAAGGCAAAAATTGTGGAGAATAACTGTGAAAATATAAAATCTGAAAAAAACATCAGCTCAGCTTATAAAAGAATATAAAAAAAATGAAAAACTGTATAGAAAAAGTCTTCAATGTTATTGAATACATTTTCAACGTTCTAATATTCAATAACATTGAAGATTTTTTCTTTCAGTCTGAGCTTAAGCAAAGAACTTGCACTAATAAAAGGAGTTGTCGATAATACAAATAAATAATATTCCAGAAGACATATTAAGATATAAATGTAGAAGAATGACATGAACCGTTAGGTGTTGATGTGCTATTTAATAGAAAAACGTCGCTGACTTATAAATAAGGGTGATGATGGATTGATGCAATAATGATATACTATCTCGAGTTTCGGAAACATAAAGAAATCATGTGACTATCAGTCAATATATATGACAATAGTTTAGCAATATTATTCGTCTGAATACTTTGCTTTATCCTAGCAGAAATAATGAAAATCGTTCATATCGTCTGCTTTATCGTAATTCGTACCTATCGTTTTACACTTTGTTGTATTGTTTTATCCAACTCAACATTTTAACAGAACGTATTTCGATAAATGTGAAGTTCCACTGAGTTAACAGTTTTTGGAAAAGATATATGTCTCTGAATCGGAATTGCATTATTACTTCCAATGGGTGTGTGAGACTCTTAGTTTTCTTGTTGAAGTAACTCTTTATATAAAACTTTAGTGTGAGTTCTGCGATGGCTCATTGTGGTAACGCGTTGGCATAGTGCGCCGTTGATCTGAGTTTGACTCCCAACAGTGAACAGAACGCTTTCCCAGAGATCTCAAAATGATCGCACTGCCCACTGTAGTCTGGGGTTTGGTTCCCTGGGCCTTAAGAGGTTTGGATTCCTAGGAAAGCAGTAGGTCCCGGCGCGGCATGACCATTGTAGTCTTCGAGTCATAAACCACAAACGAAAATTTCAGCATGAAAGTAAACTTTAAATGCGTCCGTAATAGTTTGATGTGGGTTGTGAGTGAAATACTCGTCGAAACTCTTGCACCACTTTTGAAAGACTCATCAGTTGAGGATTGTAGCTGAATAATATACAGCGAAATATAGTGTATATTATGAAATGTAACGTATAATGTAATAGTCATATCGGGGTGGGGTACCTAGCATGCCCGTATCAGGAGGGGGTCTTAGAGACCGGGCCCCTCGGAACTAAATTTTTAATGGGACTTGGCTACGGCCTTGCATGCTGTGATTGTATCGATGCATATTGAAAAATTTTTGAAACTCCCGAAATCAAATTCTGGTTACGATCTTAATATCTAGCCATGTTAGAAGGCGTATTAATTTAGCCCTGATGTAAGAAAGCCGCACGTTTTAGTTGGTTCGATCAACCACAGAGAATTATTTCCCTAAATCTGTTTAGTTTGTTGTTGTTAAATGCAAGGGCGAATACAACGAGGGGTGGAGGGGCGATCGCTCCTCCCCATAAGCGTTAAATAGAAAAAAAAAATAAATGCGATGAAAAATATTTTATGTCTTGTTTGTCACAGTTGTAATGAATAAATATCTTATACGGGCGTATGAAGTCTTCAAGACTTGGAGAAATGCTATCCAGACTTTTTTTTCCATCAATCTATGAGCTTCTCGCCTTTGAAACTTTCAGTAAGGGTTACTTCAGCATAACGTAGTTTTTTATCGTTGAAGCGCCTTCAAACTTGGTTTCGAACGCGGATGACAGAAGAGACTTTTAATACACATCCATAGAGACATTCATATTGATGTAAATAAAGGGATCGACAAATTTTCAAAAAAAACCAAGATGGCTAGACTTTGCACTATAAACTTAAAGTTTTTAAACTTTACTCCTTATGACAAAGTAAAACAATTACACCGTTTTTGTAGTTTAAATTTAAACTTGTTCCATTAATTAATTACATTGTAAATTATCGTTTTGGTTATTGTATATGTCTCCTTTACTAGCGTATCTTTCTGTCATACTCGACTATAATCTACCCTAAACCATATAGTTTAATTAAAGAAAAGACCATCTTTACTTCATTGTCGTAAATTAAATATTTTGGTGAGCAACAAAGAAGGCTAGTAATATAACAACATTTACCTAAACTATTTAATTATCCAAAACCAAATATTTTCCGAGGAAGAGAGTTGATGACTGCTGATGCTTTAATAGAGTCAAAGTCCTTCTCATAGTCAATAAATGCCCCACACAAAGGAAGTTCATATTCGTGTGTTCTTTTAATTAGTTCTCTTAATATTTGAATATGGTCCACTGTACTGAATCCACTTGGAAATCAAGCTTGTTCTCTTGGTTGTGCTGCATCTAATTTTTTCTGCAGGCGATGTGTTAGCACTTTTGTGAAGATTTTATAAATAGCAGGTAATAAGCTAATTACTCGGTAATTTTTAAATTCTCTTTATCACCTTTTTTATGCAAAAGAATTACTGTTGCAGAATCCCATTGGTTTGGTATGTTACCACTGTTAAGGCATTTGGTAAAGGATTTCTTTTCAGTGAGTATGTTTGCATGTTCTCAGCTTCTTTTTATATTTAATGTAACAATATTATAAACCAGATATGCACCATAAATATATATACACAAATATAATTTGAACAATATTAAATACAAAAACGTTTTTGAACATAGAGAACTCAATAAATATGCATACAACAGCTAGAAAAAGCTTACTATAATTCTCGAACCTGATATCAAAACACTTACCTACATTACAGAGATAAACTTGTTAGTATAATAAATAAAAATGTAAGAAAAACAATCCAGAGGTGACAAGAAGTATTTAAGAAAAAGTACTGAAGGATTAGAAGTAAGAAAGTTGATAAAAGAAATAAGATTTGCCATGTCTTGGGTGTAGGAGAAAACACCAAAGCACTGGGGTTCTTTCTGCTAGAAAAGTTGCCTTTTG
>QLNU02003225.1:100066360-100084820 GCA_006491805.2 Dysdera silvatica | reverse complement strand
ACTATTTCAGAGTCTTCGTTTAATCCACTGTTTCCTTCATATAGCTTTCTGTAGAATTCTTCAACTCTTCTAAGTATTTCTTCCCTATTTCTTGTTACAGTGCCATCCTCTCCTTTTAATGCAATGATGTGTTTCTTCCCAATAGACAAACTCCCTTTAACAACCCTAAGGCTCTTGTTGCTTTCAATGGCCTTCCTTACTAACTCACAATTGAATTTTCTTATATCTTCTTTCATGTTTTTGCGCAAAGTTTTGCAAAGTTCTACATACTCGATCTTGCGACTGGTATTTTGATTGTCCACCTTCATAAGTCTTCGCCTTTTCATGAGTTGTTTCGTCTTCTCAGATAATTTGCTATTCTGCTTTTTACATATTACACCACCAATTTCCCCAGCAGTTTCAATTATTGTCTTAACAATGTTTTCATTTGCTTCTGAGATGTCAACTTCTTCAATAAGTCCTTCCAGTGCAGAAAAGCGATTTTTTAATTCCAACTTGAATGCCTCGGTATTTTCTTTTAATTTCTTTAAATCCACCCTCTTACATACTTGTTTCCTAATGAGCTTCTGCCTTTCTAGTTTAGTATTTAAGTGCATTTTACATCTCACCATTCGATGATCACTTCCAGTATTAAATCTGTTCAGTACGCTGCAATCTTCAATAATTGATTTCTTGTTTGCCAGGATATAGTCAATTTCACTAGTTCCCCCATTTGGGTGTTTCCATGTCCATTTTCTTTGCGGTTTCTTCTTAAAAAATGAATTCATGATGCTAAGATTTTCAGCTTCTGCAAATTCGATGAGTTGATCGCCACGTTCATTCCTTTCCCCATATCCGTATTTACCAACCGATGTCTCTCCTTGTTCCTGTTGTCCAATTCTTGCATTGAAATCCCCCATGATGAGCTTGATATGTTGTTTCCCCTTGGTATGTAGCTGTTTGATTTCTTCATAAAATTCTTCAACCTCTTCGTCGGTATGGCTTGATGTTGGTGCATATGCCTGTACTATCTGAAGTTGGTATCGCTGGGTTAGTTGAACAAAAGCCAGAAGACAGTCTTTAATTCTTTTGTTGATTAAGAAGCCAACACCACTTGTTCTTCCAGTTTCCGTTCCTCTATAATAAAACAAATGTCCACTTTTAAGTTCCACCAACTCTTCACCTTTTCTTCTAACTTCACTGAGTCCTACAATGTCCCATTTGATCTTGTCAAGTTCTTCTTCCAATTCCTGAAGTTTTGCTTCAGAAGCAAGGGATCGTCCATTAAACGTAGCCAAGGTCAATAACAAACGGCAGCCTGGGCCATTCCAGTGATTCTTAGCACCCCCTGCTTTCATGCCACACTGACCGCTGCCTTGATCAGGAGCACTCCAGCACCTGGAGACTAGGGGCCATGGTTTCTGGTGTGTCAACATAATGGAGGAATTAGCCATAATTTCACCACGCTGGCTAGACGGGTTGGTGAATTAGCCCTCCCCTTCCGCCTTTCTATCCGTGTAGCAAATATTAATTTGCCACATAAATAGAAAGCTCAGCCTGCACCACTTGAAGGCGGGGTAGGACACTAGGTTACTGGCCTGGCCGGTTCCACACATCGTCACATACGTTCAGCGTGTGGGTCTCCTTCCAGTTAGATACCAGCAACCCTTTTGCAGGCCATATATATATATATATACAGGTAACCTTCGACATATGCCATTAATTGGTGCCACGAGTGCACTGCACATATCAAAACCGCATATATCGAAGTTAAGAACCAATGGGAAAATTGAAATTCTTTCACGATGTTTTGGAGCATTCGTTAGAAGACTTAATTTTTACCTCTAAGTTACGTTTTAACCGTGTGTACAAATAGCAATATGTATATATAACGTACTACTAAATAATAATGAAATGCAAATTAGCTGAAGATAATTTATGGGCGTATTAAGTACAAAACAAATGAAAAAGTTTTGTGCGCCCATACGGTACTAAACTACTTTCTAGAAAAATAATTGTCGATCGAAGTTTGGACAACGGTAGCTGCCTTTTTATCTTCATATAATTTACCATAACAGCTAATATCTTTTTCAAGGTTTTGACAAAGAACAATGCTTCTTTCCACATTTGGATCGAAATCTGTAATTTGTTGCTTAACAGTTTCTAAATTTCAAAATATCTTCTCAAGTTTCATATACAAAGTAATAACTTTACGATGTTTTTCATTGAATTTCACTGGCACATCACTTTTCCTTTTGAACTTAGTGAAATTTTACAGAGCGAGCGTGAAACACGGTCTGAAGACACAGCTTTTTACACGTGGTCTTCAATGAACGAAATTGTGTGTTACCGTGAAAAAGTGTTACCAACTCAGAGCATTAAAAGCTCTCTAGACTGGCAACATAGAAAAACCCTAAATCTGGCGGAAATGCGCTAGATTTAGTTTCCCCCCCCCCACACACACACACAACAGCAGTAATAGAAATTTTAGGGAGCACATATAGAGGGATGGCATGAATATTTAGAATCGTGTTAATCAAACATATAGAAGTCTTTTAAATCTAACATATAGAAGTCTACCTAGGATGACAGTACACATCCACAGCATTTCTTTTAGCGTCCCCTTTAAACTTTTAATCTGAGGTAACTGGCCCGTTTTCAACATGCTCGGCATAGCGCGTAGCTGAGTAACGCGTTTAAATAATATATTTTCACACCATAACTCTAAGGTTAGTCCACGGGCTTGAAAGCTCTGCTGTCATGTTAAAATATTTGCTGAATAAGCCATGCCTTTCGCAATACAAAGAATAGAAAATCGTTTCTTTGATAAAATTTCTCCGCAGCAAATTTGGGCAGACTAAGTTCAGAACTTTAAGTTTATACTTCAAGTTAAAAGAAGAATTGTTTTTTTCTTGCGCTGAGCATGTTAAACTGAAAACTGTTGAACTATTTAACTGAAAACAGTCAAACAAAAGTGCGTATCTCAGTCGGCGATCAGAGAGTGGTATTAGTACTTTCTCACAGAAAAGAAAAACATATATACATACGAGAACACTTTAATGATGTAAGAGGATTATAAGGCAAACGTAGATTTTCCAAACTATGCGCACCATTATTACGTCTATTATTTATAAAACTGTCTTAAAATTAAAATTTGAAATAAATTTAGCATTAAAATATGGGGAATATTTCAAAAAATAAATAAACGAATTATATTTATTTGTTAATTACATTTTCGTTGACTTTATTAACCATAAACGATGATATGGATTTTTATATTTTACATGGATATATTTATATAGATGAAATTCTGTTTATATACATATGGATATATTGAGTTGTAGCTCTGTAACCCCCCATTGAGCCTATAACCTTCACCTTATGAACTGCTTGCGTGCACCTATGCCTATGCATCACTAATCTCTTACAGAAAAATTCAGCACATGATTTATCGTCCAACAACGGCTACGATAAAAACCAGGAACGCATTTTATTATTGCAGTTTATTTGAAAACCTCATTGATTACGAATTTGCCTTCCTTATTATTCAAAGATTGCTCCAGAAAGTTGAATATAATTTGAAGTTCTGATAACGAAAATGTTCTTGCAAAATATAGCGAGGAAGCGATCAAAAAGCTATTAATCTTTTTTAGATCGGAGAGAGATAGTATTAGGGGCGTGCACTTCGCAACTGATTGATCACTTCCACCGCCTGCATGAGCCATTATTAGTAAATTAGTGATCCAGCATCACCCGGAACCAAATTACAAAGTCGAGCTCTACATTAAGTTGTTCGTCTGTCTCAGATCTGCAGTAAAGTGCTGAATATCTTGCTACAAGGGACAATTTCAAACGGTGGGGCTCGGAAGTAAATTCGATGCAAATGAGTCGCACATGATATCAAACTCTTGTGCAAATTTAAGTTTTTATGAGTTACATTACCCTCTAAGGTTAGATAAAACTTTCACTAGAGTCTTTGGAAATTTCAAGAATGAATGCAACAAACATTTGAAAGCTCAATAATACATGGCAAATGATTCAAAAGGAGGGTGATCGTGAAAGTTAGAAAGATGTAATATTTTTAAGAAGCTTTGATTTCAATGGCGGTATACAATTTGGGGAATAATAATTGGGATATATGTTCATTTGATTATTAACAATAGGATATTTATACAAGCATAATCAGCAACAGCTCAACTTACAATGTATTTAAAACATAAGGCATGTTTGCAAATCTATATTCAACGTGTTCAACAATCGAAGATTTTGTGAGTGGATGATAGATTTTGGCCTCCAGAGAAGCCAAAAAATTCTTATCATATCCAACTGATAAGAAAATACTTTTAATATTTTAGATTTAGGAATTCTATTGTGTCAAAATTTCTTTTCAACAGATGCTCTCAAGCTGTTTTCCTGTGTCAACATTTTAATACGGTTGATGTTTCAAGAGAAAGAGAGAGAGAGAAAGAGAGAGTGAATGAAAGAAAGAGAGAGAGAGTTATCTGGGCAAGCCCTTTATTTCAGTTACAAATATCTGAATTTGAAAATACATTTTATCACGTGTTGCACATATATTTTTAATTAAAGAGAAGCGATTCTTTAATTACTTTTGTAATATTTTGATTTATCTGTTTCTACTTGGATATTTTTACGTATACCTATGCCATTTTTTAAAATTAAATTTACAATGCCCGTTGCAGTAGAGACGTCACAGAATATGTGAACGAACTTCTAATCATGTCGACGTAAAAATAGAAATAAAACCAAGACAAATTAAACCTTGATATTAATTTTACGTGATAGCAAAAGAAGTTTTATATGAAATAAAATATATCAATGAGATCACATGAGGGCTTGGAAACAGCAATGGTACAAGTCCATTTTTGTTTAAAATACGATACGAAAGAGTTTTGAGTCCAACGAACCGCCAGTTTCGTTTTGGCCAACAGTAACGTGGTGCCATCTTGTGGCAATTAATTACACTATGGACATACACCAGTGTTGTGGGCAATAAGGTAACCCCAGAGGGTAGACTTAACTTCTATGGACTTAACTCAAAAATTTCATTTCTGTGACTTATACCACTGTTGTTTTCAACTCCTCATATATTGAATAGATAGCCATATCCTCGCAGATCACATATCATTTAATGTAGCTTTATAATTTTCTTTACGTTTTGGTTAGGTTTTCTTCCCAATATCATTAAAATCAGATTTTTATTCCATCACTTCTTTTAAGCGAAATACATGATGAATAATAGTAGCATTATCTTCGAAAGTTTTGCTTCATTACTTTTCAATGTTACAGATCCTTTGAAATGATTATTGATGTATATCTCTAAGGACTAAAAGCAATGAATCAAGATTTTCGGAAATCTTAACGTTGTAACTAATATCATTATAATTGATAACAAACAGTTATTTCGACACTGGCGTAAGGTTTAAACCTTACGCCAGTGTCGAAATAACTGTTTGTTATGGAATCTCCTGGTGAAACTCTGTATTGTTTCGTTATTATAATTGATCGTGTAAGACTCGCGTTAAAGATCTGCTTCTCTATATGCGACTTGTGAATTTACGCTATTTTACGGACAGGGTTTTCGAAGCAATCATTAAGATCAGATTTCAAAGCACCCGTGTTTTATAGCCATTGCTAGAGCCTACTCACACAGTATTACAAATCAAGATATTACTTCCTTTCTCAGAAACGCTACGATAACCATTAAATTGGTTGATACACGAGGCATTAAATGGGCGGTATGTGTTTCGAGGGAGTTTTCTCTAGGAAGTAATATTGTCTTAAGCTGTCAGGACCGTGCCGAGAAAATTTTGTACGAAGGCAAAGAGATAAAATTGCACCCCCTTCTGCCATAAAAATACGAATTTGTAAAACTGGCGCCATTCAAATTAGTAATTATATATATACACGTTTTAATTATAATTCATGAAAATCTCACTCGAAACGCTATGCACTCCCACTTTGTTGTTTTATTTGATGTTCCTTCATGTTTTTAAAGTGAGGTAAATTCCTCGTTTATATATTTTTCTATATCACCCACCCCCCCTCCCGATAACCCTATTCTTAATTGTGAAACGTATTTCTCATGACTGTATGGGATCCTGATTTCAATGCTAAAATTAAAAATGTTTTTGTTTAATTACTATTTTCGTCAGAAAAAGATGTCTCCCACTGAAAAATAAAACCATTCGGAAAAAAAAATTAACTGAGAATTGCTTGAAAAACATTAAAATAAGGGAACAGAATGTTTTACCGACAGCAGTTTGATGGTCATTAGGGGGGAATTAATTTGGGATAAATATAAATCAAAATAAATCTAAATCATTAAATAAATACAAATCATTAAATAAATATAAATCATTAAATAAATACAAATCATTAAATAAATACAAATCATTAAATAAATACAAATCATTAAATAAATATAAATCATTAAATAAATACAAATCATTAAATAAATATAAATCATTAAATAAATACAAATCATTAAATAAATATAAATCATTAAATAAATATAAATCATTAAGAAGTTGTTGTTTTTTTGTCGCAGCATGGGATTTTGAGTTCAATACCAAACTTGAGAATGTCGAGTTTTTTTTAGTGTTGCGTTTGGCCCACTGAGGCTAGGCGATATACTAAAGGAAATTGAAAAATATATAATAACAGGAAGTTTGATGGTTTTTATCTCAGTATACACTTCCGAGTTCGATCCAGGATGCAAATGTTACTTTTCTTTCCCCTTTAAAGATAGCTTTGTCTAGCCAAATGAAGCAATAGGCAAAAGGAAAGGAATAAAATGTTTAGTAGCAGGCGGGTGGTGGACGACAAATTATGAAACTCGCTTTACATCACAGCATAGAATCCTGAGTTCGAAACCGGTGTTGAAACTATCTTTTTTTGCTTTTGTTTACAAAACTACAAAATTTTGTAATGGAAAATTACGAAATTAATTCGTTTATGACTTGTTTACCACAGATTTGGTACGGCTCTGCATTCTGGGCTCAAACCGGTGACTCCTGTTTAGAACGCAAGCGTTATGGCCGCTGGACTGCTGAGTTACCTTATCTTCCTACTTGTTCAATATAACTCGTGTATTACGGATATAACACATTCACTTATAAGGAAACGATCGTTCAAGTTAGTGTTATTTAATCTACAACGCATCGTTATATCTTATCACGGTTTTAATGGAGGAAATCTTCTGATCTCTTGATGCTCGTTACAGCTGAGTTGGGTCGAACTTACAGGGGCGGACTGTATCCTCTCAAAAGGTGCATATCTTAGATTTTTGAAGGGCGCGAGTCCTTGCCTATTCCGAAGCGCGAATCCTATCTCCCATGAGGGCGCACCAGCCCGGAGAAGGTGGGCCGGCGGCCCAGCCCGCCCCTGAAAACTTGTATATTGAGCCATTTTCAAGGCAGGCCTTGTCAGGTGTATTATTAAGATTAACTTTTCAACTACTCGCAGTCTATAACACTCACGAGCGCTCTTTTGACCCAGTATTATAAATCAAGATATGCTTGCCGACGACACAATTGCCATCAAAGTATGTGAATTTTTTTTTCAATCAAGTGTCAAATTATGTGAAACTAAGAAGCTCTAAACTTTTATCAATGTGTAAAATATCAAAAATTTGAAACGTAACATGTGTCAACGTAACTTCACATATTGTGCAAACAGGACTATGAGTAAGCTACATACCACTACGTTCAAAATGTTCCGGAACTTATTTTATTAAGAGAGAATTAGTACAGATTAGTGATGTTTATGGGGTTTTTCCTTCGAAGTAGTAACCCTGTGCAACTATACATTTTTTGCCAGCTTTCACGTAAAGATATAAATGCAGATTCCAATCCGTCTTTTGCCACAATCTCCTGTTCTGCCTTCGCTACTTGTTGAAATTCTTCGGAGTATGAAAACTGTTGCCCCTTAAGCAAATTCTTCGTCGGGCGGAAAGAAAAAATTCACTGCCTAACCCGTAGGCTGAAAATTATTTGAAGTTTCATTGATTTCTCTAGCAAGACACAAAATTTGACATTTGGATGCTGTTCAAAAATCGACATCTTTTCCTGTCGACGGAAAGCCTCGAATACCTTCAATTACGAACTGCGCACATACACGCCGTACGAGTTTGGTTTGGACAGAACCAATACTAGTTGCCCGGTCACATGACACTCTTCTCTTACTCAGCGGGAAATGATTTAATTCACTCACATTTTGCAAACATTCAGAAAGTTCGGCAACTTTTGAACACAGTATGATACTCAGTATCCAAGTATAGTAGTACAGTAAAAACAACTATAATTATAATAATTCATTGTTTTGAGTTTTCTTTAAGAATTGTCGTCTACTCTGTTACTCTCTTTCTTTGTCCAATGTTTTCCTTTTCTGGTGAATATAATTTCTTTGATTTCCTTAAACTATATTTTCTAGATCAGTGTTTCGCATTATCCTGATTTAAGGTTTTTAATGTCTTCCTTAATAATTTTGCTAAATATTTTATTATAGTCCGCGTGTGTATTATTCGAAAGAGATGATCCCTTTCCTTTAGTTCATTCTGCCCCCTTAAACTGAACTATCATGCTTTTTGTATATATTTTTAATTTATTTAATTAGCCTCCCCTAAGCTTGCCCCAGAAAGATTAATTGTTTTGGTAAATCTTCCTATGAAGTCCTTTGGTATCAGTCTTAATTTAGGTATTTATTACCAAAGGATGCGAGAGACTATTACTCGTGGAAACAGTAAAATACTTCCCCTTAATGGTTTCACCATATGTATAACTGCCAAATGACATCGTACTTTGATATAATTTACATGAATATTAGAAGTTTATTGTAAATTTGTGAGAACAGTTCCTTTTTTTATAAATAAAAGTTCAAAACTAAGTAAACTTCTGCATTTAATTATATTTGTTATTTTAATTTCTTTAATGAGAGTGATACACCACGAGTTAATAAAACCCACGACTAAGATTTATATAATACTGGAAATGTTATTTACTGGAATTTTGTTGTTTTTATTTATAGCAAGATTATTTTTTATTTATATTAGTTATAGCTAGCTCTATCTATATTGGTGCCATTTCTGCCTTTCAGAAAGTAACATTTTTCTCTACCCTTTATCATATGTACAGATTCAGCATTCTGCAAACCCTGACTCCATTCAAAACCTCGCACCATTCTGAAATCCACAGAGTGCACAAACAATTAGTGGATATGACAAACTTGCAGTATATTGGGAAATTCTGTTGGGTTTTAAACAATGTCGGAATTTTTGACAGTGAATAGGCCGACATTGCTGCGAAACAACCACTGCAGAACCTGAGTGTATAACCATAGTAGGGGGAAAACGATGATTCTATGGCACTAGCTAAGCCAGTTCCTGGTGAGGGTGGGGCCACAGTCTCCGTGCACCCCGGTTGGCACGTTTTTTAATTGGCGCTTTTTTTTTAATGTGAATAAAGAATTTTTTAACTTTTTCCAAATTTCTCTTTTAACTTTTATATATATATATATATTTTCTTTTTCTTAACTTTATGCAATTTTTTTTTATCTTTTAACATTTTTATCTTTAAACTTAATTTTAAGCCGCGTTTTATTTTGCCGAAAGTTTTGGGCTTTTGCTTGCACTTTATGGTGCATAACACCTAGCGCCTCTCCTTCAGTCGGGAATCACGGCCTAGGATTCAGTTCCCCTTAATTTTGAGGGGGTTTACACAAAAAATACTATGTGCTAGCCCCTTCCCTAGGGTCATCCGGAACATCAACGGCAAGTGTAAACTATTAGACCATGTTCCATTGAGGAAGTGACCATGGGCCCTCGTATCACAACCATTAGATAAAATGTAGCGCTTGTCAACCAGAGGGCATAGTGTGGTTTTGTTTAAATGGATGGTGCAAATCACGTGTTTTTTTGCCGAAAATTTTTCAGGAGGTTTCTCTGGTTCTTTGTCTCATGAGGAGACACTCCCTTATTTCTGAAACGTTAGTTTAGTTTTGATGATCGTCCTAGCCACCCCTTTTGCGGTTTTCTTCTCCCCCGATTCGCTGAGCAGGCATCTTACTCTTGAACCCAACGAACAAGGAAGCGGGGACAAAAGCGAGCTCATCTTTCATTCTGCTCAGCGTCTTTTTGTTTGTAGTGCTGAATAAGTGGTGGTTAGGAGGATAATCTGAAGTGTCATATTCTTTTGCGTGTGTTACGTGCCATATCAACATAAATGTTGTCTGTGGTGAGCTCGTAGCAAAGACTGTCGGTATGTGAATAAGAGTTTTGCCTGTTATCCATATTCGACTAGAATTTTGTTGTGATGAAGCTGTACATTAAGGTTTTACTAATGTCGAGTATGGAAACCTTAAAACTTAGATAGGGCGGTTTAATTATAGGGCGTATTTACTTGGCTGGAAGACATGGTGGAGCGGTGAATAAATGAAGTCGCGCGTTGACTGAAATACGTTGAATCAATGAAAACTCGAGTGTAGATCTACTCTAGACTGGGGCTGGAGAGAAAGTGAAGCTCAAAGCCGATGCTGGCCAAAAATATGAAAAGTATTGCCAGCGAGAGTGCTAAGACCGCGAGTCAATCACGCGAAAAGTAGCTAGATAACTGTTTTTAATATATTGCGATGTACGCGAGACAACGTTATAGCGGGAAGGGGGGCGCCGCGCTGTCTGGTGGGAAGTAACATATCTCTAACATGTTCGGGGCTGTCCAGAATTGAAATCAATGATAATAAACGGAGTATAAATTGAAATACATGTTTGAATAAATATGATGGAAATTTTCTCATCGGGCTACTAATTATGAACTTAATACAAAATTGCAATGAATGCGCGGTTTTCATAAACTTTAAGGAAAAGAATAAACTTCTGTGTCAAACTTATTTTAAAAGACCGCATACAATTCAAACTAGGGGATTAAAATTATCTAATTACAATTATTTAAAACAATTTAGACATAAATTTTAGCTTTTCACTAACCTTAAGGAACAATTTAAATATTAAACATTTGTATAATACTTTTCTTAAAAGGGGAAATCAGTCTTCTTCATCTCAAAAATAGAAATAAGACGTTTTGTAAAAAGTGATCGACAATTTGTTTGACAAGAAAAAGTACAAAAAATCAAAAAAAAATTATATAAAGTTTAGAAAAAAAACCGTACCAAATAAAAAACGCACCAAATGAAAAACGTGCCAAATAAAAAACGCGCCAACGGGGTGCACTGAGGCAGGGTGAGGACCTGCGGCCCCACCCTCACCCGGACCTGGCGTAGCCATCTTAGCCATTGCCGTGGAATCATCGTTTATACCCTACTAACCATTCCATTTCAAGATTTTAATACTCACGCATCATCGCATGTGTAGAAAACATGGCAGTTGAAATGGAACGAACAAGTTCTATAACAAACTTCGCCATATTAAACTACGCATTGAGGTGTGGCAGTCTAGCTATAGTAGTGACTGTCATAAAGAGGTCACTCTGGCTAGACTTCACATCGACCACATCCGCTTCTACCATCAACATCTTTTAAAGGGAGAAGATGCTCCGATGTGTACTACATGCAATGAATTGTTAAATGATTTGTATGTTTTATCTATTTTCCCCAATTTTACCCAAAAACTTTCATTAACTTTTAACAGAAATTATTTAAATTTAATGACATTTTAAGCGACTCTTTTAATCATGAACTAATTTTTAACTTTTTATCTGATATTGGCTTTCTAAATGTCATCTGAATTTATTACATCGTTTAGTTTCAATATATTTTTAAGATATTTGTACCGTGTAATTTCAATTTGTGTTCATTTCAAAACCGTATGTACGATCTCGTCTTATTTGACGCAGAATTAGCTTTGCTATCCTTGCGCTATAAAAATATAACCAACCAACCATTTCTCCACTTTTAACTTTAAGCTTACTTTTACTTAAACTGTTCATTTTATATTCTACAAGATTTCAGCCTCTAAAGTTTTGTATAAATAATGCTTTATATTATTCATACATTTTTGCTTTTAGGGAAATATTTTTTACATTAGTTTAGTTTATATTTTTGAACCACGAAATAAATTATGAGGAAAATAAGCTTAGTTTGAAAGCTAAACGAATCGCAATATTTTGTTTTGTTGAAATAAAATTTTGGCTTAAAATGCGGAATACGTTTATTTTACAGTGAAGAACTTTTGAAGTTTTACTTCCTTACTTTTAAAAAAAATTATAAAATATGACAAGGAAAACATGTAAAACATTTATAAGTAAAGACAAAGTTGCAAGCGGAAGTTGTTGTCTTTACTTATAAATCCAATCTTCGTAATGGTACGTCAAATTATCTTATATATAAAATAGTGTCGGTTTTAAATTCACCAAAAACACGATGAAGATGTCTTTCTAGTTTTTATACTTGTAAAATTAAAATTCGGGTCACAGGTTTATCAATGAGTTTTTAATATTTAATTGGAAATTTCTTAAAGTTAGAAACCTCACCAAAGAATTATAATACATCAAAGTCAACATCGAAATTGTTTTGCTTTAAAATATTATAATTCTTTTGTATTCCAGTTATATTATACTTGTCCTTTTAAACGAGGAAAGGTCATTTCAAGTTTGTATTTGATGTAATGCGTAAGCTAGATAGGAAATTTACGAAATTGTTCTCAAGCGATCAGTTTAAGTCAAGTGTTATTACTTATTTTTTAGACTCCTATTACAAATTCTCATCACTTTGAGTACGGAAATTGAATTTCATGCTATTTTTTTGGATTTGTAACTGACAACTTCGTTTTAAATTCCTTTTTGTTACTTGAGCTAAATCTTCATTTCATCATGTAGTTTTTTTGGTTTTTTTTGGATTTCTGGCTGCGAATTAAAAAACAAAGAGGTTATTTGGACTGGAAGAGCCAGAATTTCATGTCAACAGATTTCTATATATTTGGGAGCCCTTAACAATTTGTGAGAAGTGAAGGAAATTGTAGGCCAAGAAAAGTTTGAAAACTCACTGCTGTATAGTTTTCTGAATCCGATCCCCAACGTGTGAAGGTGTTGTTCTTTATACTCTCCATCTTTATACAATACACCACTTTTTTCTTATCGGCTAGACTTTTGCAAAGTGTTAACTGTTTTTTGCCGTTGGAGTCGCTAAACTCTGCTGCGAAACTTTATAATCTCCATTCTCGATATATCGTTTCTAGTCTTCAACTACTGCCTTTATTAAAGGAAATTGTGGCTTCATATCCATCTATGTGAGCTATCCTGAGCCCTGCGCCAGACGACTTAGGGCAATGCCGCTATATGATAGAATTCAATGTTCAGGGCGAAAAAAATTCTAACTACATTTGCAAATGTAAACAAATAGTGAATTGCTGTTAAGTAAAATTGTTTATCTTTTTCTGTTCTTAACAGTAGCTTGTGTGTGATCCGCAGATGAATATCTTTTAACTACGCGGGAATGCTTTTCAATCATGGAATACAAATCAAAACGATTACAAAACAGCTGTTTAAATGTATTTTAAAGTGATTTGTTTATTCTTTTCTATTGGACGTTTTGTGGAATATTTTCAGTTCTATTTAACGTAGGTTAATAAATTTGGTATTAAAATGTTCCTAAAGTACAAGCTTTTGAACAAAATAATAATAATAATAATAAAATGTTTTTCATGATTTAAAACTCCTACGTCGCCTTGAAGCATGCAGTTTTATCTGCATAAATGAAGCGACACTGAAAAAAGGGAAAGAAACGTTTCGCAGCATGAACTATAAAGATCGTTAATGATAAAACTGGTTTCGATCCGCTGTGTAGTGTCTTAAGTTCAATATCGGATTTGGGAACATCACCTTATTTTTAAACGTGTAGTTTTGCCCAGATAAATGAAATGACACACTGGAAGAAGCGGAAGAACGTTTAACAGCACGAACTATGAAGGTCACCAAAAGATGAGACTGGTTTCTATCATCTATGTAGGGTTTCAAGTTCAATACTGGACTTGGGGGAATATCGTCTTTTTTTTCTTTATGAAATGTAGTTTGGCATTGCCGAATAAAGCAACACACCGAGGGAAGGAAAACAATGTTTAATAGGAGAAATTATCAGCATCACAAATGATAAAACCAGATTTTCGTTTCGTATGGTAGATATTTTCAAACTCTGTGTCACTACTTCTTACTGGTTTCGGAGATAGGGCGCCGCAACGTTTACTAACATTTTCTACATGTTATTCAAAAATATTTATAACCTGTGATTTGTTAGTTTCTGTATAGCCAGGAATAATTAATAATTCAAGCGAGTTGAAGATGATATTGGGTCAACAAAGTCAAAATGCTTGGACCACAACGTCGAAATTTTTACGATCCCCTGATTACTGATATAATAGAGTTTGACTTGACTTGTGAGATTTTCTTTAAAAGTGCGCAGCGTTATAGTCAAATACTACCACACCAAGTATAGATAAGATTTGTAACAACGTTGCTTGAAAGATTTTTGCAACACTTCAACGATGTTACGAATGTTATACGTAGCGTTGTTTATATTTTAGATGTCTGCTGCATATATATACTTTTGCTTCCATCGAAGGAAAAGATTGAAGAGGGTCCATTGTTCTCCACCTGCCATGAAATTAAGTTTAATTTCACTATTAGTTTTAGATCGCTAAGCGTAATTGGTTGCCGTTTGAATTCTTTGGGACACTTCACTGGTCTGAAAGCAGGGATAAAAGCAATTAGGTTTAAACAAATTCGAGCCATGTTTCCAAAATAATCAACTCTGAACTGGAGAGCAAATTTTAAAAAGGTCTGTTTAATTTGAGTGTTTATTTTAGGGTTTAATCATATCAAGGATATAGGCTATTTTGATAGGGGCATTGCTTTTCCAGTCGACTGCAATGAACTTCTTTATGCAGCTGGCTTTTAAAAGGCTTTAAATTTAGAAGTCGGAAACACAATGTTGAACTTCCATTTAGAAATTTAGACACGACTGATTTTCTCTTGTGTCTAAAATCGGAATATCTATCAATTAAGACAGATAGACCTCTCTGTAAGGTTTTAGAAATACTTTACAAGTGTAGAAATTAAAATCTAGCAGGAAATATCTTGTAGAATTAAGAAATATTACAACGTCACAGCTACTACATACATATATATATATCATCATCATCATATTCAACCATTATCTATCCACTGCTGGATGAAGGTCTCTCCAAATGCTTTCCACACAAGTCTATCCTGGGCCATTCGTTTCCACGTCACCCCAACCTGTTTTCTTATTTCATCCACCCATCTAGTTTGAGGACGTTTTCTAGGTCTTCGGTGGTCTCTTGGAATCCAGTTCAGAATTTCTGTTGTCCATCGTTGATCAGTTCTTCTTGCAATATGCCCAGCCCATCGCCATTTCAGCCCTTTTACTTTAACAATGATGTCCTCTACTCTAGTTTGCTCTCTCACCCAAGTGTTTCTTTTTCGATCTCTCCTAGTTATTCCAAGCATGCACCTCTCCATGCTCCTTTGCGTTGTCTGTAACTTTCGTATTGCTCCAACTGTTAGACTCCATGTCTCTGATCCATAAGAGAGGACTGGCAATACACACTGGTTGAAGACCTTTCTTTTTAGACACAAAGGCAATTTCCCCTTCAGGATAAAACTGTTTCTTCCAAATGCACTCCAGCCAAGTTTAATACGTCTGTTGAGTTCTTTCATAATGTTGCCATCCATTGAAATCAGCTGGCCAAGGTAAATATATGAATCAGCAATTTCTAGCTCAATGTTGTCAACTTGTATTTTTGTTTCCTCTACGAAATTATTGAACATGATCTTAGTTTTTTGTAGGTTCATCTTGAGTCCAACTTCTTTACTTCTAGTTGAGAGCTCCTGTACCATGTCTTGGAGTTCTGATGGGTTCGTTGAAAAAATAACAATGTCATCAGCAAACCGCAAATGATTTAAATATTCACCATTTATTTTTATTCCCTTGTTATTCCAATTTATCTGCTGAAAAATCATCTGTAAAGCTGAAGTAAAAAGTTTTGGAGAAATGGTATCTCCCTGCCTCACACCTTTACCAATTTTGATAGTTTTGGTATCTTTATGTAACCGAAATTTTGCACTTGCATTTTTATACACACATTTCACCATGTCAATGTACACATCCTCGATGTCTGCTGATCTTAAAGAGTTGATGACTGCTGACGTTTTAATAGAGTCAAAGGCCTTCTCATAGTCAATAAATGCCACACACAATGGAAGTTCATATTCATGTGTTCTTTCAATTAGTTCTTTTAATACTTGAATATGGTCTACTGTATGTGACTGTATGTGTATGGAAATGATTTAAATATTCACCATTTATTTTTATTCCCTTGTTATTCCAATTTATCAGCTGAAAAATCATCTGTAAAGCTGAAGTAAAAAGTTTTGGAGAAATGGTATCTCCCTGCCTCACCCCTTTGCCAAGTTTGATAGTTTTGGTATCTTTATGTAACCGAAATTTTGCACTTGCATTTTTATACACACGTTTCACCATGTCAATGTACACATCCTCAATGTCTGTTGATCTTAAAGAGTTGATGACTGCTGATGTTTTAATAGAGTCAAAGGCCTTCTCATAGTCAATAAATGCCACACACAATGGAAGTTCATATTCATGTGTTCTTTCAATTAATTCTCTTAATACTTGAATATGGTCCACTGTACTGAATCCACTTCGAAATCCAGCTTGTTCTCTTGGTTGAGCTGCATCTAATTTTTTCTGCAGGCGATGTGTTAGCACTTTTGTGAAGATTTTATAAATAGCAGGTAACAAGCTAATTGGTCGGTAATTTTTCAAATCCTCTTTATCACCTTTTTTATGCAAAAGAATTACTGTTGCAGAATCCCATTGGTTTGGTATGTTACCACTGTTAAGACATTTGGTAAAGAATTTTGCAAGTATGTCTTCTACATGTTCTCCAGCTTCTTTTAAGATATCTAATGTAATGCCATCATCGCCAGGGGCTCTTCCTTTCTTCATACTTTTTATTGCAAATGCTACTTCTTCTTTTAAGATTTTAGGAGCTGTTCCTTCGACTATCTCAGAGTCTTCGTTTAATCCACTGTTTCCTTCATATAGTTTTCTGTAGAATTCTTCAACTCTTCTAAGTATTTCTTCCCTATTTCTTGTTACGGTGCCGACGTCGTAATATTTCTTAATTCTATAAGATATTTCCTGCTAGATTTATATATGTATATATATGTACCACCATCGTCATCATTATCATCATTTCAGCCGTTGTCAATCCACTGCAGGATAAAGGCCTCCTCTGCATCTTTCCAACGAAGTCGATCTTGTGCATTTTGCTGCCACTTGTGCCCAATATATTTAATTATTTCATCCACCCATCTCGTCTTTGGCCTTTTCCTTGGGCGTATAGTGTTCAGAGGGATCCATTCTAGGATGTTTTGGTCATCTGTTGTCAGTTCTTCTAGCAATATGGGCTGCCCACTTCCATTTCAAACTTTTTACCTTCGCAATGATATCACAAACTTTTGTTTGATCTCTTATCCAACTGAAGGTCTTTCGATCTCGTCGCGTGATACCAAGCATCTGCCGTTCCATGTTCCTTTGTACCACTCGTAACTTTTGGATACCTTTGGCAGTCAATGTCCATGTCTCACAACCATAAGTCAGAACAGGTAGGATGCATTGATCGAAAACTTTCCTCTGTAAAGAAATAGGGAGCTTTTTTTTAAAAATTATTTGTAGCCGGTAGAATACTTGCCAGCTAAGCTTGATACGACGTTCGATCTCTTGATTTATGTCGCCTTTCATCGTAATTCGTTGACCTAGGTACATATAATTTTCAGCTTGCTGTATTTCTTCTTCCGAAACAAAGATTTTCTTAGTTTGTATAAACTTATTAAACATAACCATGCTTTTCTTCAAGTTGATTTTTAAGCCAGATGTTTCTCCTTTCGTTCTTAGATCTTCAATGAGTCTTTGGAGCTCTTCTGGATCTTTTACGAAAAATACGATGTCGTCGGAGAATCTTAGATGGTTTAAGTAAGCTAACTTGATTTTTGAGCCTTTTTGATCCCAATCTAATTTACGAAAAACTTCCTCAAGGCAATCTGAAAATAGTATTGGCGAGATTTTATCGCCCTGTCATATACCTTTCCCTAAGTTATTCAACTAAGTATTTCAACTTTGTGTTTGTTTATAGATGTAGTCGCGTTTGCTTTACAATACATAAAGACCAAAGTAAACTAACATAAGCTATATATATATATATACAATGAAACCTTTCTAATATGAAAACTCATGGGACCGAAAAAAATTTCGTAGTATTCCGGTTTCTGTCTTCTAGGGGTTACATGCAAAACAAATACATACATAGTTAAATTCAGTGGTGAGAGATGACTGGATATGCTAATTGTTTTTATTTGTCTCATCTTGCGAACTTTATAACTAAATTTATTTTCCTCATAGTAAAAATATTTATTTT
>QLNU02003225.1:100052938-100066260 GCA_006491805.2 Dysdera silvatica | reverse complement strand
AGGTCCAGCTTATCAATCCGTCTGACCAACGTGGTGAGCTCAAGGCCGATTCTTCTGTATTTCTTTCACCGTACTACGTGTATGTGTGAAAACAGAGAGACCTCCATCCTGCTGTGGATTAAAAATGATTGTCGATGATAATGATTATATGCACAAAAACTTCCATAATGGATACCCTCGAATAGTAGATCCTATATGTAGCAGGATAGTTTTCCAATCCTCTGTTACAATGATTGGAATATTCTTATATTCTCAAATAGCCGCATCTTCCTACAGTAGGCAAATTCTCAAGCCCCGAGGTATCAATCATTGGGAGCTTTTACAGTGTATGTAATTCTAGGATCTGTTAGGTTGGAGAATTATTTCATATTACATGCAGTAAAGGAGCTGCGTTAGAGGAATAAACTTTACTTGTAGAAGAATTAGTTTCTCAGAGCACTTCACGTCCATTTACTTGCACTTAATATGAAAAATGGTACTTTTCCAACTTTTCTCAAAATAAAGTTTTCACATTTTTGTTAGAAATTCTCAGAGGCTTATAAAAAGCTGGGCTTGTCTACTTCTCTATTCACTTGGGGGAAAGCTAATGGATTGGCCAGAAAATTTAAGCCAACTCATGTATTTTCCAGCCTGTCTTAGAAATTTTACACTTTCAACTACGTAGAAGGGTAAAGAATTAATTATTACTATTTCGCGAAAAGCCTATGTTGGTTTCTCCAAAATCAGAATAAGAACGTTGGCATTTATTTATATACGTCCATCCGTATTCAGTTTGATGCTTAATTAAAGATATATGTGACTTAATTTCTAACACGTTTACTTCCTCCAAAGATATCCGAATTATATTCTTAAAATCATGCTGAATTCGAACAAATACATATTATGTATATTTAAATATTAAAGATTTAAGATGATACCTGAAACTTTGGAAAATACTTGGAATTTTTAAAATTAATAATTAATATTTTTAAATTTATATAATATTCTTTACATTAACCAGTGGCGTAGCGGGCCTTCAAACGTGGGCCTTTTCGAGGTGTCCACTATTCCCCCCCCTTGAATAAAAAAAGTCATATTTCGTACGCATATCATAGCAGCATATCCTCCGAATTCATTCACTTTCTTAATCTGATTATTGTAAATTTACGGTTGGTAAAACTAATCGCGGGAGTAGTAAGAGGGAGGCTTATGGGACAACATGTCAAACCACATTTGGGGCTTGGCCTAAATCCCCAACTCCGTCAAAGCACTTTTCGGGCGTGGCTTAAAAATCCATACTGGAATAGAGGGAGGGTGCCACCTATCCCCTCTTCCTCAGCGGTTCACCCTACCGGATGTTTTCCAAGTTTTTAATGTCACGTGATTTGCAAGCCTTTCAATCAAATTACATTTTAACTTCCGCTTCTAGAAATTTTAGAACTTTTCCCCTATATAAGCGATTTTAATCAATTTTTTATCAGTAATTAACGATTTTAATTAAGGTTTTCATCCCTGATTAGGTAATAATTAAGGTTTAAATAACTAAAGGTTAGTAAATAATTAAGGTTTTCATCCATGATTAGGTTTTTCACTTTATCCTTGAAGAAATTGTATCTCTAATAAGATCAAAAATGTATGCTTTTTGTTCTGAAATTGGAGAAGTGAAAAAAGCTAAAAGTGTAAATAAGGTTATTGTTAGAAACCATTTTAATTTTCAGCTATACAAAACCTCCTTTTTCACAAACACCAAAATGTGAAATGTGATGAAGACAATGATAAGTAAAAACACATCATGTAGAGCATGGTGACAAATAAAAAATCTTTATGTCCTCATGATGAAAAAAGAGTGATATAAGATGATAATATGAACACCGTTCCCAACGGGTTCAAAAATGAAGATGAAACCTTCCATCATCGAAACGTTTAAAAACTGATTGATGTTAAATAGTACTTTTATTTGATTGTACATAATAGGATAAAAATGTAAAAATGATAGTAATCGTTGTCAGTAATCGTGACGATATATATATGTAATTGTATACGATTGTTTTCTGTTGATATTTTTTAGCTGGAAAACTAGGAGTATATGTATGGAAATAAAATATAAAGGTATTATATAAAGCAAAATAAAAACATTTGACTAATAAAAAATTTATTAAATTGTTATACAAAAGACGATTAGGTCTACTGGAGAACACATCATTAAAAAAACGTATCGCGATTCCCGCCTCCTGGCGATGTGGAGGTGGAATAATTTTAAATAAGACTAAACAAAAAAATGAATATTATGGAAATCTCATATTTATAATCATGACAGTTTTACTACAGGTAACTCGGGGTTAAAACACAGGAAACTTTGAAGAATACCTAAAGGATCTTTAAAATCACGCGAAGGAATCTTATTAATTTTAATATCTTCTTGTCCTTGTTTGTCTAGTAGGTCAAGACACCGCGGGCTCAACGCGGGGACCCTGGTTCGAGTCCAAGATGAGGACGGCGCCTCTTTTTCTCCAAAAACGAAAAAGCTCTAGTTTGAGCTATATATACATGGGTGCCAAAAATTATTGTATAATAAATTCCCCCACGAAAAACTCACAAAAATCTCGCCCCGGAGGCTTTTCTGTGTTGACCATTATTTGGCAATTGTGTTATCCCTGTGAAGGGTAATAATATCTTACAAGGTATCGTCAATTAAAAAAAAAACTCACTAGTGATGAAACCCCGAAATCCCTCTTTATTGGAAAAATCCTATGGTTTAGTAAAATTCCGAAATTTTCTCGAAAAAAAGACACCAAAATTGAAAACAGTTCGAGAAAAAAAAACCCTTAGAACACTAAAATCGAGATACAATAGCTTAAATGAAAATAAATATATCTCTGTAATGTTTAAAGCGAATAAAGTATTGGGTATGAATCATATAAAAAATGTATTGAAATGTTGTTAAAAAAAAAACCCTAATGTCAGACCTATTGGGGAACAATTTATTAAGAAAGTGCCTTATGATTTCCGCAGCCTGGCGTTGAGGAAATGGAATTATTTTTTAAAAAGCACGAAGCAAAAAAAAAAAAGAAAACTGACGAAAATCTCGTATTTATAATCAAGGCAGTATTAAAACTTGAGTGTAGAAATACAAGAAAACTTCGATGAATATCTGAGGGAGCTTTAAAACCGTGCGAAGATATAAGTAGGGGTGAAACACCATAAAATCCCTATTCATTGGTAAAATCCTATGGTTGGGAAAAATTCCGAAATATTTCCGAAAAGGTATCAAAATTGAAAAACAGTTCGAGAAAATCCTGAAGAAAACATTAAAATCAAGTTGAAATAGCTTAATTAAAATAAATAATTAGGGATGAAAACTTTAAAATCGTTAATTACTGATAAAAAATTCATTAAAATCGCTTATTTTATAAGTTCAAAAAATTCCGGAAGTGGATATTAAAATCTAAGTTGGTTGAAAGAGTTGAAAATCACGTGACCTTAAAAGCCTGGAAAACATCCGGTAGGGTGAACAGATGAGGGAGAGGGAATGGGTGGCACCCCTCTCTATTCAGGTATGGATTTTTAGGTCACGCCCCAAAAGTGGTTTGACGGGGTGAGGATTTAGGCCACGGCACGAAAGTGGTTTGACAAGTTGGGCCAGAAGCTCCCATTTCTTACTACTCGGGGGTCAGTCACAACAATAACCATCTTAGTTGAAAAATTACTCGTAAAGAATAGAATGATTTTTCGGTGGTCTTGTGGGAACTGAACACGCAAACTCTTGATAACCAACCAAGTGCTCTTTTGCATTGCTACAGGTTCATTTTATTTATGTATTTAATTTATAATCTAATATTATCACACAACATGATAAGAATTATTTGACATTAATAAACGTCAATGCTAGCCTCGCTTATAGGACGTTAACTTTTTTGACTTGTAGCTTTGGTTTAAAAAAAAGCAGTCCCAGCACTGCCCTATTAATAGAGAATTCTATTGGGAAGAAACACATCATTGCATTAAAAGGAGAGGATGGCACTGTAACAAGAAATAGGGAAGAAATACTTAGAAGAGTTGAAGAATTCTACAGAAAGCTGTATGAGGGAAACAGTGGATTAAACGAAGACTCTGAGATAGTCGAAGGAACAGCTCCTAAAATCTTAAAAGAAGAAGTAGCATTTGCAATAAAAAGTATGAAGAAAGGAAGATCCCCTGGCGATGATGGCATTACATTAGATATCTTAAAAGAAGCTGGAGAACATGTAGAAGACATACTCGCAAAATTCTTTACCAAATGCCTCAACAGTGGTAACATACCAAACCAATGGGATTCTGCAACAGTAATTCTTTTGCATAAAAAAGGTGATAAAGAGGATTTAAAAAATTACCGACCAATTAGCTTGTTACCTGCTATTTATAAAATCTTCACAAAAGTGCTAACACATCGCCTGCAGAAAAAATTAGATGCAGCTCAACCAAGAGAACAAGCTGGATTTCGAAGTGGATTCAGTACAGTGGACCATATTCAAGTATTAAGAGAATTAATTGAAAGAACACATGAATATGAACTTCCATTGTGTGTTGCATTTATTGACTATGAGAAGGCCTTTGACTCTATTAAAACATCAGCAGTCATCAACTCTTTAAGATCAACAGACATTGAGGATGTGTACATTGACATGGTGAAACGTGTGTATAAAAATGCAAGTGCAAAATTTCGGTTACATAAAGGTACCACGAGTATCAAAATTGGTAAAGGTGTGAGGCAGGGAGATACCATTTCTCCAAAACTTTTTACTTCTGCTTTACAGATGATTTTTCAGCAAACAAATTGGAATAACAGGGGAATAAAAATAAATGGTGAATATTTAAATCATTTGCGGTTTGCTGATGACATTGTTATTTTTTCAACGAACCCATTAGAACTCCAAGATATGGTACAGGAGCTCTCAACTAGAAGTAAAGAAGTTGGACTCAAGATGAACCTACAAAAAACTAAAATCATGTTCAATAATTTCGTAGAGGAAACAAAAGTACAAGTTGACAACATTGAGCTAGAAATTGCTGATTCATATATTTACCTTGGCCAGCTGATTTCAATGGATGGTAACATTATGAAAGAACTCAACAGACGTATTAAACTTGGCTGGAGTGCATTTGGAAGAAACAGTTTTATCCTGAAGGGGAAATTGCCTTTGTGTCTAAAAAGAAAGGTCTTCAACCAGTGTGTATTGCCAGTCCTCTCTTATGGATCAGAGACATGGAGTCTAACAGTTGGAGCAATACGAAAGTTACAGACAACGCAAAGGAGCATGGAGAGGTGCATGCTTGGAATAACTAGGAGAGATCGAAAAAGGAACACTTGGGTGAGAGAGCAAACTAGAGTAGAGGACATCATTGTTAAAGTAAAAAGTCTGAAATGGCGATGGGCTGGGCATATTGCAAGAAGAAATGATCAACGATGGACAACAGAAATAAGAAACAGGTTGTGTGGTGACATGGGGAAGCGGAGTGTCCAGGATAAGGCTTGTGTGGAAAGTATTTGGAGGGACCTTCATCCAGCAGTGGATAGATAATGGTTGAATATGATGATATATATATATATTAAATCCCTAGTGTGACGGTAGAAACACATTAAGGCTCTTTTAACGGAAAAGTAAATTTTAATAAATCATTTCTTCCTAAGAAGTGGCCAATTCCGTAGAAAATTAATTACTTTCTGTTTCCTAAATTCAATTAAACCGAATTTGAACGTCGGCATTCTTTTGTAAACTTAGATTAGTATAAACCAAACCCGCAGTTTTAGTCTGCCAGGAAATACCGAAGTAATGTCAAATTCTTCACAAAGAGAATCCATCTGTCTTCCTTCCCAGATTCTTCCGAAGTGAAGGTACTTTTCTGAAGCTGAAGTAATAGTTCCTGGAAAATAATCTCGACTACCACGACGAGTAGGCAATTGTTTTCTTCGTTTAATAGTCTACTCCCCTTTGTGATAAACTCCAGTTGTAAGTGCTTTATTGTCGGCGAGGAACATTTGCTCGAAGCACCTGATCGCTTTTTTCATGATAAAGTGCTGCATCAAAATATATAAGGGCTTCGCCATTTAGGGAAAACATTTTTCTTTGAAGATCATTCAACGAAAACCAAAGTCGCAGATTTATAATCCTTTCATTTTGCTTTTCTGTACCGTGATCGCTCATGGTGTTTTTCGTAATTATATTTATAATAAGCAACAATTCAGCTATTTTGTAACCACATATATATATTTTTATAAACGGATATAAACGTTTTCAGCTACTGTTTTTTTAATACTTAATCATGTTTTTATACCTTCTATGTGTACTATGTTCAAGACGTATCTAAATCTTCTCTTAAATTTTACTAATTTTAAAGATTAATCCTTTGACTGGCCGAAGCGTATATATACGCGTTTAGCGGAATGCTCGAAAACTGGCCGAAGCGTATATATACGCCCAAGGCGTAGGCTCTTGATACTGGCCTAGACGTATATATATACGCTTTGCTTTCCCCCCCTCCTGTTGCACAATGGAATCTCTATGTGGTCGCTGCCTGCGGTTTGGACTCCACATGACGCCTTTAGTCCAAACGTCCACCAACTCAAGTCGGATTCAGCAACTTTTTACGTGGGGCTATTTGTTTCCGATTCCTGTTTTTCGCTAAGTGTCCGGTACTCCTTCATTTTCTTTTCCATGATATAATGGCATATAGGCAGGGTTCAAGGGGAGGGCGATCACCCCATCTCCCCGACCCCACCCTGGATCCGCCATAAACCATAAAGTTGGGTTGGGGCTAATTGTATGGGGTAGGCAAATCTAAAGTTAAATTCGAAATTCTCAAGTTTTGTAGTGAAAATAAATGATTAGAGGTTTATAGAAGCCACTGGCTTCTTATGGATATACTGGGTTCCATGGAAGGTTCGAATGCTGCTAATAAATTAGTTAGGAAGTTAAGTTATTAATTAAGAATTAGTTATTAGTTAAGAAGTTAGGTAATGGAGTAGTAAAATGACTATGCACTATCAGATGAGATGAACAGCAGCGCCCCTGGTGGCGAACTGAGGAAGTTAAAATTTGTATATCGAATTCAGATAGAGAAATGTTTTCTATTAGAAAGTTGTAAAGCATGTTTAAATTACAGTTAATAATTTCGACACCCACGTTTGAGCTCAAACTAGAGCGTTATAGGTATAGGATGAAACTAGAGCGTTATAGATATAGAATCAAGCTAGAGCGTTATAGGTATAAGAGAAAGAGAAACGGGGACGATATCTCTTTTTCTCCTATACCCATAAAGCTGAAGTTTGAGCCCAAATGTGGGTTTCGAAATTATTAATTGTAATAAATTCACCACAAAAAATTACAAAAACTCGCCCCGGTGGCTTTGTGTGTTGACCATTATTTGGCAATTGTGTTATCCCTGTGAAGGGTAATAATGTTTAATATACTTTAGTTTGTAAGAAAATGTATACGGATCACACAGAATATCTACCCTTACTGCCAAAAAGTGAGGTGTTCCGAAAATTTCAATACATTGCTTTCAATTGATACTTTCTGACGTTTTAAAGGTCGAGTTAAAATTCTTAGCGGGAAAAGATCATGCGCTATATCAAATGCTATATTCCTTATAAGTAATTCAACTCAACATATAAAACGACAGAATGCATCAATTAAAATTATGCACTGAAACTTTTGGAACACCTCATTTTTTTAGCAGTACGTGTACTTATTTTGTGTGAGCCGTGTAACTACAGGATGCTCTACATCTTTCTAATTGGAAGTATTTCTAGTATCTTGATTATATTTCAGTATACAAATGTTAAATTCCTCAGCTACCCACCAGGAGCGCTGCAATTAATCTCATCCGATAGTACATATTTTACTTATACCAATACCCAACTTCCGTTGCAAGAGATATATATCTTCGTTCAAAAGTTATTAGCCTCTTTCCGTCTTTCCCAGGAACCCTGTATATTAACTAACGATTAGCAAGGAAAATGATTTATGACCTCCTTTTTTAATGCAAATTAAACTTTGAAATCATATCTGTTAACGTTGGTATACGAGTTGGTATATCAGGAGTGTTACGTGATCGATGCGCCCTCTTGTGGTCAACATTCGAAGTTTTTAGGTAGCCATCCATTATCCATATTCCCCTTTGACTCTACAACTTTGATTAATGATGTAGTGATGCGATGGGCCTGCGTTGTGGTTTTTTCATGCCATTTCATTTCTCACTTTTATAAACCTTATTAAAAAAAGATATTATTTTGATATATTTCTTACATTGGAGCATAATTAAATGTTTTTATTGTTTACAAAATCTTTAATTATGATGATAAAGTCTTTAAATAAAAAGTCAACACAAACATTTAATGCCTCATCATTCAACCTCAATGCAAAAACTTTGTCATGGTTTAATAGAATTGAAATTTTGTGATCAATTACTCAAAGCTTTCATAACGACCGAGGGGTACTGTCAGAGTAAATAATTAATAAACTATTGCTTGAGTCAGAGAGGTTGAATTTCCTTAACAACAACTATTGTACTATTGATGTTATTAGATTATAAACACTATCAGATTATATATTATTAAGGTGCATAAATATCACTATATATATCAGTTTTGTGTTAACATGATAGTTTGGGATTATCTACCTTATCCGGAATATTGATATTATCGAGACCAATACATTATCCGAATATTGATATTATCAGAATATATACATTATCGAATATTGATGTAATAAAGAATGTACATTGTCGAATATTGATATTATCAGAGATATATACATTATCCGAATATTGATGTTGTCAAGATATATACATTATCCGAATATTGATGTATGGAATATATACATTATCCGAATATTGATATTATCCAGGTATTATAGAATATTGATATTATCAGGAATATATACATTATCAGATATTGAGTATTGTCAGATACTATACATTATCAGATATTGATATTATCAGAATATATACATTAGCTGGAATGACCCATTATTATCAGAATATATATACGACTATCCGAATATTGATATTGTCAGATATACATTATCAGATATTGATATTATCAGAATATATACATTATTAGATATTATAAGCACATAAAATATAAAAGAAGTATTCGAATAAATTAAACAGACCCTCAGAAATTTGAAAGTTTTGAAGGTATACGTGAACCAAGACTGCATCAATATTTTTCAAAGCTTACCTATCACAGGAATTTATAGTTTTATTTCATCATCATTTGATCATCGTTTTCAACGAAGTTTTTCTTTATCTCCTCTCTCATCTATGAAGGCCTCTTCAAGTTACTTCCTCCTGGAAACGAATCGCATAATTGACCGATTATTTATAAATGGCTTGATAATTTTTTGAATCCTTCCCAACGTGTATCTGCCCAGGATTCAAGTTATAGGCGCAAGCAGAAAATTCATAAAGGAGATTACAGGATTACAATCTGGGGTTGCAGAGCTGCAACTCTCCATCTTTTTATGTGTATATATACAAAATTTAATCTCAATGGGGGTTACAACCTCCCATCAGCCCCTCTGCGCACACAAGTGATTAAAGTATAAAATTTGATATAGGAGAGAAAGCCTTTCACCTATTTTATCCAGCTAAGGTTGAATTACAGAAATAAGCCATTTTGTCCTCCATTTATGTTTTTGCATGTGACCAAGATTTATCAAAGCCAAGATATATCACTTTCCGAGGTCCTACATGTGGTCTCATTAAAAAACGAAATCCACTACTGTTGTTTCCGAAAGCAGTTTCCATTCTAAAAGGAATTGAGTATGCTTCGTTTGTTTCTTTCTTGCTTGTGGTTTTACGGCTCAAAGACTACAGTGGTCATGCTGCGCCGGGACCTACTGTTTTCCGAGGAATCCGAACCTCTTAAGGCCTAGGGAACCAAACCCCGGACTACAGTGAGCAGTGCGATCTTTATGAGATCTCTGAGTAAGCGTTCTTTGCACTGCTGGGAGTCGAACCCGGATTAGCGGCGCACTAGGAGAACGCGTTACCACACTGCGCCACCGCAGGGCGAGTATGCTTCGTGCAAGAGAATGTATCAACTAGTTCAAATATGAGAGTAATACTAATCTTTTTTGTCATTGAAGTAACTCGGATAACTAGAGGTGTCTGATAGAGATAATTTCGGGCTCAATTTTCGAAGCCTGAGCCCGAAATACTTTATGCAAATTTAAGCCAAAGCCCGCCCTGGTCCGACACTTCAATACAGAAAAATTAGTTTTTGGCTTCAGTTTCATCCGTCTTATGAGCTTTGACCAGTCCCACCCCAAAATTCTTAGACTGTTTTTGGAAAATGAGAATGTTTGCTATGTGTCTAGTATTATATTCGAGGCTATAGCACCCCACAATTTGGGCCATGTTACGTTGATGTACATCATTTAAATTCGTGTGCATTTGACTATTCTACATCTGTGACTAACGTAGGTGTAATTTGAGATGAAACAGACAGGTCAATATGATATCTGCACCAGTAGCCTAGGAATTGGTGTCCCAAGCTTGCCCCGTTGGATATCACAACACGTTACTTTCTATAAGGTCGCATCATAGGCCTGTAGCTAGGATAAAGGTGCAACTGGACAAAGCAAAGGATATATGGGGCACAAGGCACCCGGGAATTGTTCTATATATATATATATAAATAGCTCGATGGAACAACTGCGGCCAGGCCCCTGCTTGGCTAAAGGCTTTGCTGCATCATATAATATTCTTTAAAGCCATTTAAGCTCCCCATAACCATAACGCTAATGATCCACTCTATAATGCAGTTACACGAAACCGAAGCTTATTGGGATCGAATCTGGTCTCAGTGAGCAAAAACCGGTTATAATCGTTGACATCACCGTTCCTATGTTGCAATAATTTAAACTACCGGACACCACAATTATCAAGAAATGATGGCTATGGTTTTAGAGAAAGCATTCTAAAGTATTTAATGTTTAATTGAATACTAATTTTCGCACAGAAAGAAAGAAATGTGTGGTTTTATTAAATTTATCTTGATTGTAGTTATTCCGTAATAGGGAATAAAGTAAATTAATAAAAATCAAGGAGCAAGAATAATTCATTTAAGAAATGTCATTGTGTAAAAAAAAATAATTTTACTGCGTGCCTGAGAGAAACAAAATATTTTCCCATTTATTTTCAAAGGTAGATTTTAATCACCAAAACGAAACAAATCATTGTATTTTTTTTTCTTATATTCTCAGGAAATTAATTTTGCATAGGGTAATTAATAATAGGAAACTAAATGTTCTGGCAGCAAATCAATCTTGCTCGCAGTTGAAGTCATGTTCCCAGATATATTCTCGAAAACATTGCGTTTATTAATAGCCTCCATTCTCTCTCTTTGAATTAATTTCGTTTAACAGGTCCGTTCATGCCACTCAATTTGCCAAATTTCGCCATCTAGCATCAATATTCGCTTGCCTGTCCGCTAAAATATAATAATTTTTTCCAATTTCCATTTCAGCGTTCCGCTTAATTTTCCCTTCCCTCTGAATGTGTAAATAAACAATTAGAACAAAATATTTCAAAGAGTCAGACCATAAAAAAGTGGCATTGATTATTAATACATTACCCTCGAAGTAGATGAGATATAAAATGGCACTCTACAACAAATAAAATTTAACAGCATAAATATTCTTCAAGAGAAAGCAGGATTCTTCAATACTTTTATCTTATGATGCAATGCAACATAATGCCACACCATTCGTTCTCAAGGCCTGCCATTACGTCACACTAGAGTCTCTAGAATTATAGGCCGGCACATTAGCCGCTATCTTGTTGTACACTTCCAGTTTTATTTACTAAAGTTTGGCATTCTACAATTAATAGTCCATTTTTTTCTTCTTCTTCTTACAGGATCCGTTGCAGATCGAAACATTCTATGTATATTCCTCGAATGATTTGAACAACTCACTGCGGCACGTCCACCCATTTCACCTTATTTTATTGAAAATAATACTCCTGTAAGCCACTCAGCTACATACAGCGGTGAATGAGATCACGTGGTACAATGGCATCAAAATGTCAGGTGCGCCAGCTCTTCTTTTCAGGAGCCTTACATCACACCATTCGTTCTGAAGATGTGACGTAACATTACGTCACACCATTCGTTCTGAAGGTGGGATGTAATATTCCGTGACACTATTTGTTATCAAGATGTGATACAACATTACATCACATCTTGAGAATTGTTTTCGTTCTCTTGTAATAAAACATTTTTGCTTTCCTTTTATAACAGAATATTTCAATAATGTAAGACCGGTTTCTACTTTATAACATTGACTTCGATATAAAAGCTTAGTTTGAGTGGTGTTACGTCAAATTATTTTACACACTTTTAAAAATTGCTAATGCCGCCATTATGTCTCCAGTCCCATTCTGAAATGGAGTAAAAACTCTTTAAGATCATGGATGGTTTCACGAGACTCTGAAATTAAATTTAACACGTGTGCTATTAAAATGAATGACTTCAAGAATTGCATAAGGGAACTACAAAGATAACTTTGCAATCAGAAATGCATCGAATGTGTCTCCAAATGCAAATTCCGGTAAGTTTAATCTGGCGTATTTGTCAAAAACAATTCATTAAAGACGCCCTTTGAGGAGCGGAAAAAGACATAAATTACACTCAACAAATCTTCGATCGCGAAGCGGAGCCTCCAGAAAATGATGAAATTAACGAGCGAAAAAATCGTATGAAAGCCCAATAGCAAAAAGTCTATTACGCCAAGCTTCCAACCAAATTTGGCCTACATACCCTGGGATCATTGATTTCGGTTTCAATATATATATATACACAATATATAACCTATCTACAACAATATTATACGGACCGAGAAATATTATCTTTGTAGAGGGAGTTATTGTTATAGGGAGGGTTCATTATACAGTAAAACCTCTCTACAACACTATTATACGGACCGAGAAAAATTATCGTTGTAGAGGGATTTATCGTTATATCGGATATCGTTGTTGGGAGGCCCCCATCATATATATATAATAGCAGCCAAACAAAATAAAAATAATTCAAAAATTTTGCCACTACAGGTAAATCTGCGCTGAAATCAAAACGCAACTGTTCGTATTTTCACACAAAAACTGCTAGGTAGTCAATTAGTGAATATAAGAAAGACCGAAAATATACTTTGCATTTGTTTGATAAAATTAACGACTAAACAAGGTCATGCTTTGCTAAAAAAACACTGCTATCAAAGAAGTGGTAATACTAATTCCACATGCTCAAGAAATTTTTAAGTTTTTTACTTTAAATCACAATATTATAGTATGTACTAGAG
>QLNU02003225.1:100015971-100052838 GCA_006491805.2 Dysdera silvatica | reverse complement strand
ATTCCTTCACTCAATTTAAAAAATATTCATCCGAAGACATATATGGAATAGAGAATTATAATATCACTACGTCTTTCTCTATTTATACCTTCCATAGCTTTATTAATCAACCAGCTCTTTTATCTTATTTTGTTTAGTTATTTATTACTTTCACTTATTATATTCAATTCTGGGTATCAGGGGTTTTGTCAGACACCAAATTTTTTATCCTTTGCTGCCTAGACGGATTAGCTTAACTGATAAATTGCAAATAATTATCATATCATGTAAAGAAATTTGCATAAGTCTGAACAAAGTTTGATTTGATTTGAATCTTAAAGTACTTAAACATTGTTCTATTCTATTCGTCTTCTATTTCCCTTTTTAAGTTGTACGTCAAATTTCTCATTCCGTTTTGTATCAATGTCATATTTATTCTGTACCATCTTTATTTTATTACCTTTATTTCCCATTTCTCGTGTATTTCCTTCATTTGTCGATGATAATTCTCATTAATATGGTAAACGCTGATCATCATTTTATCCACCCATGAATATCCATTACGTACCAGTAACTGTCCGGACACTATAAGCATAAATATTTTAACAAAAAACACTGACTTTGATATCCGGCATACCCATATTTGGATTGAATGACTGCCAACACTAGTTGAGGAACCCTTTCGACCAATTTGCATGAGATATTAAGCAAATTCAGCTTTTACTTCCCCCTGTAAAGCCGTACTCTATTGAACAACATAATTTGGGCTTGTTGATCTCGACCTCACCCGCCATTCTGATTCTTCATTACCATGATCGGCGCAGTTGAGATATTGAGTTGAGAGTGGTCGTACAAAAACAATAGTTTCGTGCCCATTCCTTCATAGCAGTTCATATCAGCCTTGTCGTCGGGTATATTATCATCATGATGATAGCATTCTTCTGCTTTGTAGAATCATCACCGTGTAGAAAGTAGCTAACTATCAAGAGTATCATTGAAGGTATTCGCCCTCGTGATAGCATGGACACAACGTCCAGTGGTCCAAATTTATTGGACCAGAACGCAATTCATAGCTATATCTGAACAATTATTAGTAGAAATGATAAATATTATAAACCAAATGCGTAACTTAACGCAAAACACTTTTAGTGGGACGATAGAAGTGAATACAGAACCAAATATTTTAAAAGGTAGAATTAATGTTGATTTTAGGCATATGCTACAAAATAAGCAATATTTTAATGAAGTAAATTAAGCATTGAAGACATACGCAAAATCTGTTGGTACTTAGGAATCCCATTAGTGATATAAAGTTTAATCAATCTTCTAGATTAATCGTCTTTTGGTTAATTAAATAGCTGCCCTTATTTTTGTCATTAATGTGTGTGTTTCGAAAACAATGCAGTTTGGCAAACAAACGGTTTCTAATTTATTTAGTAGATTGCTTCTATTCTTTGCATCGCGTGATTTCTGCTAATGGTTGAACACCAGCTAATTTGCAGATGATTTGTTATTATTTTTTACAATTCCAAAAACGCACATTTTGCTTATTTTAATCGCTTGATAAAGTTCGTTTGCATGAAAAATTTAAATGCTGTACATGTTGAAATCTCTCCTGTTCATTACTCATAGAAGAAAGTTTCGCAATAAGTTATTATTTCCACTCTCTTTCTCTTTTTAATCTTATTTAACAGAATTGAGATTATCTTTGTAAATTCAACATACGAAACTCAACAACATTTCACAATATGGAACTATGTAACCGATAGCAGTGTTTCAAATAAATTATTATTATTTTCATTATTAGAGAATACTAGAAAAATTATTCAAAATATATTTTGTGACGAAAACTTTGACTTTCTCTATAAAAATTGACCTATTTTATTCAATTCATTCAAATCCTTTTAAGTTTCAATATTTGTTGCAGAGAACACATTGAGAAACATCAGGTCAAAATCTCATGAATTACCAAATGGAAGCTTCTTTACTAACGAAGAAGTTCAACTATCTTTGCGTTATTTTTAAAATTGATATAGATTTAATTAATTTTGGATTTTATAGATTTTGTAGATTGACATTGATTTTATGATAAAATAATTCTAATATAATATAGCTATGAGCAAGTTTAACTTAACGTTATAGAGCATTGTCGTCGAGCCAGTTTAATGTGATTGAAAGTGTTTGCGAATAGTTTAAATTGCTTAATGTTCTTTTGTTTTATGGCAATAGTTTCAGTGATGTCATAGGACGCCGTAGGTAGTCAAATATACGCCGCAGTGATATAGCATGGGCCAAGTCGAAGTGAATGCCTTCTTTTAAAGTTAATACTACTTATTTACAACAAAATTTGGTATTGTACATCGATGTAGTAAGTATACAGTCTTTTTATTAAATATCGATAATCCGGAGAGAAATATTAACATTAATGAAATATATTAATTTATATCTAAAACACACAAATTAATTTTTTAAAAGATATATAAAATTCATTAATATATTTTTCGATAGCCATCTGCTACCTTCTTTAGGAAGACACCGATTTCTTTCACGAGTGGTAACTGTTAACGTTTCCAGATCGTCAAATCTATATAGTAAAAAAGCCTTTCTAAATGGAAAATCTTTCTTCACTCTAGAAGAAGAAACATTGCCACAGACCCACAGATATGTTTCTTCTTTCACCCAAGCAACAAATTTGTTAATTGTGTATTAACAATCAAATTGCATGGCTTTGGAAAAGAGCCCAGTGTCGCTCTAAAAGAGGAAGAGGGTGGCTATGGAAAGAGCTCTTCGCATTTTCATAAAAGTCCTCATCATTATGACAATTTGGGTGTTTTTGGACATAATTTTTACCTAGTGCGTTCTAAAATCTCAAATATTCATTTACATTCTACCTTTCTTATAAATTTTTGAACCTTTTTATTAATATATTTATCATAGGAACACCGAATTAAATAATAAATTATAATTGAAACATCTTTCATAAAAATGAAAAGGTATTAACCGAGTTATGTTGGATTAAATTTGTATAAATTAAAAACAGTTTGCCCTTTGCAAACTCCTGAAGGGAGGGGCTGACTTGAAAAAAAAAGGGATTGAGAAATTGAGTAGAGATGACGTGGAAGTGTTTGGGCAGTGAAGCAATACACGTGTCTCTTTTCCTCTGATATCAGTTGGTTAGATTTTTATGGCGCAAAGCCATTCGATATCGAATCTTGACCCTTCTGTTTGAGGTGGAAGTTTCCATCAAATACATGGCACCTATTCTACGACTAGATGTTTTTCGATTGTAGCGCTGACGCATCGTAAATACCAACGCAAATAATATTATTTCTGGAGACATTCATTGATCTTGTTTTCATTATCATAACCTTCAGCACAAATAAGTATATTTGGGGAGAGCAGAACACATTTCAAACGCTTCAATCCGAGTTTAAATAACGAGTCACATGTTCGGAGGTCACTGGACTTCATCTCTCTCCACATAACTTCGTCCAGTTTTAAAGATGTACTTGCATTTTAGTGTGAACCAAGCCAGCTGCAAGTACAATAGCAGTTGAAAACATAGAGTCAGTGGTATTCTTCCCTACACGGTGGCACTTTTAATCCAAATAGTTAAGTTAAAGACGTTTTCAAAAATAACGATGTACAGACGTTGGCATTTCAGTATATTTGGTATAGTTGGTATTACAGTAAAGTTGTATAACAGTTGATATAACAGTATAGTTGGTATTACAGTAAACTATCTCAACAGCGTCATTCTATTTAACTAGAGTAATTCTTTGATCATAGCCGATTATGGGGGGTTAAGGACGGCGCAGAAAAATCATTCTTCTAGGTTTCCATACCAGGTATACAAAATCATTTTTTAGGCATTCATTCCAGGCTCAGAAAAGTCATTCCTTTAGGAATTTATTCCAGGCGCAGAAAACTCATTCTTTTCTTTGCGAGTATTTAATCACTTAATGACACTCTAATTAAGGACTATTTCTGTTTAACGACGATTTCTCTCCGTCTCTTGAAAGCCGTTAAAGAGAGAATTTATTGCGTTTTGTTAGTATAAATTGCATATGTAACATATTTATATTTGAGTGACAAGCGTTAGCGTATAAATTCCAAATAATGTGAATCATCGTATCCAGGTATTAATTTCTTTGCAGCTAAATTTGAATCCGTTATAATGAGTTCTCTTATAACAACCCATTACGATAAGCATTAATCAAAGTACAAAATAGCATTGAACTGCTCCTCAATAACTGGATGAAATGATACATAATGGGAGTGGCAGAAAAGACCTTGTGCACATTTTTTGTAACTTCCTTCGATGTGTGTTTTTATGAGAAGATGATATCTGCGCACTGTATTTTGCAAGCAGAATAAAGATTTAAATTAATAAATATAAAAATCTTCTTTGTTATATTTGCCATTTGTAAATACGTTACATTTTAAAATTAAAGTAATATACATGAAACAGCGCCGTACTTCAATATCTCCAAATCTCCGATTATAACGAATCGAAAACTTATATATTTGTGAGTTCTACAACACAAGGACAGCAAGTGTTGAGCCAGGACATAAGACGTTCCGGTTCATAAGAAAGTTCTAAAGTCCATATAACAGTAGTATTTCAAATTAAAATTGAAGGGTATTGCTGGAAGGGTATCCGCAAAAGATATGGGGATATATGGATAATAGTTACAAAACCGTATAAACTAGATATTTCTGAAAACGAAATATATATAATATAACCATATAAAAATAATTCACTACTGTTTTTATCATAGTAAAATAATAATAGTGATGGCTACCGTAAACATTTATTGACTTTCAGTAAACGTTTAGTTTAAGATTAGCTACAAAGACAAAAGGTGAATGAGCCAGTCCTATTTATATGTGAAACATTCGTAAAACAAACAATAATTTAATAAATGTAAAACACTGGAAATACATCACCGTGATCGTATAGAACAATTAAATTATGGCCAACAATCTATTTCATATTTATAGCGCGAAATGGCTATCAAATGGACTGATTGTATTCGATCGTATACTACCAATATTGCCATTAGCAGGAAGGTTGCTAAAGATTAATCTGATGAGTAAACTCTGCTGTTTGACAAATAACTAGCAATAGCTCACCTTAGTAAATCATCAATATGCATAAATTATTCCAGTTTGATTCTGATAATGCGTGTCTACCATTAAACCATGTACCCCCTTTAGCCTGGCCACCGTTCCAGACCGCATGTATATAAACAACAGTTAATCGATACTAACTTTATGCACCCTGCAACCTCATTCGAGAATAAAAGGGGAAAGACTCACGTGTCCCATGATGATTCCTCGTCCTTGCACCACAAGCCTTCTCCAGATATGTCTCTGTATTGTATTGTTTGATGGTATAATTCATTTCCTCGGTTGGTGATGGCCGCCACTCATGATCCTTGCACCGTAAATGCCAGTCGTAAAACAATCTACGCTCAGCCTCACTCGGCTCCTTGCTTCGGAAACGCCAGTCGTAAACAATCAATGCTCAGATCCGCTCGGTTTCTTGATTCGGAAACGCCAGTCGTAAACAACCAACGTTCAGACTCGCTCGGTTTCTTGCTTCGGAAACGCTCCTTGCTCCAAAAATTTGCTCACGTCGCTATCAACTCTGTTTACACCTCACTCTCGAGGTTTACTATACTTCTAATTTCGAGCCACTTGGCCCCGGCACAACTCTACGCTCGATGCGACACTCTGCACAACTCTCTCTCCGCACCTTTTCTCTCCGCCTTCCCACTTCGTCGCTCTCGTTCCTCTCTTTCTACATCATCTCTCAATCATTTTTCGATCTGTCCATCACCTAGAACGTACCAATCACTTCTCAACCAACATTTCTAGACAAATCACAATTACTGCCCTCAACTATGGCTCCTCCTTACGACCTATCTGATGCTAGACCACAAACAAGCACGGCCCGACTTGAGTACATCCCTAACAGCTTCCTTCTTCTCGGGATTTAAAACAGCGAAAACCACGAGGAGTTATAACCCCTATAAACCGACTGTCAATTTTATTATTTTGCCTTTGTTATATTTGGTTTTCACTGGAATCTCTTGATCGTAAAATCCGTCTAGGCTGGGAGCTGCGGTCACCTTGTTGGGCCCCGTATTTGCCGCTTTTTTCCAATACAACTAATCCTTCAATAATTCATATCTCTTTACCACGAAGGAGAAGCTCCTAAAATTTCTAAATACACAGTTTATGGCTCTCCATATGGGAGTGGCGACAATTAAAGGAATATTAAAATCAATTATATAAAATCTACTTAATTAAATGCAATACTGGTTCTGCGGTGGCGCAGTGTGGTAACGCGTTCTCCTATTGCGCGGCTAATCCGGGTTCGACTCCCAGCAGTGCAAAAAGAACGCTTACTCAGAGATCTCATAAAAGATCGCACTGCTCACTGTAGTCCGGGGTTTGGTTCCCCAGGCCTTAAGAGGTTCGGATTCCTCGGAAAACAGTAGGTCCCGGCGCAGCATGACCACTGTAGTCTTTGAGCCGTAAAACCAAAAAACAAACAAACAAACAAATGCAATACTTATCCTATTTATACTGAAGTGCCAGAAAAATTGGCACACCTACCTAATATCGTGCAGCCCCCCTCCGTGCGCATGCCAAAGTGCCGCAACACGACGTGGCATGGACTCGACTAATGTCTGGAGGTATCCTGGAGACAATTCACACCAGGAATCCTGCAGGGCAGTCCACAAATCCATAGGAGTGCGAGGTGGTGGAGATCTCTTCTGAACAGCACGTTGCAAGGCATCCCAGATATGCTCGATAATGTTCATGTCTGGCGATTTAGGTTGCCAATGGAAGTGTCTAAAGTCAGAAGAGTGTTCCTGGAGCCACTCGGTAGCAACTCTCGATGTGTGGGGTGTCGCATTATCATGCTGAAATTGTCCAAGTCCGTCGGAATGCACAATGGACATGAATGGGTGTAGGTGATCGGACATGATGCTTACGTACCTGTCACAGAGTTGTCTCTAGACGTATCAGGGGTCCCATATCACGCCAACTGCACACGCCCCATACCATCACAGAAGCTCCACCAGCTTGAACAGTCCCCTGTTGACATGTAGGGTCCATGGATTCATGAGGTTGTCTCCATACCCGTACACGTCCATCCGCCTGATGCAATTGGAAACGAGACTCGTCAGACCAGGCAACGTGTTTCCAGTCATCAACAGTCCAATGGCGGTGTTGGCGAGCCTATACGAGGCGTAAAGCTTTGTGCCGTGCAGTCAACAATGGTACACGAGTGGACCTTCGGCTCCGAAAGCCCATATCAATGATGGTTCGTTGAACAGTTCGCACGCTGACACTTGTTGATGCCCCAGCATTGAAATCCGCGGCAATTTGAGGAAGTGTTGCACGTCTATCTCGTTTAACGATTCTCGTCAGTCGTCGAAGGTCCCGTTCTTTCAAGGTCTTTTTCCGGCCACACCGCTGTCGGAGAGTTAATGTTTCACCGGATTCCTGATATTCACGGTATACCCGTGAAATGGTCGTACGCGAAAATCCAAATTTTGTCGCTATCTCGGAGATGCTATGTCCCATCTCTCTTGTGCCGACTATAACGCCACGTTCAAAATCACTTAAATCTTGATAACCTGCCATTGTAGCGGCAAGAACCGATCTAACAGCTTTGCCAGACATCTCTTGTCTTATATAGGCGCTGCCGACCGCATCGCGTTACGCTGATTGGTTGCAAAGCTCCGTTATTTGCATACGCACGCCTGTACCAGTTTTTCTGCCACTTCAGTGTACAACGTCACGCAAAAACAACGAACGATCTAATAATTTTTTCAAAACTATTCTAAAATTAGCCAGTTTTTACAGTAGGAAAAATTGTCAGCTTTGAAAGCCTGTGTTCCTTTTATATTTAAAAATAATGCACGTGGAATGACGAATAGAATTTTTGCTGTAAATTTAAGTTCTGTTTAAACCAAGCTATTTAAATTCAACTGGAAAATCTCCAATTGTAATTTGTGAGTTTTACCACACGAGGACAGAAAGGGCTATGCTGCGCCGAAATTTTCAGTTTTCCTAGGAATCAGAACGTCTTAATGCCTAGGGAACAAACACCCGGACTATAGAGGTAAAATTGAAATTCCGTGTTTCTACTAAATATCTAGGTTTAGTCAGAGCTTGTGAGCTTTGATTTATTAAAAAATATGAGGCAAGGCTTTATCGTATATATATATATTTAACTATAATTCGAGCATTTTCAATTAAGACATTACCATACAAGAAGAAAAAGGGGAAATACGGAACCTAATTGAAGAATGAAATTACATTTCGGAGAAAATTTTGTTTGTGTTCTGTGAAGTGATATTTTTTTCTAGTGTTACGTTATTTTCCTTCTCATAGGTTTTTTATGTTACATAATTTAAGCGCTGGAAGATACTTGATTTGCATTTTGAATAAATTTGCTTTTTCGCTTATCGTCAGCTATATGTAAATACTTCACGTTGGAAACTTCTGCAATGGCGTTAATTTAATATTTTTATTTATCACGAAAAAAAAAATCACATGAAATATGCAGCGAGCTGGAAATAAAAATATGGGGCGAAAAGTGTTTCCTAAATTTAGAAGCTTTACACAAAGAATTTTCGCGACAAAACATGCGAAGAGATGATTTTATGCGGCGTTACATAAATAAAAAAGGCTTAACGATACGAAAGCTGCGACGTAAGGTACTAATTAAACTCAGTAGGCGTGTTTGCTATAATTAGGTTTGGAGTAATAATTAAGAAAAACGTTAATTTTTAGCCAAATGGAAAATACATTTTTATCCTAGCATTTTTTCCGCGAAATGTTTTCGAAATTACTTGAAATTTTGCCCAAATAAATTTTGATTGAACATATATGTTTTATGAATGAACATATACATGTGTTGTTTATCGAATATATGTGAAATAATATTGTCATGCAGTTTAACATTTGCATATCCGTCGATATGTTTTTTCTTCATGAAGGAATTTTCGTGTATATTTAAACAGCATTTATCGCGTATATAATTTTAAGACTTTATTAAAATTATATTAAAATTAATTGTATTAAAACTGTATTCTAATCCCATTTCTGTTTGATATGGTCTTGAAATTGTAACATAAGTTTCTATTTGATTGCAGGTGTCCCTACGTCCAATGTATCCCACGTGGTCTACAATTATGAAAGTGGAAAGGAAAGACGATACTGATTTAAAAAGTTAATTAACCAATGAAATCGTGAGAAGTGGAAGCAAAGGAAACAATTGACGCAAAGTCCGAATATTTCCAAATAGCCATATTTCCATTAGATTAATGATCTTATTCACAAGGTGTATTTTGCTTTATTTGCATTATTAAACTAAAGTACAAATTATATAGTAAAATCTTATATTTCATTAGTATCATGAAAATATATCTCCTGCTAACAATAAAATTAACAATAAAATCGTCTCGAAATGCCCCATATTATGAAATTTCCTTAGAATGTGAGATAAGCTATTTCATCACAAGATTAGCATACTAACGTTACGCTACGTGGTATAAATAGAAATAATAAATCCAACGTTATAAATGTAATAAATTCAATTAAGATGAAAGTTACAAGGCACGTTTTGGACCGAAATTTTTTCTTCGTCATCAGGAATACACGGGATACAAAAATAAACAAATATTGAAGTGTTGCCGTTCCTGCCACTTGGGAACTGTTTACTGGGTGTAAGTTGCTGCTCTAGCCGACGGCAGCGCCATCTATCAGGAATGAAAGAGAAATCGAAGCAGGAAAGGTGATGGTTGTTGATTGGAGAACTGAAATTAAGTTTTTTCGCGCGTGCCTAAAACTCGGTGCCGACTTGTAACCATCAAGGAGATTTTCGAAGCGCTCGTTTATATAAAGTGTCTGCAAAATTTTTCTAGTAAAATTTTTCCAGCTGGTGTAAGAAAATCAACGTAAACGAATTATATATGTGTGGGATCATTCTAGAAATGTAATCTCCATACAGCAGTGATAAATTTTTCTGATGGGAAGAACTAGAAAACCTATGTTTATGTCTGGTATACAAGAGATTCAAAAGAACTTCAACTTTGCAATTTCATTCATTCTATTAATGCATGTACCATAAATAAGATTATGCAAAATTCTATTAAAAATGAGATCCGTCACACGAGCTACAAGATTTTGTTTTGGGATGAAGATTATTTTGGTACGAAAATAACCCTGATTTAGATGCTTAAATTTTATGATGTAAATAAATTATGATATTCGAAAGATGCAGACATGAAGCACTAAGAAAGTCCAAAACAGCTTGACAAATATCTCTCGAGATTCGTTTTGGGCAAAAAGAGTAAGTAACATATCGATATATGTATATGCATACATTTCAAATGCTCTTGTCTCGAAGGAGAAAGCGGCATACGTAAGTTGTTTCTCATATGAAAGAGATCGGACGCACTGTGTTATTTAATACCCAGCACGTTCCTAGAATTTTCCAAAACTCAACCGTGAAATAAAATGTCGTTTTGAAACCGACAGAAACTGAAGTTGAAAGATTTATCTTGCTCATAGGATTCGGTACCACTTTCACTCGAATTTAAAATACGGATATCTTCTCTGCGTCTAATGCATTTGTTCTGACACATGTTAGAAAGTAGAGAATTTTTTAGCGACAACATTCTCCCTGTCTCGATTCAGGCAAGGCACAAAATATAAAATTTCTTCAGGTGTTTCCTTTCCATTAGAAACTTTGTTTTTCAGGTTTGGTTGTGAGAGTTTTGCGGTCCCTAGATCTATAGTTTTCAGAGGAACATAAACTACCTAAGGCCCGGAGAAACTTTTCCCGAACCAGGATAGACAGTCAGCAGGTAACTTTCCTGTTTTCACAATTGGGGAACGAACCAGGTATAAACACCACGTTATAGTTGCACCACCGCCAGGCTTTTGTATTTTCTTCCTTTTTTTTTTTTGCCACTCTTCGTTTTACATTGCCATGAATATTTATGATCCAAAGTCAAGTTTTATCCTGTAGGCCAATATTTATCTCTATTCCTCTCCCGATTGGTTTATAACCAACTTATGAATTTAATTTTTTTTAGAATTTCTTAATATTCGTTGCAATTATTTTACACAGAGTGCATATTTTATATTAGGCATTCGTTTAAACTTTGCCTATGAGCTTACTGAACAGCAATTTCTCCTCGTAAAGTGATATTTAATCTAAACAAATGAAATTTCTTGATATTGTTAGAAAATATTTGACTTGTTATTTAAAGGAATCAAATATTAAAAATACTTTATTTTCTTATCAAATGCTTAATGGTAATGGGTTTCATTTTCCAACTGTTTCTATTCCCAAAATTGCCAAAACGAACACTTACCACAAAAGAGGCGGTTTTGGGGGTTGTAACCCCCACATCGCAATGAAATTTTGCATATTTAACATCTATTTATTTATATAATTTATTTTTTCCAGGCCATCAGGAATACATATCTTCGACAAAAAACAAAATAGCTACATATAATAAGTACAATGAATTACACCTGTAGCCCAGGGGCCCTTTGGAAAAAGGCGGTACGAGAACCATTTGACAAGCCTAAAGGGCTCTGAGATTTACTACGGCATTAATTGGCGTATGGTGTTAAAAACGGATAATACCGTAAAAAATAAGAAAAGAGAAATTTAACACAATTTGTAATCCCATGAAAATAAACACAAATTAATATAAAGTTATGAAATTTTGGTGTAACAATTATCAGTACATTTGAATAAATCAAAATTATGAGACCAAATAAACAAAAATAGAATAATAAAGCTAGATCAATTCAACACAGGAGGAAAAAAAGAATTTTAAGAGGAAGATGCAAAAAGAAATTATTCTAACCATGGTTTAAATATATCCAAGGAACACATATGTTTCAAATTATCAGGCAAGACATTCCACAATCTACACCCATACGGTTTATATTCCGACCTATGTAATTCGATCTAGCCTGTTCCACGATGATATTATTTCTATGACGTGTGTGATAATCATGAGATTGATAACAAGGCGTTATGGTGTCAGAAAGTTCCCTGTGATTTAATCGTCGATAATAAAGTAGAAGAATTTTACATTTTATAACAGCATCAAAATCCATAATACCATAGTGCCTGGCCAATAAGTTATCATTCTATTGTTATATGTTTATCATTATTATTTATTTTTATATTATTTTATATTATTTTTATATTTATTTTATATTATTATATTTTATATTATTATATTTTATATTATTTTATATTATTATATTTTATATTATTATATTTTATATTATTTTATATTATTATATTATTATATTATTTTTATATTTATGTTATTATATTATTTTTATATTATATTTTTATTATATATTTATTATTATTGTTATATGTTATATATTATTATAAGAGGGTAGTAGATTCCAGAAAAGTCGATATATGCAATAGACAGTCGAACTATACCTTTATACCTTCCAAATGTATTGTGACCACTGGACATGTGACGCTACTTAGACATGGGAGACCCACTGTGGAGAGACCAAGCATATCACGAGTAGAGAAGATCGAATGATTCTGCGTCAGACATGTACAGAGCCCACAGCCACTCGACCCGCGATACGAGCACAAGTAGGAACGTGTTTTTTTATGAACCATATCTCCACGCCTCATACAAGCGAAATTTCGATCTCTGCGTCCCTTATATGTGCTGTTGTTACCACAGGAACATCAGCGTCTCCGTTTACAGTGGAGCCAGGCCAAAGCAATTGGGAACGCCACAGATGGACAACGCGTAGCGTGGTGTTTAGCAATGAGTCCCTCCGGGGACCTATGATCAGGGCTGTCCCTAAAGGGTACGCGCTGTGTGCGCCGCGTACTCTCAACAAATTTTGAAAAGTATTGAGTACGCGCCATATACTCTCAAGGTCTCAAAAAAGTTTTCGTATTTGCTGGTTTTTGGACAACTTTCAACAAAGTTCAGCCTTTTTTTTTTCTAGTCATTTACAAACTTGAATGGAAACAAATGAAGAAATGAGAACCCCCTGGAACCCCAAGCCTCAAAATAATATCCTGCGTACGACCAGAAGAGGAATGAAAAACTGATGGAAGGGGCATGTGCCACCTTGGGCTTGGATAGGCGATAAACGACCAGTCAAATGCCAGTCAGCGCGGCGCGATGACGTCACCAAGTCCAGTAACCCCTCAATTACAATACTCTTTAATTAAGACAGCACCGCATACTCTCAATAATTTTCTTCAGGACAGCCCTGCTTATGATCATCGTGTCCGGGTTTGGAGGACACTTGGATAACGCCACTATCTCAACCTCGATATCCAGCGACACACCAGCCGCCCTTCAAGCATCAAGCATCATGGTATGAGGAATAATAGCTTAGAACAGCCGATAATTTCTAGTTGTGTACCTGGAACACGGACGAGCCAGGGGTACGTCGATAAAATTCTGCAGACCCATGTGCTCCTATTTGTGTCTGGGATGTCTAGTGATATATTAGCAGGATAATGCTCGATCGCACACGGCTCTAATTGCTTGGGCCTTCCTACGTCATGTCCAGACACTTCTATGGCTTCCCCGCTCCCCAGACTTTTCTCCGTATTGAGCATGAGAGGAAGCAGTTTCAACACCAGCTACCTCGTTGCCTTAAACTCTGATTTTGGAACGTAACGCCAAATAGGCGTGGATCCGTCTAACGCCTAACTTAGGATAACATCAGGTGTTTATTTCACGCTACGCCGGATAGTATTGCTTTTTGTATTGGAGCACAAGGCGGTGTGACGAGCTATTGACGATGACCGGATTGTATACCACAAGACCGTGTCTGTAACTGTTCTGCTACTCTGTTTTTGTGATCATGGATATCATTCATCTGTATCCTTCCATCAATAACATTTCAGGTCACTCCTATACTTCTTTCTTTGTGCGCAACTTTCATTGTCCGTAAGTGTGTACATCACTATCTTAAGGGGGTAAGGAAAGCAGAAATTCGAAAAAAATGCGATTTTCACTTTTTGATAATTTCCTTTGGAAGGTTTTCTTTAAAATGATATATGTCTTACTATAATCGGGCAACTAGAAGTATTTTATTTTATTTTTTGAAAATTTCTTACTTCTAAAAATTTTGTAAGTGGGTGTAGGCCCAGATAGTTATTTACATAACTGTGTGGTTTATTTATGCCAAATAGGGCTGTTACAGATTTGCAACCATATGGTGATGACCTTGTTATTGAAAAATTAGAATGTATAGGGCACGTGCATAAGCCTATTGGCACAAGGTTGAAGAAGCTAAAGTCCACTTCTGGAAAGGGTAAAGCAGATGATGGTAAAACATTAGGAGGAAGAAATAGGCTGACGGAGGCACTTATTGTTACTCACAATACAAAAGTTTTATTGATTAGCTATTCGAAGGAATGCAGGTGATTGGAAACGCATGCAGAAAGACATTTGGGCAGAGTATTTCCACCTTATCTCCAATAACGACGAACCGCAACACGGGTTATGTCCTTCTAGTGATGACAGCTGGTGCAAGTAGCGCAGGACAGAAGCTGCGGGTACTGTTTACGATCACAATGACCACGTTCATGTACCGTCAGCCATCATGACAGCAATTAAAGATGTATTTAGAGAGCTTTCCAATCCAGAACTGCTGAAGAAGTGTGTTCATGGCCAAACACAGAATCCTAATGAATGTATGAATAGTGTCATTTGGTCGCGAGTGCCAAAAACGGTATTTGTTTCATTAACTGCACTAAAGCTTGGCATGTATTGCAAGCTTCAATGATGGAAATATAGGTAAGTACAAAATATTAACAGGGGTTGGTGTGTCTCCTGAAACATAATGTATTAATGAAATGAAAAAAAAAGGACTTTCTGCGAATCAACATCGCGAATCGCAAATTGTCCGATTATGAGAAATTGTCACACCAAAAAAGGTCTAACAGAAAAAGACAAATAGAAACAGCTTTTCAGGAAGCAGAAGATCCAGATGAACCATCATATGGTGCTAGATTACATTAGAAGGTAAAAATTCTGATAAGAAAATACATTTTTTTTACTTTAATGCTCGTTTTCTCAATACGTGTTTTTTTACTACATAGGTACATTTTCTGAAAAACTTATAAAAGATATTGCTTTGAAATTTTTAAGAATTGTAGAGCTTATAATGCTACATATTTTAATATGGGCTTTTATTTTTGTTATTTTTATTTATTTTTTAATTGCATGTTAAACATGAAATTCGTGACACGCAAAAGTGGTTCTTGTTAAAAAATTATAAAACAATAAAAAATGTAAATATTAAAAAAAGCCTGCATTGGAATATGTAAAAATATTTCATTATCATATGGTAAAAAAATTGGAAAGTTGCATTGAACAGTTTCTGAGAAAAAGGTACCTAAATTTCACAAATTTAACATGGGCTTCAATGGGGCTTCTGGACTCCCTTAACGCATTTTGGGCCCTTTTGCATTATCTTTCAAATTTCGCAATTCTTGCAATAAGAATATAACACATAATATATCGAATTTTTCATATTGGAGCTATTCTTGGAATCAGGGTCCAGGATCCTAGCTTAGTTGGCTCATATGCTAAGAACACAGTGCATATATGGCGCTCCTAAATTTTGACCGAATTTTTAAAATATTCATTACAAAATATCTGTTCATGGGTGTTACAATGTACGGATCACTCTGCTCAGTGACCTCCAGTTTTCCAAGGAAGCCAACACTCTTGTAGACTAGAGAAACAACGTCTGGACGATAGTCAGCAGTTTGTCGCCAATAGTTCTTTTGTTTGGGCGCCATTGGCAGTCAAATCTTGGCTAACAGCGCGCTAGGTGAACGTAGAACCATGGTACTACTACAGGGCCTACATAATGTTTATTTCTACACATTGACCTAAAAGTGTTGCTAAATAAATGCAGTAGACAATGCCAAAATCAATTTCAATAAGCAGAAATATCATATTTATTAGTATGTTTATCCGTTATTAAAGTTTCAAGCAGTGTTCCATGGGATTTCGGCCTCCTGGGAACATACTCGGTCTTAAGTACGGAATATGAAAGAATAATTAATTGCTCGTTTGAAGGTGATTTATGTCACGTATGCTGAAAATAAACCCACACTTTCAGAAACTAATGCATATTTTTGCACCTTTCTTAAAGATTGCTTTTTTGCATAATTTATTCTGTGCGATTGGTTCACTAGTTTAGCATGATCGCTCAATTATGCCACATTTACAGATGGCTGGACTTACTTGCTTTAATGAACTAAACACCATTATAATAATAATGACAAAATGGTAATTTATATTACAGGAAATGGCAGCGAAGTGAAAGTGATTGAACGAAATATAAATCTAACTGGCGTGGTTACACGAGTTGTTAATTTGCTTACAATTCTTTCAGCAGAAAAAAGTATGTTCACTTAAGAGAAACCACCCGAAAGAAAAACAAAATTTTTTGTTTGAGTATTTGTTTGTTTTGTTTGTGGGTTTTAAGGCGCAAGGACAGTAGGGGTCATGCTGCGACTAAACTACAGTTTCCAGAGGAATCCGAACCTCTTAAGGTGTCGCCAACGAAACCAACAACATGGGTTTTTCCAATGAGATGTAAGGAACATTTTCTCCGAAAATACTTATTCGATGCATACAAAATTTTTTTTGTATAGTTAGTAAACATACACTACACATGTGAGGCATTTCACGATGTAAACAATATTTGCAAAAATTAAAAATATTTATACCAAATGAAATTTTTTCTAGAAAATACGATTTTTATTTTATATTCAGGTCAGTAATTAAAACACCGAATAAAGAAAATAAAAAACGCTGGAAGCAACGTATGTCAAATACTTATATGTACTTACTGGATAAATTATAAGTAAATTGAAACTCAAGTTTTTGGCAAACTGTTCCTTTTGCGACAGGAAATATCATTTTGAGAAAATCGCATTTTTGTAAAAAGTTTGTAGTGCATTTAATTTCACTTATTACATTAGTAAATTTGTTTAAAAATAGCTAATTAACCTAGAACCAAAATTTTTTTGTGATTTGAAAGATAATAATCTAACTCTTTTTTAAAATAAAGAAGAAAAATCATTTTTTTTAAAGAATTTTCATGAGTGAACCCTTTTAAGGTTCCGAAAATCAAACCTCGGACTACGGCAAGCAGTGAATCGGTAAGTGTTCTGTTTTTGGGCACAGTTGGGTTCGAACCTGGGGTCACCGTATGCTAGGCGAAGGTGTTACCGCTTACCACCGCAGGACCAAAGCACAGTGAAACCCCTCTTAATGGACACCCCTCATATACGGTTACCCCTTTTCTGGTTAGGTAAAAATTCCCCGACAGAAACTGATTTAGAGTACTAGTTTTCAAACCCAGTTTGGCGATCACCTTGTCGATACAGTTACTTGGACATCTGTTTCCATTGGTTCATTCCATTAGACTGAAACAGCTGTACGGATAAAATATGATTAAATTTCTGCTTTCACTGGGAATTTTCTCATAATGGGAAAATAGGGATAAACAGGTTAAGAGCTAAGAGAATTTATTCTCCCCATTGGCAGAGTAGCAATAAGTAGAGTGGGAAAGGAGGGACTCAAGACCCCCATTGGATAATAAAACACACTTTGCAGGCCCATCGTATTATCTTCTATAAAGGTATATGAGCCCGCCACTATGAGCTTTGAGTTCTATTCTGCTGTGGTGGAAATTGTCGCGGATTCGTTGATTCAAATGATTATTAATGATAAAGATTTTTGATAATAAGCCAAATCACATGGTAATAGAGAGGCGCGACATTAATAAACAATATCATCCACAAAACTATCGCGTTTGAAATTTGTTATATGTACATGGCCATATTATTATGACTATATATGGCCGCCTTGTGCCTGTTCGTATATATTATATTATTATATTATCATATTATATTATTATATTATCATATTATATCATCATATTATATTATTATATTATTATATAATATTATCGTTATACTCGACTACTACACCAAGTCCTGTAAGCGTTACGATGGAAAAGCGGTGGATTTAATCTCGCAATTAAAAATAGAGTCGAAGGATAAGGATTGCTGAGTAATACCCACCAAACAAATATTGATAATTTTTTTCCAAGACAAATAAATTTTAATATTTAACGTTTTGTTGTAAATTTACATTTTATATTAACAAATAAACTTAGGACTGTTACCTTAAACTTGTCTTTTGCGTTCAAAATACGTAAGTTTCGATATTAGGAATACTGATTAGGGTGGATTGAAATGAGGCGAAATTTTTTAACTATTTATAAACGCTTATATTTACAATACCTGCCTATTGGTTAGGTAAGCTTTTTCGGAAAAAAATTGTCTTGTTTAAACTTTATCTTCAAGTGGCGCCACAGTCGTCAATTTCAAAAATAAAGTCTTTTAATGGGATAAATACAAAACAAAGTTTATTTTTTTGTTTTCTTATTGTAACCTATAGCTAGAGTGATGGCCTGTTGATTAAGAAACTTGTTCTGGGACGTTTCAGTTTTTCTAGGCATTATCTTCAGGTGGCGTGGGAGTACCAAATGTCGAAAAAAAAATGCCTTTTGGCTTTTTATTTGAAAGTGGGTCATATCACAACAAGATTTGAGACGACTTCTTATAAATCCATCTCTCGCCTTTTCACCAGAAACACCCTCCAAAGCTTCAGATACAAATTTTATGTGTCATTCGATTGCTTGATTGTGACATGGGAAGTTGGCAATACCCATTGCTGAGTCAGTTTGAATCATCATTGTCCTTGTTCATCAATCGTCCCTGTTCAAATGTTGCATGCATAAAGCCGTAGTATGCGATTGGTTTTAGTTAGCCACTTTGAGTGCGACGTTTTACCTCGTTTTCTGTTTTTCAGATCTGGTGGAAATTTACCATCTAAAATTTCAGGGTAAATATCGTAAAGATGCTTTTGATCACTACTTTAGTCAAGTGTCAGTAATTCTACAAGGATTGAACTAAAGTTAGTAGCTTCTAAGATTTCACAAGTTTGAAGATCCTGACCGCTATTGCCAGAAAACTGCCTTGGACCCGATGTGTTTCCACTGAGCTCTTCAAATAAATAGCGAAGTTGCAATTCGTTGCGCCGAAATAAATAGATAAACTAATGCAATGGACAACCTACGAAATATTCTAGCTGTGATATCACACCATTTTTCTGCCCTGCATTAACAGCTGTGCCATTGGAACAAATTAAAACCAGTTCACATAAGTTTATATTATTGCGTTAAAAAAAGTCATGGTACTTTTTTTTTAATATTTATGGCGGAACTTCCGTCTGGTGAAACGTGGCACTTATATGACGAATCGGGTATTGCTAAGATAACTGCTTGTTCTTCTTTCATCACTTGTCGATGGATATGCTGTCCTTCCTTCGCTTGAAATATAGTGCTGTCTTTTCTACTGTCAAAACAAATATTTAATGGTTCTGGTGGCAACGAATTGTTCTTTGTTTTGTAAAGTATCTTGTATTCTCTTTCGTTCCCTTTACAATTTACTCCCGCCTATAATCTGTGTTTGGTTATCTGGATTTACAACGCCAATGTCATGAAGAACTACAGAAGCAATAATAACTGCTTCTCTATCGAATCCATCGTTCTGTCACACGCAACAGCTAGATTAAGTAAGCGAATCCGCATCTGTTCAGTTTTGAAGTAGACTGCTTCTCCAGAAAGTAGGCTTTAGACTTTTCCTCTTCAGAAGTAGACGCTTCTTCAGAAACCGCTGTACCTATGTTCAATTCTACTTCGATCTTTTCAACTGAAGCTCGCTCGGAAATATACTGAAAGTGAAACAATAACTAGAAGAATATTATTACGCTAGCGCCGCGCGACGACGAAGCCCAAATTCTGCGAAATAGACTGCTATCTATTAGTGGCAGGAAAAATTATAGTCTACATAGCTGTTTCATTAAATACAATGTAAGCTAAAGAGAAAAATAATAGGATATATTTTGAAGCATGGATGCACATAAATGGGTAACAGAGGGGATTCCTGCATTATTCATTTTTCTTTAATTCTTACGAAAAAATAAAATTGTGTATTTGGGTATTTGCTGCAATTATAAACCACCCAAACACATAAAGTTAAATTCCTGAAATTTTCTTTTGTGAAGAAAGGGGTACCACTCGCCATTGGTATATCAATTAAAAAATTATTGAGAGCTTTGCTAATACGGAAAAACTTCCAACGGGACAGAGCTTTAGCCCCATTACTATTCCATAATCACACGCCTCCCCATTAGAAGGTGGATTTAATCCATCCCCCTTTTTTTTTTTGATAAACGCATGAGCACACTTGTTTGTAAGGCCTAATCACATGGATGCAGTAAGCCACAATGATAGAAATCATCAATCAATTATCATTTTTTAATTTAAGACCTAAAATTTAAGGACAGTGCGCCAACTGAAAAGGACTTTTCTAATCAAGATTCTTTTGTGGATATTTTTAGCTTTCCACTTGAGAACTATTGAATATTAAATAAAATAAAACACATTAACACAGTTAAAATAAATACGATGGTTTATAGCTATTTCGGAAGCGCGTTTAGGCTTCCTTCTTCAGAACCCTAGTTACACTAATGTGGCACACGTGCTAGAAAGACTGTCGATGCCAAATTGCTAGTCCAAAATTAGCTCGGGTAAACCAGTTGTGGATCCGTATCCGTGTCTTTTGCTATGGGACGAATGAAGTTTCTCCAAATAGAGGACATGGAATTGAACGGAAGCTGATCGTTAACAGTAGAAGAGGAATGCGAAAGAATATGGAAGGCTTCAAAGAAATTGAGGTCGGCTGGTGAAGAAACTTTCTCTATTAGATGGGCCTTGTCGAAAGAAAATTTATGGCCAGCTTCCCAGGCGTGTTTGGCCAAAGCAGATTTTTCCAGTTGTTTACGCACGTAGGCTTCATGCTCTTTAAGACGAAATCGAAGGGCCCGACGTGTTTGACCAATATAAACACGACTACACTGGCATGGGATGGAGTAAATTCCAAAATAGTTGCAATCAGGAATAATATCCTTGAGTTTGGAATAACCGAGTTTATTGATTGGAGTAAAAGTGACCTTGAAATTAAATTTACGGAGGATGGAAGCAATTTTTGAAGAAATTCGTGGAACGAAAGGAATGCTGATAAAATTACAAGGAGAGGAATCAATCAAGAGTGTACTGCACAGCTTAGGTCTAGTGAGTTTCTTCAAAGCGTCGTCAATAATGGTAGGATTGTAACCACGATCTCGAGCGATGTCAAGAATATGGTTAAGTTCAATCTTGAGTAATTCTTCAGATGATGACAATTTTAGAGTACATGAGACCAAACCTGTAGAACGTGCTTATCGTCTAATTTTGTGGATGGGCGGAAGCAGCATGCGGCGTTTGGCTAACAGCAAAATGTTTCCGATATACGCTGGTTTGGAACCCGGACGGCGATCTATGTACCAAAACGTCCAGGAAAGGCAATGAACCGTTGTTTTCTTCTTCCAAAGTGAATTGTATGTGAGGGTTGACGGAATTTAAGGTGGTGAGAATTGTAGAGAGATCTGAACAATCGTTTGGAAGAATAGCGAAAGTGTCATCCACATATCTAATCCACAGTTTAAATGGTATGTGATTGAGAATATCCTCTTCGACATAATGCATGTAAATATCACATAAAACGGGTGAAAGAGGATTTCCCATGGCAAGGCCATCAGTTTGTGAAAATAATTGATTCCGGAAAGGTTATTCCAAACTCAAGGATATTATTCATTATTGCAATTATTTTGGAATTTACTCCATTCCATGCCAGTGTAATCGTGTTTATATTGGTCAAACACGTCGGGCCCTTCGATTTCGGCTTAAAGAGCATGAAGCCTACGTGCGTAAACAACAACTGGAAAAATCTGCTTTGGCCAAACACGCCTGGGAAGCTGGCCACAAATTTTCTTTCGACAAGGCCCATCTAATAGAGAAAGTTTCTTCACCAGCCGACCTCAATTTCTTTGAAGCCTTCCATATTCTTTCGCATTCCTCTTCTACTGTTAACGATCAGCTTCCGTTCAATTCCATGTCCTCTATTTGGAGAAACTTCATTCGTCCCATAGCAAAAGACGCGGCTACGGACCCACAACTGGTTTACCCGAACTAATTTTGGACTAGCAATTTGGCATCGATAGTTTTTCTAGCACGTGTGTCACATTAGTGTAACTAGGGTTCTGAAGAAGGAAGCCTAAACGCGCTTCCGAAATAGCTATAAACCATCGTATTTATTTAAACTGTGTTAATGTGTTTAATTTTATTTAATATTTTGCGCAGTGTGTCGTTTCATCTTTACTAACTATTGAATATATAAGCGATCCAAAAATCAAAACTTTAGTTTTTCACACTACCCTAATACTCATATTCGTAAAAATTGCAACACCATGAAGGAATCACGTGATTGTGCTGAAACTTTCAGGAAATACAAATTTGGGTGTAACACGTACATGATTGGACTTTCGGAGTTGCTGCGCATGTATGGGCTGGGTAGTGTCCTCTGAACTGCTGTTTTTGTCATATAAATGGAGAGATGTAGCGGGACGTTGAAAATGCCTAATGTATGGATGTCTGCCAGTTGTTAACATTTAATGAGAAGACATGTGTTTCTACGACGACAAAGGGAGACATATGATCAAGTTGCGGAGTTTGAACGGGGACGAATGATCGGCTTTCGTGAAGGGATTTTTTTCTTATCGTGGAAAAGCAGCTGGTATGGTGCAAAATGCCGCGACAGTGATACGAGTACAGAAGTAATGGGCTGAAGAAAACAAGGCGAGTCGAAATCAGGCAATGAATAGTGGACAATGAAATGCTACATTCAGCACGAGATGATAGACACCACGTACATATGGTAGTGATGAACCGTACGGCTTTATTTCAGCAGTTGACAGAACGTTGGTGCACTGCTACAGGTGTATCATTGTGTGCTTTATCATTTCGTCGGCGTCTACTGCACCGTGGACTGCGTGCAAGAGTTCCTTTATACAGGATTTCTCTTACACAAAACCATTGACTCCTGTGGCTACAATGAGCTCATCAACATAGACAGTGAAGTAAACAGTTGATGAAAAACACTGTGCCAAGTATATTAGTAAGAAAAACACAATCAATCACAGTTATATGTTCGGAAAAAGTTTACAATTGTTTTGAAGGATCTATCCTTCTTCTTCAGGACAAATACATATACAGCCTGAGCGAAAAGCTTGAACTGAAAAAATAATAAAGAAACAGAAATATATTTATGGATAAGTGTTGCGCCTATTGGTAGAAAACGCAAGAGAAAGGTGATTTAAAATAATATAGGTTAAAATTGTAGAAAAATTGAAAATGTTAGAGAAATGGGAATAAAATAAGATAAAATGAAAAAGATAGGAAAGAATTAAAAAGAAAAATTATTAAGTGAATAAAAAACAGAATTAAAAATTAGAAAAATTAAATGGATTAAAAAAAAGGGGTGGTTAAAGAAAAATTAAAAATAGAGGAGTGAAGATGCTCTTTTTTAGTGTAGAAACATTTCTTAATAGCAGCACAAGATTATTCAATCATAGTAAAGATGAAACGACACACTGCGCAAAATATTAAATAAAATAAAACACATTATCACAGTTTAAAGAAGGAAGCCTAAACGCGTTTCCGAAATAGCTATAAACCATCGTATTTATTTAAACTGTGTTAATGTGTTTTATTTTATTTAATATTCAACCATAGTATAATATCTGTTCGAAATCTATTTGATTTTCTATTCCGAAGCATTTTTTTCATGTTTTCAGGTACAGAAGGTTTCTATAAGAAAGCAATTCATTTAAGAATGTAAAAGAAATCAAATTTTAGAGCCGGTATGTAATGCAGGAATATTATATCTCAAAAATTAAAACAAATAGTTCAATGGAGTTTCACTGTCGTGCGTTTTAAAGGTATAAGGATCAATCCTTACGCTGAAATTCCTATAATCTCTATAAGAATTTTGATCAACCCAAAGCGAATGAAAATACAGCAAATATCCTTAGAAAGATGAATAGATGAAGTGAAGCAACTCCCCAAAACACTGGCAACAAGTTTAAATTACGTATATGTATGAAATAATTAACGCATTCCTCTTTGAAATATAAGATTACTTGGAAACGTAAAACACATAGAATGAATGTTAACCCAATTGTGGTTTTGCAAGAAGTGAACTTTATTTGCTACCTTAAAATGTAAAATTGCTATGTACAAAAAATACTAGTGATGAAGCACAATTCTTAGTTAAATTTCAAAAGGATACGAAGACTGAAATTAAACCACGTTAGAAGAACAATAAAATGCATCGTAGATGATTGCTAAATATTGCTAAAAGTAACTTAGAACCTTGGCGAACACCCTGTTATTTATTTTTACAGTTTAAATCCAAGCTGATGACGTCTGTGGTAATAGCAGCAGCAACCGGCATAATATAGTTTATTAAATTTTGCCACGGGCATTTGTGAGCTATCTCGTTTGGAAATTGTTTACTAATTGCGATAAATAAATATTTAAGTGTCGCTACAGCGAATCCAATTAACTTTACAGTCGCAATTTAGCAAATGGCTAGATTTTCACGAGTATGCAGAACACAGTTGCGAGTTTGTCTGACACTTAAACGAAGCATTGTATTAGTCACCATGTACTACAAATATCAGCGTAGCTAGTACAGTTGTGCGAAAGCATTCACTGAGTTGGATGATGACATCTACACTATCGTGCATTTTTGTGTGTTGTGCAAGGTCTACTTTCCTCTACTTTTATTTCTTTCCTATAAGCATTCAACAATTTGCCTTCTTGCATACCAAGAAAAATTTCGCAATAGCAGGATGATTTCATTGCCATGTCTAAGCAGAGCATATTCAATATGAAATTGATTGATTGATTGTTTGGCTTTTTTATGGCGCAAGAGCATCTGGGCTATACTGCGCCAAAATATGAAATTGAATCTCCTGGTCGTCAGTAACCCCAAGTACACAGAGAGCACCCTCACCTTAGTCATAAGAATCCGAAGTCTTACGGGAACCAAAATGGAGGCCATAAATTTTCAAATTATTTTTTCATGGCCCTCATTTCATGTCATTCAGCTGATCTTGGTGAGAGGCGTTTTTTTTTTCTTCGCTAACAAAATAAATATATCACGTAAATTATATCACATTTTGTATGTCAAATATTTCTACACAATAATTACGATAATAAAATTAAATCTATTAGTTTTAAGATGAAAGCTACTTGTTTCTTCAAGTAAGTGGAAAATTATATGAGTGCATATCTTTTCGTTTTAAGTGCATATAAATGCATATTTCTAGCGGTTTTACTGCACATTTCGCTGCTGTTTTAGTGAATATCATCCGAACACTATTTAAAACATGTATTTGTACATAAACTGTGAGGCAAGCCTGCGTTAATATGAGTAACTGCTATGAGTAAGTATTGGATTCAACATCCAAAGTATATTTTGCTATCATAAAATAATTATAGAGTCATTATTATATTAAGGAATATAATTTTCTCTAAATATAGAATCATATTCCTTAATATTATTCTCTACTCAGAAATTATACGAAAATAATTGGTATTCACACATTTAATATATAACTTTTTGTAGAATAATTGAAATGTATTCTATTTAACATTTTGTTTGTATTTATAAATAATTGTAATTCTGTTAGTCAGAGAATTTTAATTAATTAAAACCAGTTGTTGTCTAAGTTATGGACTTTCCAACAAAAATCTTCGCTCATAAATGTGAACAGCATACCTGAGATGATTCAAACGCATCTGCGTGCAAATGGAAATATAGAGGTATGGAAACATGTTGCCTTCTCAGAGAATACATTTTTAAAAGAGCCATCGTAGCTTTAAAGCTTTCCAAATAACCGACTTCACTTTGAAAAGAAGCACGAATATTTTCCGTTTTCTTCGTTGAAAAATATTCGAATGTTTTAAACTTCGTGTGCGAAGAGAAGTTAGAGAAGAAAAGGAAAATTTGCATAAAGCTTAGACTGAACAAATTCAAGTTTCCTTCGCATCAACAAGTGCTAATGAGAAAATAAATCCTCCAGTATTACCTTTAGGAAAAGCTTTTCCCTTGAAGTTTAAAGAATTAATCTTAACGTTTATCATTTAGGCTTAGCTACAACGCATATATATATATATATATATATATATATAATATATGTAACTGCGTGAGTACTTGAGTTTTCTCAATTTTTATCCGAGATCATTGGCATCGTCGAGATGAAATGTGTTTTCCTTTCTCTTATTTAAAGAACGCTTTATCTACGACTGAAAGAACATTTTAAGACGATGCTTCTTTTGAACTTATATACACGTTAATTAACGACACGTTTAAAGCATGAAAATGACGACTTTAAAATGTGAGTTAGAATTTTAAGTGTAATATATTTCATAAACAAGTATATTTCTTTATTAACAAAGGATGAGTCCTATAGATGATTCAATTGATTTACTGCAACAAAGTGCATAATGTTTAATTATATATAATAATATTTAATTATATATAGTAGCATAATATTTAATTATATATATAGTATATAATATTTAATTATATATATAGTATATAATATTTAATTATATATATTACATATAATGTTTAATCATACTATAATATTTAGTAAATTATAAAAAATCCTTCCCTGCTGGCTTTTTGTGTTGATCATTTGGCAATTATGTTGTCAATGAGAAAAGAAATAATATTTTATAATAATATTTAACATTGCAATCATGATGTATTGTGCTTAAATTAATAATTTCATTGCTAAGTAATTTAAAATAAATATTTTTGGCGAAATATTTATATTTCATGTAGTATAAAATGATAAAAACCTTTCTCAAAATTGAATATACACCAAAATATAGAATAAAAAAAATTGGATGACTTACATTTGTACGTTTGTCCCACAGTGATGATGTTCGTCACATCGGATATGGTGGTCTTAAGTTCGATCCCTTAAATAAGCCTGGTTGGTTTTAAAAGAATCGTGGAGTGCTATCCGTCATTTATTATAATGCCACTATGGCGAAATAACTGTCAATTTTCGGCCCGTATGTGGCAGTGTATAAAACGGTTAGACATCAGATGGTTAGAAAATCAAAACTGTGAGGAGTTGAAAAAAAAATATATATTTGCTGGGTTAATAAATTAGTAGTAAAATTATTTATTAAAAATAATTATTGAATTTCTTAATTTGATGGAAGTTAATATAATGTCATTGAGAAGAATGACTTAAATTTAAAATTTTCACTCAACCCCATATAAAACGTAAGCGTAAAATAGCCCTAACACTGCGCAATATATATTAAAAGTTAGAAATGACCTTCTGAAGTGCATATTTTAATGTTAAAACGTATCGTCAATCAATAATAGCGTACAATGTTAACTCTGGGTTCATTTGGGGCCCACTCCATCCAATTCCTGATGAAGAACAGCAACATCTGTCTAAAAGGTATCGAAACACTTTTATCAATGTCAAACGCTACGCTAGGATATTTGTACTGAACCCATTTCAACAGTTTAAAATCAAAGTCTTCACATCATTAATAAATGCATTATAAAATGTCTTTCAAGTTAAATTAGCTTTCCAGTTACGTAGTTAGCTATAATGAAGATTATTGCGGTGTACATGGAATTGAAACTGTGTATATGTGGAAAGAATTAAATAGACTAAGAGGAAATTCACCCTATGTAAATCATAATATAAAATACACCAACCTCTTACAAATTTTCTTCTTATATCCACTTCTTCATAAACATGACTAAACAATTTTAATATTAAATACCTGTAAAGAAGGACAAAAATTAAACCTTATTATTTGGCTGTATTCAAGGTTATTGGCTGTAACACTACGAAGAAGGAATGTATTAACTATATGATTAATTAATTAATTAATTAGCAAAAGTCAAAGTTATAAGCATAGTAAAAGTATGCTAACGATGTTCTCTTCTACTTCTCAATGGTTGGTGGTAGTTGGCGCTTGTTGTTGTTGGCGGCTTGGCGGAAAGACACGTACTATAACTGCAATTCAACCAAAATCCTGAAAATGGATATTTCCGATATTTTCGCTCCAAAAAACCTTTATTTGTTGTTACAAATGTTTTTTTGCTTATCAGATCATCTAAAGATAACATTTAAGTCAAAAAAACGCGATATACATAAATTCAAACTCCGATTTGTGTTACGCTGTACCAGTTTCTTAATTAAGCTGCATATGGTTTATTATTTGTTCAAGTGAAATTCTGTGGCTTATAATGATTTCTCAATTTATTATACGCATCAAACCTTAATCTTCAACCATTTGGTACATAACAAGGTTTCTTGAAGTTTAAATTATAAAATAATTTTCTAGTCTGTTCTACAAATTAATGCAGTATTATTTCTAAAATTAAACTCTTTGTATTTTCAAAATAGTTGTCGTTTGATTAAATCAAACAATAATCCAAAGTGTGTTAAACAAACAGGCGGAAAATAATGAAAAAGTATAGTTTTTGATTGTCGTAGTACCACATTTCTTTGCTTACACGATACAGTTATTTCTTCCCATCTTGTAATAAAAATACATAACTAATATAAAGAGATCACATTGTATAATATTCATATTTCTGACTTAATAATAAGGAGACGGGCGCAAAACGTGGTAAGAATTTAAGTTACACACGGCTTTCAATGTATGTTAGAACTGCCTATATAAGCTTTTCCTAACTATCTCTATTTAAAATTAATGATATATTTTTAAACGTAAAAGTTGGAATATTGGAAGATTTAAGGATTGATAAATGAAAATTAAATGATTGATAAATGAAGGTTAAATGATTGATAAATGAAGATTAAATGATTGATAAATGAAAATTAAATGATTGATAAATGAAGATTAATTGATGTGAAGATTAAATGATTGATAAATGAAAATTCAAATGATTGTGAGATTAAATATTGATAAATTCAAATGATTGAATATATGGCAGATTAAATGATATATAGACGATTAACAGATATGTGGAAGATTAAGTAATTGTATAATGTTTGATTTTTAATGATACTTTATCAGTCAATTGACAATGGGATCGTTGACTCAATGTAATGAAATTCGATGAAAGCCGTAACAGTTTCTTTTTATGTCTTTGCCTATATATTTAAACATCATACAAACCAATATAAGAATAAAGAACCAACTCACATTATCTTAACATTATATTATTCTACGATACATTCATATCTATCTTGTTGTACTCCTACTTGGGCTACTACAAAGGGCAATTATAAAACTAGACTCATTCGCTTACAAAAGACTTTTTGGGAATTACTGGCGCATAAGAACTCACCATCACCAATCCCTGACCTTCAGTTTCAATATGGCCTTCTCGATTTGGTGAAAATACACAGAAATTCTCACAATAATGTTTAATAGAATTAAACATAATAAGCATCATGATCTCATACCCCTCAGGACACTTACACATCGATATCCTGCTACTAATAATACAAAACTAATACTAATTTCACGCCAAATTGGTCTCGGCCAGAGATGCGTGGGCGACGCTGGTCCTTTGGTATAGAATTTAATGCCGGAGACTTTGGTGGACTGCAATACAATTTCGGAGTTTAAGAGAAAGATAAAGATATACTTACTTCTTTCATCTTAAATTTCCTGTTTCTATTTCTTTTCGTTTTTTGTTTGTATTTTTTATGTTGTGTTTTATGTTAAGTTCACTTTCCTTATCTTATGGGTGGAAAGAGCTTTGTCGACCTCACGGTTTTTCTCGCTTCACCCAGATAATGTCGGTTGAAATAAAGTTTGTTTGTTTGTTTTGTGGTTTTACGGCTCAAAGACTACAGTGGTCATGCTGCGCCGGGTTGAAATAAAGTAAATCACAATATATGTGATAGTAATAATTGTGTCAAACAAATTTATATTGCGTGTATATATCTTATTTTTACTTGCCTTACCAAATAAACTTTTTTTGAATTGAATTGAATGTAGTTTTAATTACTAGAAATTTAAACTGTTTCAAAATTCGAAACATTCTTAAAAGTGAGTATCACATATGTCAACAGAACAGCAGGAACTGCCTTTTATACAAAGCGGTTCAATCTTTTAAGATCATTGAACAAAACTAGCATCAATTGTACAGAAAAATATTTCATCAACACAAATACACCGAATGTTTAACTTTTAAGGTAAAATTAATTTATATTTGGCTGTAATGTTGCCTGAACATTTGACAGAAATCTGAAAGCGTCTTAGAATCCGTTCCATCAATATGAATGAGCAAACCACTTTTCACAAAACGTGTAAAATCGTTTAATTCTAGAAATGGAAGTCAATTATTCAAGGAATTCTACTGGTCATGTATGTTTGTGCTACAATCCAAATGTCCAGAAGCAGAACATAGTGTACTTATTTGATTTCTCCTTCAACTGCGTCAGACATATTAGCCTGCCATTCAACTTGACAGATTTAATGAACTTCGCGTCAAAATATATATATATATATATAATTAGGTTAGCGGACATCTCTTAGAATAAACAACTAATTAACCACTGTGAGGTTTTGAATTAAATTGCGTGTATTTTGTGTTACTGGGCAATTTGATCGAAGAGTCAAAACAATTTGTACCAGCGCGTTGTAATAAAATACAATTTAATATATGAATATACAAATTATAGTATTATAATATGTTTTACAGAAGTGATAGATTTTATTGGCTTTTATATATTTGACGTGCCTTAAATATTTGTGCTCTGAAATTATTAGTAAGAAAACACCGAAACGTTAGAATATGTTACTACTATATTTTCTCACGTATATATATATGGCCTGCAAAAGGGTTGCTGGTATCTAACTGGAAGGAGATATACACGCTGAACGCATGTGACGATGTGTGGAAATGGCCGGGCCAGTAACCTAGTGTCCTACTCCTCCTTCAAGTGGTGCGATCCGGGCTTTCTATCCAAGAGGCAAATTAATATTTGCTGCACGGATGGAAAGGCGGAAGGGGAGGGCTAATTCACACTGGAGGAACAAGTGGTGTTGGCCTATTAATCAACAAAAGAATTAAAGACCACCTTCTTGAAATTGTAAGCACGTCAGATCGAGTAGCGAGCTTCGTTGTTCAACTAACCCAGCAATACTAACTTCAAGTAGTACAAGTATATGCATCAAATCCAAGCCATACAGACGAAGGGATTTAGGAATTTTATGAAGAAATCAGTTACACACTAAGGGGAGACAACCCATCAAGCTCAACATGGGGGATTTTAATGTAAGAATTCGACAACAGGAACAAGGAGAGATATCAATACGGATACGGGGAAAGGAATGAACGTGGCGATCAACTCATAAAATTTGCCGAAGCTAAAAATCTTAGCATCATGAATTCATTTTTTAAGAAGAAACTACAAAGAAAATGGACATGGAAACACCCCAATGGAGGAACCAGCGAAATTGACTATATACTGGCAAACAAGAAATCAATTATTGAAGATTGCAGCGTACTGAACAGATTTAATACCGGAAGTGATCATCGAATGGTGAGATGTAAAGTGTGCTTAAATACTAAATTGGAAAGACAGAACATTAGGAAACAAGTAAGTAATAGAGTGGATTTAATAAAACTGAGAAAAAATAACGAGGTATTAAAGTTGGAATTAAAAAATCGCCTTTCTGAACTGGAAGGACATACTGAAGAAGTTGATATCTCAGAAGCAAAGAAAAACATTGTTAAGACAATAATTGAAACTGCTGGGGGAATTAGTGGTGTAACATGTAAAAAGCATAACAGCAAATTATTTGAGAAGACGAAACAACTCATGAAAAGGAAAATTGATATGAAGGTGGACAATCAAACTACAAGTTCCAGGATCGAGTATGTAGAACTTTGTAAAACTCTGCGCAAAAGCATGAAAGAAGACATAAGAAAATTCAACTGTGAGCTAGTAAGGAAAGCCATTGAAAATAACAAGAGCCTTAGGGTTGTTAAAGGAAGTTTATCTGTTGGGAAGAAACACATCATTGCATTAAAAGGAGAGGATGGCACCGTAACAAGAAATAGGGGGAAATGCTTAGAACAGTTGAAGAATTCTACAGAAATCTACATGAAAGAAACAGTGGATTAAATGAAGATAATGAAATAGTCGAAGGAACAGCTCCTAAAATCATAAATAAGGAAGTAGCATTTGCAATAAAAAATATGAAGAAAGGAAGAGCCCCTGGTGATGATGGTATTACATTAGATATCCTAAAAGAAGCTGGAGAATATGTAGAAGACATACTTGCAAAATTCTTTACCAAATGTCTTAACAGCGGTAACATACCAAACCAATGGGATTCTGCAACAGTAATTCTTTTGCATAAAAAAGGTGATAAAGAGGATTTAAAAAATTACCGACCAATTAGCTTGCTATCTACTATGTATAAATTTTTCACAAAAGTGCTAACACAAAAATCGCCAACAGGAAAAATTAGATGCAGCTCAACCAAGAGAACAAGCTGGATTTCGAAGTGGATTCAGTACAGTGGATAATACATTGGATATACAGTGGTCAAGTATTAAGAGAACTAATCGAAAGAACTCATGAATATGAACTTCCATTGTGTGTTGAATTTATTGACTATGAGAAGGCCTTTGAATCTTAAAACGTCAGAAGTCATCAACTCTTCAATATCAACACATGTCGAGAATGTGTATATTGGCATTGTGAAACATGTATATAAAAATATAAGTGCAACATTTCGGTTACATAAGGGTATCAAAACTATCAAAATTGGTGAAGATGCGAGGCAGTGAGATACCATTTCTCCAAAGCTTTTTACTTCAGCCCTGCATATGATTTTTCAACTGATAAATTGGAATAACAAGGGAATAAAAATAAATGGTGGATATTTAAATTATCTGCTGTTTGCTGATGACATTGTTATTTTTTCTACGAACCCATCAGAACTCCGAGGCATGGTACAAGAGCTCTCAACGAGAAGTAGAGAAGTTTATATGTATATATATTAAAATTTACAATATTTTTCAACGAATATCTGAAAATCTCCGAGGATAATATGCAGGGTTACTGAAATCGAAGTTCCTCCCTTTACTTGCTCTGGAGCGCATTTTAAATCTCCAAAGGAAAAGAAATTTGGATAACAAACACTTCAAATGACGCGATCACCGATTATATAAAAAAAAATTTCAATAAGTTGTTATTTAGTAACATGTATGGTAATATGCATAATATGGGCTACTGATATCTGCAAAAGAAAAGCAGACTTTGAAAAAAAAGTTTGATTAATGGCCTTTTAACATATTAAAATGTTGGGTAACAGCCTGTTCATATATTAAAAACGTTAATTAATAGCCTGTTTATATAAAAACTGTGATTAATAGCCTGTTTATATATTGCCTAATGCACATATGCATATACGAAATACGTTACACATTTCGCACGTAATGGACAAACTCTACTATTTTATCATTTTTAGCATTTGTTTAAAAATGCAATTATCAAACTTGAGCAGTTAATTTGGGAAAGGAAACAATAGAAAATGCAACGCATAAAATAACATGTTTTTGCGCATGCGTGACTCGAATCTTGTATGCATAGAACGTCCAACTTTATCTCCGAAACTCGGTACCATTGAGCAAATCACGGATCTTTTTAAAAAAAAGCGTCATTTTTTTTTCATCCTTCCTCCCAAAATTCTCCGAATCCGTTTGTAATAGCTCTGATTGAAGAATACTTGTTGCTGTAAATTGAGTTCATAGGCATCATCAACAACAGCACGAGACATTGCTGCCAGTATTGTAATATTGTAAAAGAGCGACTATACTTTATATTGAATTACCTTGCTTAATTTTCTCAGACACCACATTTTGAACAAGTTGTTATATGTGTTAATTTTTAGAGAAAATCAACTTTTATGTAAATGTTTTATTGCCATTTTAAAACCCATCTATGTAAATCGTGCTTTCATAAAAATCACACGTCTATTAGACAGATTTTCATTTATCATGTTTTTTTTTTAATTATGTTAATCATTATATATATGGTATATAAATTCTCTTTTCACCCGACGTCAGATTTTTACTATTATATAAATTTAAGTTACATTTTCTTTTACGTTCCTTTCTTAGTACTTTTCTTTTTCTTTTGGAGGTGTCATGCTTGTCAGCTTCTGTATATGTTGTTATTTCTGATGCAGTATTTCCGTTCTTGGATCTGAAAATATTCGGTTTTTTTTTTATTCGGCTTGATGGTATGTTCTTTGCTGTTTTTTCTTGTCGGGTTTTCCAAAAACTTCAGTTTTTCGAGACAAGCTGTTTTCCTTCCCTATTGAAGAACTTGAGGAGGAGTGGTAGAAAAAGGGAATTGAGCTTTCGTTTTGAGTGGTAGAAAGAGGGAATTGCGTTGGAGAAAGAGACGAGAACACTATTACGAGAATATGAAAGTTTAAGATATCAGTAATGTAACATTTAATGAAGGAATTTAATCCCTGCAAATCGTTTTGTAATGAAAAAAAATTGGCCAATAATTTGGCCATAATTTGAAAAGAAATTGCTATTTGATGTCAGCAATCACAGCAAACAAATGTTTAAAAAATATCCGATTGTGAACGTGAGTATTCTCAACGTAATACATTTTTCGTAAAACAAATATGCGCTAATACTACAATATTAATACAGAAAAAAACGTAAATGACAATACCGGCTATATATAACGATATTCTGCTCACTTCTGACAGATATAGGCTATAAATAGAATATAACAGGTTCGTCCTTGTTTATAACGATAAACTTTCTATGAAAATACCTTTCTCTGGTCTATAGATCATCGTTATCGACAAATTTTACTGCATATTGAATGTAAATTTTACAACAAATTTTACTGCATATTGATTGTTTGATGAACTGGATGTTGATTGTTTACTGCATATTGAATGTAAATTTTACGACAAATTTTACTGCATATTGATTATATAAAACATATAATAACAGAAAAATAGATAAAATTGGAAACTGCTTGATAGGACAGAAACAAAATTACAAGAAAAAGTTTCTCCAAGATTTATATAAAATTCCTTTGATAAGCGATACATTCAAAATAACGGCAAAATTTTTTATAAATATTGATTGCAAACCTTTGTTCCTTAAATAAATGTTTGCAGGTTATATTTTAAAATTTAGCTTCAAAAATTAAGAAATGAACTGTAATTTCGCAATTAGAAAATAATTGAAACGTGCTACAGTAGAATCTGCATTTATCGAAGTAAAATATTCCATTAAAAAATTCGATATATAGAAACTGTCATTTTCATGCATACAGTGTGCGCGAAAAGTTCGTAAAAACTTTAAAAAATCATTAAAAAGGAACAAATAATAGTAAGGAAGTTTACATGGAAATTTTTCGAGGAAAATTGGATTTCTTTAGTAGCAAAAAATGTTTAGTTCAAAAAATCACCTACAAATGGTGCTGAAAACTCCAAAAGACAATGGACAGGACAACTGTGCATTCCATCGATTTATTATTGCAACAGTTGTTCAATGTGAATTACAGAACTAAGGCGAACAACACATGACATGTGGCCATTACTTGTTTCCATTTGTTTCACCTTGCGAAATTTTCGCAACGCCGTAGCTTCTCATTCAACGTTCAGGTAAAAGAACTTCACAAGTAATGCTTGATCTCGCAGCGCTAATTATGCAGTACTGTCAGATTTTGCATGAACAGTCCACATTCATCCAGGTCTTTTATTGCAAGCGTGCATTGCACACTTCTGCTCAATAACTTGTGTATCAGCGCCATCTGCAGGTGACTTTTAAACTAAAATTTCTTCAAACTAGAAGATTGCGATTTTTCTAGAAATCCTTTCGTGTAAACCGCACTTCTTTACCATAATTTGTTCCTTTTTTAATTTAATTTAATTTTTAAAATTTTTACGAAATTTTAACGCACCCTGTATATGCGTTGATAGTATATTGTATTTTGCAGTATATTTGTTAATCATTTGTTATCAAAATCTTAAATAACACTAATGCTTCTTCTTTATTAATTCGTAAAAACGACGCTCAGTCTGTTCTTAAGTTATTATAATGTTTCTACATCCCTCTGCAAAAGATATATAACAACTCAACCCTTTAAAACAAGAATAATTCAGAACAATAAAAGTCTACCTTTTTTCTTGTCAGAATTACCGCATTCTGGAAGAAAATCTCGTAATTAGCCACGACTTCTTATTCTCTTCCATTTCCAACCCAGATCCTAAACTAATTTTAATATATAGATCTTCTCTTACATTCCTATAACTTTTATACTTCTCAAGTTATGTATCACAAAATGTTATATATCGAAGGGAATAAAATTATTATTATTAATCAGTGCGTTCTTCATTACAGGGTGCGAATCAAACTTTTTTACGAGGGGGGGGGATAAAAAATTCGAACTACAGTGAAAATCGGTTATAACGACCTTCAAGGGACCGCGAAAATTCGGTCGTTATAACCGATAGTCGTTATAAACGATATCTTTTTAAAATCATAGTAGCCTATAGTATAATACACTCTAGAGTTTTATAAATTATTTTGATAGTAAAAAGTATTAAACTATTTGGTTTCAAAATTAAATAAAAATATATTTAATTATAATGAATTTAATTTCCCTTAACGTTAAATAATATTTATAGCCACAGTAAATACATAACACTTTTTATTTTTTTAAATTGAAAAAATTCTAGAAAACACTAAAGTATATAATGTAGAAAACA
>QLNU02003225.1:99999890-100015871 GCA_006491805.2 Dysdera silvatica | reverse complement strand
TCCCCCTTACTCACTCACCCGAAAAAATTTTTAGGCTCATTCTTTTGATTATAAAAGGCCTCATAAAAACCCACTATTTAATTCCTCGCAATAATTACTGTTTAAAATGTAGCTGTTAAAGTCTTGCTATTACGACGGAAAAACGTTATACCATTATAATACCGATATTCAATTTGCATAGTGATTTTAAATGATAATTTGAAAAGATACGTCAGCTTACTTTATTTTGTTCAACAGGAGTCAAAGTGCGCTGTTTTACATTGGGTGGTACTTCCGTCACCGGACTCGCTTTCTCTCACTCCTCTTCGTTTTGGCCTTCTTCTTCCAATGTCCGACTTTCAAAATGGAATGCTAAAATTCACCGTCTTTCAATTGCTCTTCCGAAATTGATTTATTGTTTTCGGAAACAATCAGGTTATATTCCAAAGATAGGGTTCACAAGTGTCTTTCCCAGACAAGATGTTTGCAACCGCCGTACAATCAGCCTGCCAACAATTAGCGGCTACTTCGAATATCAAAGGGATATCCGATGTTCCCTGAGAAGTACACCTCTATTCCCTTAGGGAATAATTGCCGTTATTTTTTTAGCCCTCCTGCCTATTTCCAAATGAGAACATTTTTGCTCTTTCCAAACTCTTTTCTCCCCCACCCATCCCGCCTTCACTAGTGATATCGCTCAAAAATCACCAAAAACTTTAAAAATCAAAAAATTATTGTGGGAAAAAAATGAAAGAAAGAATGTGAATATCTTTTTTTCCCCTTAATGTCATAGAGGGGGGGAAATAATCATCCCTGACAGGGAAGTTAATTAAAATCTTTTGCCAGGGATATATTTTCACGAGCCGGGGAAATCCCCCGCCCCGTTAATTCGCACCCTGTTCATTAGTAATAAGTAACTATGAATTAATTACGTACAAGTTCGTATAAATAAAAAAAACAATTAACAAGAAACAATACGTCGAATATACCTTGAAAATATTGTATTTATGCAGTAGTCATATGCGTTTACACTTCTGTAAAAATGTTTCTAATATCCTGCTGCACAAGTTTTGATAGCGATTCATCATAAAAATATTCACATTTATTAAGTCTGGAGGATGCACCGTAAGGCTGTGGTGAGGGAAATCCTGGTCATTCTTGAAAAAATTCTACATATAGCAATTTTTAGCGGGTTTCAATAGATATTGAACCCGCTATTGCTTTTGGTTTTCCTGTCTGCCTGTCTATACGCAATAAAAAGGGTAAGGTAAAGGTCTTCCGTAAATGCAATAATGGTGGCTGTTGTTAACGTTGAAAACCTACCGAGTTACTTGAGAATTAGAGAGTTGCGGATTAGAGAAATGCGAATTAGATGGTTGCGAATTAGAGAGTTGCGGATTAGAGAGTTGTGGATTAGAGAGTGGCGGGTTAAGGAGTTGGACATAAGAGAATTGCGGATTAGAGAGTTGCGAATTAATGTTAATTGAAATTCACTAAATTTAAATCCCCCCCTACAAATTTTCTAATTCAATGAAATAGCATTAAGGTAAGAGCCTTCGCCCCCTCGAGAAAAAAATTCGACCCCTAGAAGAAAATTAGCATCCCCCCACACCCCCCGCTGAAAAAAATTTCGGGTTCTTATCTTTTGTAGCTGGGCCAGTCTTTACTGTTCGCCGACCGTCTATTAAGAATCACTGCTTTAAACCATCTTCGCAGAAGCTTACGTAACAATGAGCGTGGAAAGTGGTACAACAGGTATGGTTGTGGGAGCTGTCCGTGGATTTGGTGCCCTCTACAGCCCGGTAATGGAAATGATTTGAGAAAGGCAAACAGTATACGAGAAGATGGTAGAAAATTGATGAAAAAAAGAAGAGAAAAATTGAGAAAGGAAATTATGGAAAAAAGTGAAGTGGAGAAAACCTAACCACGCCGGATGGATGCTGGCCGTAACAGACATATCATTGGCCGAGTGTTCGATATTGATGAATGAAAGAAACTTCAAAAATATTAAATCGACCGGAGAAGGTGATTTGAATATGAATCTTACTTGATTGAAATTAACTTTGTGGTCAGAGAACCAGCAATGAACAGCTATAGATAATTTAAATAATTCCTAGTTTTTTAACATATGCCTGGTGTTCTTTAATACGGAACCAAAGTACACGACAAGTTTGGCCAATGTGCGATTTAGAACATGAGCATGGGATTTTATAAATCCCCCATGAACTAGAATCAGAAATTGAGTCTTTAGTTTTGAAATGCCAGTTTTATTAATTGGAGAGAAAGTGAGCTTGGAAAGAATAGAGGAAATTTTCAAGTTGACATTGGGAATAAAAGGCAAATAGATGGTCTGTCAACTAGGTTTGATTTCAAGAGAAAAACATATGTCTGTCTGGTTTTTCAGTAAAGAACATTTGGAATGCTTTGAATATAGTCGAATTCTTTGATGCGGTCTTCATCCGTGGAGCAAACTCTAATAACCCGGAACACAACATACCAATAAAAACTACTAATTTTCTAACAAAACGGATGCGCTGACTAATTGTGTGGTGGCAACAAGATAGATAATAAGTTGTGGTAAACACACTTACAAGATAGCTAGAATCTTCTTTTTTTATAAAAGCAAAAAAGGGATGAAAGTTTATTGTTAAACTCAAATTCAAACGATAATTGTATATGTGAATAAACAGAATTAAGAATATTGGTGAGTGGAACAAGATCAATATTTTTGTCGATTTTCATGATGACAAGCCAGTATTGAAAAGAAGAAATTACATCACAAAACGCTGATATGATAAAATAACATAGTTCAAACATTTCGAACTTTCTTAATAAGAATATACGATTCTCTAGAATTTTATCTGTCAGATACAACCAAAATATTGTGGAAAATCCTTCAGCATAAATGATTTAGGATAACATGGCGAGAATGGTCTTCAAAATATACAATAAACGGGATTAAAACACTTGTATATAAGACGCTATGTCAAATGTTAATAAAAACAACAACCTGTTAAAATATATAGCTAACTTTAAGCAACCCTTAATATAAATGTGTGCTGAAAACATAATTTTCAATTTCACTTAATAATACTAACTTACTTGTTCCGTTAGAGCAAATTAATGCGTGTGAAGTAACTTTTGCAAAATTTCATTACGTTATCGATTATTATCATTTCAATCTCCCCAACAAAGAGAAATACGAATCCCCAGGGATCTTGGAGTGATCTGATCAGTAAGTTGACCCCGACTTTCGATAAATGTCAGAGCATTCTAAATCACCATCATCATCCCGTTTCTTTCAAATTGAAGATTTGATTATATGGAGCACTATCCATCCACTTTTGCTCCTCGTCGAAGTCTCGATCCATGGATAAAAATTTACTGTCGCCATTCTCAGTAACATCATATTCCAATTTCTTTTAGGGTTTTCTATTTTTCGAAAATTATTTTCCCAATAATTTTCAATGCCGTTGCAAAATGGATATAAGAACTGTACTCGCAAAAATTGAAAAAAAACCAGTATTTTCAAATAAAATGTGTGGGAATTTGACAAAAATTGAAACTACCGAAGTTTAAAGTTAATAATTTTACCTGCGGTGTTGGCAGAGTGTAGGAGTGGCTTTCTGACCTGCATTGATCCATCGATATCGGTAGATGAGCCCAAATCACGTTAGTCTATCGAAAATTTTGGTAACGTTAATCGCTGGAGTTTACCTATTTTGAGGTTAACGTCACTAGGGGATAATGTGAAGTGTAAACACATCGGCATATTTTAAGATTTTTTCAAGTTTCATTCTATTTGAGAATTTTTATAAACCAGTTTGCATACTTAACTTATATCTCCAGTGATAGGCTGCGAGAAATAAAAGCCGCTGAATGAAATTACGTGCTAGAACTGAATATTTTTAAAAGTTCATTTTATTATAATCTCTCCTCTAAGGGAGTTTCCTCTCCATTTTCTTGGTTTACTCTTTCTTATTATTATTTACTTGTTAACATATTTAACTCTGACTAGAATGACATTTAACTATTCATTTTAACAGGATCATTTTATCTACTTTTGCTGTTCTCACTTTATTAAAACTTAATAATTTTGATGCCCAGGTTTGAGCTTAACCAGAGCTTTTTTAGTATATGAGAAGGGACACCGTCCTCGATCTAGATTCAAACTAGGGTTTCACCGTTGAACCCATAAGCGAGATTTGAATTTCTATACCATTTGAAGCATTAGGACTGATTTAAACAATTTGATTGGCTATCCGTCTGAATAATGTTTGATTGGATTTGAATTAGGATATTTTGTTCGAGGACGGGATGGTGAACTGTTAGAGATTTTTTAGAGATTTGCTTTCCAAATCGCAGTACGTCAGTGATTTAAAATAACAATGAATTTTTTAAGTAGAAAAACATAAACTTGACCATTAGTTTTATCGTCCTTTGAAAATGGATATTTTAAAGCAGAATTAAAATTCACAGAATATAAATATTTTGTGTAGGAACGCGTAAAGTTAAAGCAACAATTAAATGTTTTTTTAGGATAAAATTTATCCATAATTTAAGTTCAGTAAACCCTTCCACTAGCGTCGCTCTAATTAACGAAGAATTTTCATTTTAAGATCGTATTTTGCCGTTTCGGAAAATTCTTCGCAAAATTAAACACTTTCTGATTAAAGACTTTCCTGTTTGACGCCTTTTTTCTCCACTTCTTGTCGTTGTTAACGGAAAAGTTTACTGCACTTAAGATAAAATAAAATAGTTTATTTTAATGTAAAAGATTAAGGTCCGAATTCCTAATTTAAATCCGTTTGTTCCGTGAAGAAGTATTAGGAGCGTAAAGTTTTGTTCATTTATCTTTAAGATTAATGTTCTTTTGCTTAATTAAATATCTCTTATTTTTTGACGTTAGCATGTATATTTTCCAATAAAACGCGTTTCGTATACAGAGGCGTTACATATATAGCTCTGTTAATAAATGGTTTCAATGTAATTAAAACAAAGTTCATTCCGTTCTTTGCATTTTACTAATTTTATTAATTGCATTACGAGCTTATTCGTATATGTTAATCATTGTTATTACGAAGAACAAGTATAAACTTCATTTAACCTAATTGCAATTCTGGTGATATATTCTGCCATGTGATGTTTCCGATGTTATGTTGATATTCTTAACTTTGAGGTTAAAGATGTTAACTGGTGAAAAGGTTAGAAGAGCAGAAAGCTACAACTTGTTACATGGCTTCAGGTGGGTAATATATTGCATAGATCTTTTTTTTTACAGATTTGTTGCTTTGATCCTTTTGATACATATTTGTGAATTTGGAGAAGAAGAAGAGAACTTTAATTTTGTGTTGATTCGTGGCTACATTTGAGAAAACTATGATAATTAAAACTTGTTATTATCAACAATTGATGTATTATCTACAATAAAAGTCATGAAAAGTGTTTGACTATTATAAATTTTACTAAATAAAAAAATATAATCAGTTTTATAGATGTATTTCGGAAGAAAAATAGCTTTGTCATTATGCGTGTTATAAATATTTGGGTATTCTCAATAAAGACAAGTGTATTACAATATTTTAATTTATTTAAAATAACTCTTATCAAGAAGGAAGGAAGGGATTGTATTAATCTATGCTGAACTTAACTAGCAGGTTGTAAAAATTGACAAGATAAAAATTTGAACAGACGTGAAAGCATAAGCTGAATAAATTTTACACCAATAATTTTTGTCAAAGGTTACGATATTTCCAGTAAACGAGTAATATCCAATAATTTTGTAACTATTCTGTTTACAAAAATTGACGAATCTCTACTTTTCAACGACAATACGTCAAGTCTCCCGTGTTTCCTAATATCGCTAACACCCTCTATGTACGCGTCGTCATCGGCGTCTCTTCTTCGGTCGGAGCCGAAGCCTGTAACACTCTTTAGAATCTGACGATTTTGTTTTGAAATAAAGACTCTTTGTTTTTGTTAATACAGCCCATTTACTTAGTGGTGGTTTCGTTAATCACAAAATCTCTAGTAAAAGACAAATACTTTGCGAATTTTTTTCAGAATATGATGCATTCTCGAGCAAGATTTATACAGTTGTTGTAGCATGTTGCATTAAGTTCCATTGTTGCACTTAAAACAAAGATATAGTAGAATACTTGATGATAGAAAGCTTTATGTTGGAAAAATTGAAATTCTAAAATTCCCTATTACGAATACTTAATGGATGCCTTAGCTTATCATCTATCGGTTTGATATGCTTTTAAATATTATATTCCGTCCATTTCTAAAAAGAACATATTTGGAAAGCTCATTTATTCAATATTTAAGCATTTTCCTTCTAATATTTTCCATTTAATATTCAAAAGAAGAATCACCTAAAAGGGGCTTATGGATTTTAAAATAAGCAACATTATTTAAAAAAAAAAGAAAAAGTAAAACGTTAGCTTAAAATCTAAGTTTAAAATAAAAGTGTAGTTATAAAATATGATGATCAAAGGAATTCCATTTCTTCATTCTGGAAATTTAGAACAAATGGAAGTGGAGCGAATACTCTGTTTTCATAAGTTTCAAATGTTTACTTATGGCGTATTTAATTTCTATAAATGTTTTCCATATTTAAGGTATTTAAACGAAATAGACCAAAAACTATAATTGTTTTAAAATATATCTCAGATTGTATTGCAGAAAAGTTATAGTAGGTTGAAAAGTAATAGAGGATTTAGTGCTGATCTCACAAGACCATGGGCAATGTTTAGGGCCTCCACCGCAATTTGTTCTCATAGAAAATTAATTGTAAATAGTTGAACAATTGAGATGTAGTGATTGTTCTTGTTCAACTCAGATATATAATATTTACTTACTTTGCATTCAATTATTAACCAGTAACTTGTTTCGTTTTCAGAAACCATGCCATATCGTTGTTCCCGTCTAAGGCAAACACAGCGTAGTTTTGGACATACAAGCAGAAGAACATACACAGTAGTAATTTAAGAAAAATACGAAGAAATTGAGCCAAATTATTTCACTGGAAGAAATTAAAAAAATGCTAATAAAAATTTCTATTCCTTGAAAATAAACTTTGCGATTTCATAAGAATTTAGAAAAAAAAAATTCCATCAAATCTTAATTAGTTTCATTGGGTAATTTATTTCTCATCATTCCTATTTGTATGCTATTATACATGTTACACTGCAAAAATATTTATAACTTCTTTTGATGTGCAAATTTTTTGTGCGGAGTCCATAAATTTCAGGAAAACTCTCTTTCCATATTTTTATTTCAATATTTTTGCACGCTTTAAGTTTAATATTCTGTCGTAAAAATTACTATTACGTTAACATTATTGCAGAGGTTGGTAGTTCAAGATATTTACATATACGGAGCTGATCACAAACATCGCTAAATCGATTCGATGTGCAAATAAAAAAACAGTTAATTTTAAATTGCGAAACTTTAAAAAAATTGCGAAAAAGAGAAAAATAAATTCAGCGAAGCAGAAAGTATTTTTTTCCGGGGAAGTAATTTCATTTTTTTAATTAACTTTAAAATTTCCAGATTTTTCAGATAAAAAAGCATTCGTTTAATTAGAAATGCTGGAATAAAATATTTTTTCGATACAGATATTTTCGGGAAGAAATATCACTTTAGTATTTATCTTTCCAAAGAGCCAGTTTTCTTCATTAGTGAAGAAGGGGCGTATGCTACAAAACCCGTTTCTTTACAAATGCATAGCAAAATCTTTCTACAGGGGAACATAAAGAAAATCTGCTTATAATGCTAGTTTCTCTGGCCCCGATAAATATAGAATATGTTATATTTACATTCGCGGAGATTTTCAAGGAGTCCCTTAATATACATTATAGAGCTTTGCGGGTTATTCCGCAACGTCTGTTTATTAAAAACACTTAACGTTTCACTCCGTGCTATGCGGAGCATCCTCAGAAGAAACAGCCGACCAAGTTTCCCTCTGTAAAAATGCAAGACTATGAGAAAGAATATTTTGGTCACGTGCTTATTAAAATTAGCGCTCAAATTTCAGTCGGCCCTTAATTAGAATTAAGAGCCGTTTTTTATTGGCAGAGTTCAGCGTGAAAGAAAAGTTAACATGTGCAAAATGGAGTTACGTAGCTAAAGTTAAATATCACCTGATCAAGAAATTCTTTCTCATAGATAATTAAGCTCTTTTTATGCTAGAGGTGGTAAACCAAGGGCCATCTCTTTCGTCATGGGATGAAACAACGTAAAAGCAGGCTATCTTGGAGCATGATTGGCTTTTAGATACAAATTTTGAAATGGATATAATTCATAAACAAAACCCTCAAGCAAAAATCACTCCTCTTCAATTCTGTCTTAAAATTATCTAAAGATTCACTTGGCCGGGTGTTTATACGGTAGTTTCCAAACACCCTGTATATATATATATATCTACATACAGCAAAACCTCTACTAACCGACTCCCTTTTATCAAGAGATTTTAAATGGATAATTTCAGGGAAAAAATTGAGAAAAATTTATTTTTAAAATAACAACGCTCTCTTTCTGCTAAATGTCTGCTCATTAAAACATATCATTATCCTGCTAAGGGCTAACATAATTGCAAAATTGCGATCTACACGTAAAGCCACAGGGAGTAGTATTTTGTAATTTTTCGTGAGGAATTTAATTATAAGTAATAATTTTCGACATCCAGGCTTGAGCTCAAACTATAGCTATAGAGTACATCGGGTACAGAAGAACTTTCTGTAACCAGAATCAGCGAAAGGGAACTTCGTTCCTGTCCTCGGTGGTCTAGCGGTTAGAAAACTCCGGATTTAACGGAGGGACCGTATTTCGACTCTAGGCTGGGGCAGCGTCTTTTTTCTCTTCCGCTTTCAAGTTTTAGTTTCAGCTCAAGTATGGCCTGCTTGCGAGCCACATTGAATTACGTTGTTCTTTAAATCATTTTGTGTGGATATTAACGTATTATTATAGGAGAATATTAGTTTGCCAAATATATTCTGTGTATTTGTACAAAGTAAGCATGGGTAGACAAAAATAAAGCCAGACGACGTTTTATGGGTTTAGGCGCCAGAGCAAGGCTAAAATAAACAGTGAAAATCCCATAAAATGTCAACTTTGATTAGGGGCTTGTTTGTCAATTCTACTATCGTAAACTCAGGGCGTAGTTAAACTCAAAAACAGTAGACCGCCCCGCGAAAGGAAACCTATCAGAGATCAGCAGTATAGTTTGTATATATAGCAACAGGCAAATGTACTGGCAAAACGAATAATCCTGTGAGTGGATTGTGTAATTTAATGTGATTGACATGCAGGTCATACTGAGGATAGTAAGAGAAGAAAATAGAAGAGAAGAGCGGGAGCAGCGTACGGAAAAGGACGTCTCAATTTGACGTGAACTTGGAGTTCGGTCGGAGACTTCAAGGCAAGCAAAGTCGCAGGTGGGAAGACTCACAACCTTCCTACTTGAAAGTATCGCACGGGCTCCACTTGGAAAGTTTTTATTAAAGCTCCAAAAATTCTCGATTCGCTCAAAAAGACGAGCTACAAAATCATACGCCACAGCTGCGTAGAGTTATATTCATCGCCACTGCAGAGTGAAGAATTCCGGCTGACTATAATTATTCATCGTTGATTTTCGCATCAGCAAATCCCGATGTTTGTCCAAAAAATACGTAGAGTCCCACTGAACTGATGCAGCAGCATCCCGGCTGTTCATTTTTGATTTTCGCATCAGCAGAGCTGAAACCTATTCATAAATACGCCGAGTCCTACGTAACTGATGCCGCAGCATCCGGTCTGTTTATCGTTGCTTTCGTATTAGCAAAGCCTGATGTTTGTCCATAAAATACGCCGAGTCCTGCTGAACTGACGCCGAAGAATCCCGGCTGTTCATCGTTGTTTTCAGCACCAGCAGAGCCTGACGTTTGTCCATAAAATACGCAGAGTCCTACTGAACCGATGCAGTGACATCCCGGCTGTTCATCGTTGTTTTTCGCATCAGCAGAGCCGGACGTTTTCCTTAAAATACGCCAAGTCCGGCAGGAGTGGAGCAGCAACATCCCCGCAGCCCCGTAAATGTTTTCTCATCAGAAATTGGACTTTGAAGTGAGGTGAGCGACGAGCCACAGCGTAATGCACCTGCAACAAAACAACGGTCACGTGACTGCAACACCCCATCATAACAGTCGCACGTGAGTCAATATCCATTTATTCCCATTTGTACGAGGTGTACCATTATTTAGGTTTAATTTGAAAATTAGGTTATGAAACATTCTATTTTTCCCATTTGCCCTTGCTTACTCAGGCAGTATTTCTTGCATTGTTTTAATTTAATATCTGGCATACGTTCTCAGTATTGGTGTAATTTATTGTATTGTCATATTGCAATTTAGATAGATATTGTTGCTGAGCCGTTGATTTGATAACAACCTGTATTGATAAATCACAGCACCATAGCAAGAATATCAGCTAGACATTTATGTTTCTTTCCATGTGGAAACTTTCGCCATTTATATAACTGCATAGAATTTGTAGAGTAGTAGTTAGTCCTAATTAAATTTGTTACGTTTGTCTAAATTAGTTCTCTCTTTTTTGTGTTTTGCATCCCTATACTGATTTCACAGCCATTTGACAATCATATGTTTCGCAAAGGAACTTATTAAGCGTATAATGATATACATAATGATAGGTGCATTTATCCAAGTTAAGCAATTTGGCACCTTATTATTAAGTTAATAATAATAATAATAATATATCGTCTCCTTTTGTCACAAAGGCGCAATTTACAAGCGTAGGTGTGAAAAATTATTACGTATATTCAACATAAAAATATGTTTTTCTAATTAGCAAGAATTTAATTGAAATAGTTTTTCCAATTAATAAGAATTAGATCGAAATTATTTTTCTAATTAGAAAAAATTGAATTGAAATTGTTTTTCTAATTATCAAGAATTATATTGAAATTGTTTTTTTAATTAGCAAGAATTATATTGAAATTGTTTTTTAATTAGCAAGAATTGAATTGAAATTGTTTTTTCAATTAGCAGGAATTGAAATATAACTAATGCCGGTACTATAAATTGATACGTTTAGGATTATCTGGAAGTTCCGATTTGCTATACAAACTTCCCTTCTCAACTGATTCAAATAATAGAGATTCTACTGCATATACTGGATGATCATTTAAAAATGCCCCACATGAAAAACTTCCGTTCTAAGGTAGGTACGATTTTGAGCAACAAACAAGTAAATTTTTATTTGCAAGTGAAAAGACCTAAATTAGTATCCAAATGTTTTTTGTTCAACGACCCCACCCCAAACTTCCCAACTTTGAATTTTCGAATGGCAACCCCTATCTTGTGATATAACCTTTTAAACGGTGTAAAAAAAATAAAAAAAAATCTGCGGGAAAAAAATTAAATTTTTCATGCATTCGGGCGAACGAGCTAAATATAAAATCATTCTTTTGCGTTATTCGCGTGCATATCTCGATATAAATAACGAACGCTGCCTTCAGTATTTGCATCTATCTCCTACTAGTAATACTAGACGTAAACATTACCAGAGATAAGCTAGATTTTCTGCGCAGACGGCGCGGCATGCAAATCAGTTCATTCAATCAAAATAAAGGTCAAAGTGGGCACTCTCTTTCTCTAGGATAATTTGAAAGGGTTAAAATAACGTTTTTATTTTGGTCTCTTTCTCCTTAACCAATTTATTTTTTTTTCCGCTGTTTAAAATTATATATTACAAGATAGAAAATGAGATTTGAAAATTCAAAGTCGGGGGCATGGCGGTCGGGGGTTGAACAAAGAAAAATTTTTATACTAATTTTGGGCTTCCCCCATCAAATAAAACTTGACGTGTTTTTGCTCAAATTTGTACGTACCTTAGAACCAAAATTATTAAGGATGTTCTTTTTTAAATGATCACCCTGTATATGTAAACAATGCATTTTAAGTATGCAGACGGAGTTGGAATATGTACCGCTATATTTTTAAATGTAACTCATAATCATGTGCGCTGTAAGTTCGAAAGCTGTACCATCTGAGGGCAACATTTTATATCAATCGGAAACTGCTGAGTTCGATTTATGAGACGCTAGATTTGCTTCGTCTATACTTAATGTAGCGCAAGCTATAATGCTGACGTTGTCTAAATTTGAAGGCGTGCCGTTCATTCTCACATAAGGTTAACAACGGCATAAGCTCGTGGAAACCTTTGATCTGTGATTATTCTTGCAGAACCAACTGATCGCATTTAATACCCATTGAGAAATCGAAAGCGATTGAGTGAAATGAGTTCCCTCTTTGGTAAATTGTTGCAGCGATGGTTAGTCAAGGATAGGAAGAATACGCTGAATCAACTCTTTTGTCATTAAAATAGTTAAATATCGCAAACGTTATACTCGTCTTGTTTAATATGGTTTATGCAGGGAATAGAGTAACGTTTAGATGTAGCCCAATGTTTAGTTTGTTAAGATATACGTGTTCGTATAAGGATTTATATAAAGTTTGTAACTTAGAATCTCCGTCTGCATGATATGGTGTAATTAAGCGTTATTAATTCTAATAAAGATGTATGACTCATTGCTCGCAAATATTATATAAAATTAAAAACATAATCGCAGTTTAAATTAATGAAATGTTTTGATGGCTATTTCGGAAGCACTTAAGGTTTCCTTCTTCGGAACCCTAGTTACACTAAAGTGGTTCACATAGTTATATGTTTTATTTTATATAATTATTAATTCTATTTCTTATACAGCTGCATCTATACAGTAAAACGCGGCTTTACAATTTCTTTAGGGCTGAATTCTTTCAGGACATGGAAACATTAATATTTGAATAAGAAAAGGAAATATCTGGTGCCAATTGTTTTTATTTTCCCATATTTTTATAAAAATATGAAGGCGAACTGGGAATAGTGGTTGTTTTTTACAATCCTTTTTTGACCTTTTTTTAGGTACCGTATCTCAGGGTTACGCCACTTTTCAATTTAAAACATCTGCGAATTCAGGAGCATTTACTTTAGAGATTAATTAATTGTTGTAAAACTTGGGTCTACAGTTACGCTTTAGGCTTACGTATATGGAAGTTTTCTAAAACATGTATATTAAAGAAAAAACAAATCAAACCATGGTGGCTTAAGTTACCTCTCAATATGGGGTAACTAAAGCCAGCAGTGAGAATTCATTGTTTGGCTTACGTTACTTGTGATGGACTTGTAAAAACTTGTCAAAATTCATACCAAAGGCTAAAATAAATGTAGATATACTGCTCAAGATATTTATTAGTAAAAATGAAAGTAAAAAGTAAATTTTTTTACATTTTAGTGTTTCGGATGTTTAATTCACACTAAAAAAGTTTAAGATGTTTAATTTAACACGTGTTACCAAAATCGGTGTTCGAAATTTACCCAGCATAATGGCTTTATACAATAATTTTCACCACCTATGGATAAATAGCTCAAGCTAAAGCTTTTTTGTTTTTGGAGAAAAAGAGACGCCGTCCTCATCCTGGATTCGAACCAGGTCCCACCGTTGAACCTGGAGTGTCTTTATTGCTAGATAAAAGAAGACAGAAACAACTCCCTCTTTCTCCGTATATAAGGGTGTAAGATATTATTACCCTTCTCAGGGATTACACAATTGCCAAATAATTGTCAACACCTAAAGCCTCCGGGGCGAATTTTTGTGAGGCTTCGCGGAGGAATTCATTTTTACTCAATAATTTTCGACACCCACGTAGAAACAAGCTCAAACTAGATCTGTTTTTGTTTAGGAGAAAAAGAGACACCGTCCTCATCCCAGATAAGGGTAGCAAAAGCCACTCCTGTTCGGTGGCATTTGTTACTCCGTACAGGGAGCAACAATGAATTTAAAAATATTGAAAAAAACAAAACAAAATGGAAATATAATCTAGGAAGTATAACAACCGTAAGAGTATTGTTTGAGGTTATGTTTAAAAATGATTTTAGTGAATTTAACTTAAAAATGTGATTTTGGCGATTAAAGTTATGGACTGTATAAATTTATGACGAAATTATCCTAAATACAAATAAAGGTTTATAAACTTAATTTTAAAACATACACACTATTAAAATATGTGGCCCAAAGCTTCGTCAAAATATGGAATTGATGGCATGAAAGTTAACAATCAAACTCAAAACAGTGTTGCCAGAATCAGTGTCCGAAATTTACCCAGCATAGTGGCTTAAGTCACCACATTGGTTAAGTAGCCCCTAGATACGGCATGTCTTTTATATAAAATGCCTTAAGAGAATCTAGTGATATAACTACTTTTTTTCATTTAAGTTCACTCATATTATTGTTCAATATTTCTGCAGATTACGATTTCCAGAAACATACGAAAAAAAACGACGCCGCAACAAGAGAAAGACACAGAAATTACTTCAATTTGAAATAGCTTTATTATATATATTTGTATCAGTTCCTTCCTTAACAAATTTATTATTAATTTGTTCGGCTTCTTCAAAATAACTAATAACAATAAATAACTTTATATATATACACAAAGTTATTTATTGTCGAATATTTTGAAAGAAGAAAATATTAATAATAAATTTGTTAAGGAAAATATATATATATGGCCTGCAAAAGGGTTGCTGGTATCTAACTGGAAGGAGACCCACACGCTGAACGTATGTGACGATGTGTGGAACCGGCCAGGCCAGTAACCTAGTGTCCTACCCCGCCTTCAAGTGGTGCAGGCTGAGCTTTCTATTTATGTGGCAAATTAATATTTGCTGCACGGATAGAAAGGCGGAAGGGGAGGGCTAATTCACCAACCCGTCTAGCCAGCGTGGTGAAATTATGGCTAATTCCTCCATTATGTTGACACACCAGAAACCATGGCCCCTAGTCTCCAGGTGCTGGAGTGCTCCTGATCAAGGCAGCGGTCAGTGTGGCATGAAAGCAGGGGGTGCTAAGAATCACTGGAATGGCCCAGGCTGCCGTTTGTTATTGACCTTGGCTACGTTTAATGGACGATCCCTTGCTTCTGAAGCAAAACTTCAGGAATTGGAAGAAGAACTTGACAAGATCAAATGGGACATTGTAGGACTCAGTGAAGTTAGAAGAAAAGGTGAAGAGTTGGTGGAACTTAAAAGTGGACATTTGTTTTATTATAGAGGAACGGAAACTGGAAGAACAAGTGGTGTTGGCTTCTTAATCAACAAAAGAATTAAAGACTGTCTTCTGGAAGTTGAAAGTACATCAGATCGAGCAGCGAGGCTTGTTGTTCAACTAACCCAGCGATACCAACTTCAAATAGTACAGGTATATGCACCAACATCAAGCCATACCGACGAAGAGGTTGAAGAATTTTATGAAGAAATCAAAGAGTTACACACCAAAGGGAAACAACATATCAAGCTCATAGAATTTGCAGAAGCTGAAAACCTTAGCATCATGAATTCATTTTTTAAGAAGAAACCGCAAAGAAAATGGACATGGAAACACCCAAATGGGGGAACTAGTGAAATTGACTATATCCTGGCAAACAAGAAATCAATTATTGAAGATTGCAGTGTACTGAACAGATTTAATACTGGAAGTGATCATCGAATGGTGAGATGTAAAGTGCACTTAAATACTAAATTAGAACGACAGAAGCTCATTAGGAAACAAGTAAGTAAGAGGGTGGATCTAATGAAACTGAAAGTAAATACCGAGGCATTCAAGTTGGAATTAAAAAATCGCTTTTCTGCACTGGAAGGACTTATTGATGAAAGTGATATCTCAGAAGCAAATGAAAACATTGTTAAGACAATAGTTGAAACTGCTGGGGAAATTGGTGGTGTAACCTGTAAAAAGCACAATAGCAAATTATCTGAGAAGACGAAACAGCTCATGAAAAGGCGAAGAGATATGAAGGTGGACAATCGAAATACCAGTTCCAGGATTGAGTACATAGAACTTTGTAAAACTCTGCGCAAAAGCATGAAAGAAGACATAAGAAAATTCAACTGTGAGCTAGT
>QLNU02003225.1:99980760-99994050 GCA_006491805.2 Dysdera silvatica | reverse complement strand
TAATTAATATATTAATAAATCAATATATCAAACTCGGGATTTTAAATCATACCTCGTTAAGCTTATTACGAGACTACCCACATGCGAAATGTTTGATTTAAAAGTATCACTTTCTTTAATCCTGAAGCTAGGACTAATATTTTTGCAATAACTTTAATGCATTTGTATATAGTGTATATATATTCAAAGACATTTTAGGAGGGCATTTTTATGTAAAACTAAACAAATTCGAAATCAAATAGCTGTATTTCTATTCCTTTACGGATGTAGCTAGAACTTTTAAATACATAATTCCATGAAATTGTTGGGTGTTTTCTATGCATAATGTACCAACAAATATGATTATTAATAGAGAATCACAAAAGGCTATTTCCGCAGAATTTGATTCTTTATTTGCCCGAGATTTCTGAAACAATCTTTGTTTATTTAAATACTGCCCGTCTCAAGACAGATTCACATCAAACGTGCTTCTGTAATCCTCGAAGATTATATATGCATGACAAACAGAAGTAACAAAAACGTTTCCTACGAATTTAAATGCATTACCGTATTCTACACTATTGTTCTGAATTTCAGAACGTTTTTTCAGGGTATTTCTCCAAAGAGCATTATTATTCATATCCGATTTTTAACATGTCAATTATAATAGGCGTTTTTCAACGAAACGTACGTAAAAATACTTTTTAGTGGTAAACCTTAAATCTGTGTTTAAGATGACCAAACCACTCCTATGTCATTTTTTCCGTTCTGTCAACAGCTGAAGTCCATCATTTATGAAGCATCTGACGCCTTTATCATTTTCATCATTCCCAACTTTGACCTTTCTCGTGATCTGTACCAGACTTTTTTCTCGTCTCCAATAATTTTGTTTTCGTTGAAGCTAAAACGTTGATATTCCTGTTTCGTACGGAATGGCGGTTCCGAAGCTTTCATTGCCACGACCTTAAATAGCGATTTATATGTAACTCGCGACCCTACTTTAGGTTGAAACATTGATGTTTCAACGATTTGATCAATATATCGATTAATTTTTTAATCGTTTTATATCGATATTTGTTCACTATTTAAGCGACACATATCAAATGCGGTGATGGACCACAGTACAATTTCAAAACACATGGGAGGGGGCGCAAGTGTCTTTAAAAGAAATTATGCAATGCGGTCTCAGAGAAAATGATGTGTTTTGATATCCAATGGGGGATTGAGCTCCTGAGACCCCCATTTCCCACACAATTGATCGAACATCTCTAAATCTTGTTTCTGCTTATTTCTGAAATTATTTATGTTCTTGACGTGGATTCTGATCTGAAGAACATTTTTCACTCTTGAAGGTTTTCGAAAAATTTTAGGGAGTACGTAAAATATTTTTAATGCAACTCCAAATTTTAAGAAATATTTTTCCTTTCATAATAAAAATCTTAAAATGATAATTTTTTAATAATTATTTATCGGGCCATTCAAACCACTCTCGCGATCTGGCGTCTACCCTTCGAGAACATGATTGAAGTCGCGACCTGAAGTTGGAAATCCAGGTATATAGCAAGACCCTATAAGGTTATTTCTCTTATATATTTAGCCAAATAACCAATATAAAAGCGCAGAAATATTTGTATATTAAACGCCTTCCAATTTTATTCATTTTCAATTACAATTTTTTTTAAATAAAGTATCTCATTTATTCCAACCATAGGGATATTATATAATATTCTCTCTATATCTCTCTCTTTGCTCCGTTTTTTACAAAATGCTCCTCGTTTTCTTCATTAGATCGTTATTTTATTAAAACGGTATCTTCCGTATTCCATGTGATAATCTAGTTCTTCTCAAGGAAAATGCATCATATATCATAAATAATACGCCTATTGTCTCCAATGTTTTTTTACGCTTACAATCATTTATTCTGCTTGTGCATTCCTTTCCACAATTTCGTCAAAAAAATTGTTCGAGCACAAAAGTCGTCTCAAAAATACATTGGCAGACAATTTTACAAAGTTCTGCAGATTCTTTCTGGAAACCGATGTTTCAGTTATTAATTTCCGTCCATTTTCTTATTTTACCAGGTTTTTTATCTCTCAAATGATTTATTCTTCTGTTTTTTATTTGATTCCAGAGCAATTCGAGATAAATAATACGCACTCTGCGAATATTTTTCCCATGTTAAATCACTTCTATACATTTTCATCTTCAACAGAGTAACAATTGAATTACTATCTGTGGAAGAGAGGAAAATAACTTGTTTAAAAGCCATTAATAAAAATGAAGCCTTCTATTATTAACAAGTTCGTGCTTTCGGTAATATAAAATATATTATCTGGAAATGTAATTTATTTCCTTTTGCGGAAAAAAAATTGATTATTTTTATTAATTAAAGTGATAATTTATTCAAAATTTTCAGAAAAAAATGTTCTACAAAAGTGGCAAAAGAACATTCTCAGATAATTAACATTATTTTTTCTAATATCTGCATACATTAGCAAAAGAATTTAACAGACATTTCTAATACGGTCAAAAAATTATCATAAAGTTAGTTATTTATTTTTTATCTAAATATATATCAGAAAACTTTTATCGAATATGAATAGTATGTCCATGATATGTTAATAAAATATTCTTAATTTACTTTTCAAAATAGTTTAAAAATCATGCAGGAACATGTTAAAATACATATTAATATTTAGCTGTTTGCATCAAAATTGGGTTTTTGTCTGTAATTCTTTGGTTTTATTGTGTTTATAAATATTGTTACACCCGTATCATTTAATATTTACTAAATAGACTTTTTTATTATTAATTTTTTAAAATATTCAGATCAGTTATTTATTTTCTTGTATATGTACCGAAGAAACAACTGTATTTGTCCATAAAACTAAACAACGAACGTCTAACCTGTGGAACGCCATTGCATTCGTTGCGTGATTTAAAGATACGGGAAATTTGGAAACGTTTTGCGCTCACAGGAAATAAGTTTTAAAAGAGCCATTACGGCTTCAAAACGTTTCAGTGATGTAATATTCTTTAAGAAATGCGTGCATACTTACTGTCTTCATTTTTATGGAGGAAATGTCTGGAACTTTTAAACTTCGCATGACAGCAATGCGAAAAAAGTTGTAAAGGAATAGAGTTTGCGCAAAGCTTCTGAAGAATAATATCCCGATCCCTTTGCCTCAAGAAGTGCTAATGATAATGCAAATTCTTGCAAAATCTTGCATGAAGAAAATCTAGGATCCTAAAATATTTATTATATGTGCATAGTTATAAGTTCCATGCTATATTTGTGAATGAATATTCCAATTACTTTACACTACTCTTAAAGATTTTGACACTCTCGTGGCAAATGCATGAATCCTTTATTGCTTGTTTAAAAATAGTTGCACAAAAATATGAAATTTTCATGGAAGTATGCCGTAAAGGTATATATGCGTAAATGTTTGTGAATAACTATAACATAATCAGAAAGCGAAGATTCTAAACGCAAAATATTTTTATTGTTCATTCAAAAGGAACTGAATGTGTTTTTAAAACATGGTCAAACATAACTTGAAGGAATGCGAGGCATACCAGAAGGCGATTCGCGAGTAGTCACAGTTTCATTATATAATATATTCTGTCTGCTAACTACAAGTATTACCATCTTACTTCCTTTAAGATTAAAGATGTGAATTTCTTCAGGTTAGCGTGAGAACTGGAATCGTAGGAAGTAGTCTCTATCTGTGTACGACTATTTTCAAAAGTAGGTTAGTTCAGGTTATTATAAAGATTATCAGTTTTAATTTATATATATTACGCTAATATATTATATATGCACTAATAGTTTGGAGATAACTCTCCTGCCAGTGCGGTTCTAGGCTGAGCCGGGTTTGGCCATGCCTCTCAAATATAACCAAATTTTATTATATTGCCCGTATGCACGGACGCCGCCAGCGGCGTCGGTGCACATGGACAGGAATTTGTGCCCACCAAATTTTTTGCCCAGGACATCCACTCTCTCTCTCTACTCCTGCCTTTTTATTTGACGGAGAAAAATTAAACTTGTAATGTCATGAAAGGGAAGTAGGATTCACTTGAAACTTAAGAATAAGATTGGTTAGGTTACAGCAAAAAATATATGGTTTTATTCCTAGCATAGAGGAGCACACATTCGTTATACTAAAAACTTATTACCTTGCCATACTAGTAAGGTATCTGTTCTTTTGTCAGCAATGCATTTTGCTAGCTCCGCAGCATCTAATCATATATATACCGTATGGGGGACACAAAACATAGCCTGACATGCTTCCTTAATCTGTTTAAAAAGATTTAAAGTTTGCAGAAGTCGCTTTGAAGCCTGTAGCTGATATTTGATGAGGTTCTAAGGTTTTGCATTGATGATAAATATGAGATCTCACAGGCCAGGTTAGTATGTCGGTATCTTGTAGATATCCATGCAAGAGTTTTGTCATATACAGCTGGATGTTGTCTTGCTGAAATAAGGCATTGACCACATCTGTGACGGAGATCAATGCTACAATTTAGAAAATGTCGTCGACGTACAGGACAGTCTACAACGCATATCAAACTGGACCGCTTTCACGATGACCATTCTTGAGATCATTGCGATTGTTTTTCCAGCTGTGTACCATTCTACACAACGAGTTGAATTGCCCCTATTCACCACATCGCCTCCATATGTCTATCTGGTCATTATCGGACTCTAAGCAAAAGCAGGATTCGTCACTGAAAATTATCTGATACCATTCTGCATACTAGATCATCAGAAAACAGCATCAATCGAAGTTCAGTCGACGACGAGTTGAGATTTGTGGTAAGCAGCACAATTGCCAATGGGCATGCAGCTCTACTACTGCACTAAGATTAGAAATTATTTCCTGGATGACGCATTCTCCGATGGCAGATATAATTGTTCATCTGAAGGCCGACAGTGGCAGAAGGAGTAGCTATGATTTATCAATCGATGATAGCATTATTGAGCTTATTAGCTAACACCTTCATTTTCCAGACCCAATTTTACGAATGCGCATGCTGTCGCTCAACTATTTTTGAACATATCGTTGGAATATTTTGCCATCTCAGCCGACATTTATTTCCATACGTGAAGTTGGTCATCCAGACTCGTGAAGACCGTTCTTGAACTATAATAATCTTCCAAAGTCCTTCAGTTGTTTATATTCCTTGTGAGAAATAGTTATTGGAGTTATAGAGAATTTATCATTCTTCAGGAACAAGATTTTGTTATGTTTAATTTCCCGAAATAGATGTTTTTTTTCTGAAAGATTTTTAGATAACTCGAACAAGTGGTCTTGAGTGTTGCAATTTCAATTTTACTCAGTAAACATGCAATATGTTTAAAGCAAACAAATCCAAAGAACGCTCAATTATTCAAATAACAGTACTTGATGTTTGGTTGCCACGTAAGGGTTTGGCAGATATCGGATGCCCTTTCCGGCTTTCATTCTAGTGTTATGAATAAACAAACTATTAGACTACCGAAATGTCGAAATTCATCTGATTCTGAAAATGGAAGTCAATTATTTCTGGAATTCTATTCGTCATGTATGTTCGCGTTTCAATGCAAATCGCCAGAGGGTACTTATTTAGCTTTTCCATCAAATGCGCCAACCATATTAGCCTGCCATTCAACTTGACAAACTTGATGTACTTCACGTCAAAATACGCAATTAAATTGGAAGACAGCTCTTCGACTAAACCTCTAATGAACCATTGCGATGAGTTTTGAATTAAATTACATGTGTTTCGAATTATTGGGCAATTTACTCGAAGAATTGGTTTTGACATTTATATGTTATGTTAAATCATAGTAATTTCTACCGCGAACTTATGAATGCAATCACTTGCCGTCTGCCTCTTTTAATATATAGAATATATATTATAATTTAAATAACAATTAAATTTTTTAGCCCCTGTACTACTTCAACTAATGGGCATTTTTTTAACAGAGAAAAGAGGAAATTACGTAACTGACATGTATTCTTTATATGTATAGCAGAGAAGGCGAATTCGGACATTTAGCGAGTCAGCTTCACAATTTTGTTTATTTCTTAGAGATGGGCAAATTCATTCATTATTTCAATAAATCAACGAATTTGCCCATCTCTAATGTACGCTAAACTTTCTGGTTAAAGACCTTCAAGGGACGGTAAATAAACTTCGGTAAGAACAGAAAAATACGCTATTGAAAATACATTAACTCTATGGAGTCCGAACCCCAAAATACCGTCTTTAGACGGACATTGTTGATAAATTGAATAACGCTATTGAGCGAGTTTACTGTACTTAAAGAAGTTTATAATATTTGCTAATATATAAATTGATAGAAATTACAAATAGGAATTTTTGAAAAGATTTAATTTAAAAGGCATATTTGAAACACTGTGTAAATATAATTATCAACTATGTAGTCCTTAATATATATTCTTATATACATTCATTAATAAATATATTATAAAAGTTATAAAGTACTTATTCTTAATTATTTGTCAGTATACGTTATTGTACTTGCTATCCTGGTTCAGTAACTGATCATTTTGAATTTTAATAATAATGCTGAATTTAAATGATCATTTTGAATTGTTTAATTTCGATCAAAAATTATTTTGAATCGAAATAATCATTTTTGATCTAAATATTCACACATCTTTTCAATTAAAGATTATTCCAAATCGAGATAATCATCAATTTAAATGATTTGGCTTGCTGTTCATAAATCGTAGAACAAATTTAAACTAAATAGGTTTTGTGAAAACAAAAATATATATAATTTCGTGGGTACAGATTAAAATTTTTGTGTGGCTTACTTGGAAAAAGCAACGATATACCATTTATATAATTATTAAGTTTCTTTAATGTTCTAACGACTTTGGAAGGCTCGGAAAATGAGGAATTTTGAAGCGTTAAATTTTACATTATTCAAAATATAAAATTAGGTCTACAAGAACTTTTCTTAGCTGGGAGGTTGTTCCTTTGATATTTGGAAAATCTCAGAATTATGCAGCATTTGATCGCAATCCATCAACGATGATTGATCTTTAGAAGGTTCATCAGTTCCACATTAACTTCGTCCTCATCCTTCAAGCTTAATTAAAGTCGCATCAAACGGATATCAGTCCAGAATGACGCGACATTTAGATATTAGGGCAAATTAACTGCTCAGTTATCAACAGAAACTCGATTAAATTGTCGTGCTTGATGTGTTAACTGCCGCAATTGAACGCTCAAGAACATCAGTAACAAAGAAAAAAGGATTTTCTGATACCGATTTTTCAAAGTAATGCCGCTACCATTAACGTATCGTTTATGCGAACCCATAAAATATGAAATAGACATCCACAAATCATACATGGTTAATGTCAGACGTTAAGCCGGTTCCATTGCTTAAACGCAATATACATTAAACACGATCTTTATGTAGTTTATTCAAGTTAAGTAGTTTGCACAACTATTAGCATCTTCGTAAAACAATAATGAATAGACATAAATTATGTTAGGGTCTTCAGAAATCGATGTCTTATATATTCTAAGATTACTTATTGAATTATCTGAGATGGAACAGGCTACTTAACGTGACTTTTAGTAACACTTCACTTAAAAAAGGTTAGCCCTACACGAATCGTGCTCTGTTATAAAAAACTGTGTATTTGATCGATTAACTGTTTATGTGGATGTTAATGTGTATACTAAATTATTAGGTAATGAAATTGTGTAACAATATGAATTTAACATACATATTAGTTATTTGTTGATATATTTTATACAATGTTTTCTGTCAACTATTTATATTATGAGACTGTCACAATTCAACGTAACATTGAGCTTTACGACAGAACTTTAAATAGGGATTTACATTTACAAAGAACTTTATACAGAGCTTTACATTTACAAAGAACTTTATACAGAGCTTTACATTTACAAAGGACTTAATATAGAGCTTTACATTTATATACAATTTTATGCGTTTACATTCACACAGAATTTCATTAATAATGAATATAAACTTGCCTTATTACTTAACTGCATACATGTGTTTTATACATATTACAAATGCAACTAAGAATAGATTAATTACACTTTCTGTGAAAAGACTTTGATGTTTACCTTACTATGCTGTCAATATAAACTCCAATTTAGTAATATATAGTTTTAAACATTAGCAAAGATGTACGATATAAGTACGTCACATTTACATACACATATAAAATTGTATAGGAATGACTATCACATAAAAAAAGAATGCTTTACAAAGAAATACTTCACATAAAAAAAGAATGCTTCACATAAAAAAAGAATACTTTACATAAAAAAAGAATTCTTCACATAAAAATACGAATATTTTACATAAAGAAAAGAATGCTTCACATAAAAAATATGAAAGTATAATGCTTCTTTAAGTTTGGAAATATTCCATAAAAGCCACAAAATCCATACCCCTGTCAGGAAAATATCAGGTAACTTAAAAATTCCTATCCGGGTGTCGTATGAATATTAAAAACCATCATAGGATTATTTTAAAAATACTTTTACAGACTATACTATTCTACAGACTTTCTACCATGAGATACAAACACATTTGTACTGTTTGCGTAAAACATCTTGTCTTGAGAATTTCCACAACAACCTGAGCCACAGACAAACCTAAGCAAGTCCTATTTTATATCTCTTTCACATCTAACTACTAATTTTGCCAGTGGTTACCACCTTTGTTTTGTTCCTAGTAACCACTGGTAAACCTAAGTATTTTGCCAGTGGTTAACACCTTTATTCTGGTAACCTGCCTATTTTGCCAGTGGCCACCAGGAATGGTGAAAATACTTGGAGAAATATAAGAAGAAGAAGGTGGAAGTGTCTATATATATAGTTCCTTTCCTAAATCGTTGATCATACTCTGAGTAAATTTCGCTTTAACTGGAGCTTATATTATAATTTGATGCTATCCGCAACTACAACACTTTTTCTGTCAATGAGTATTGTTTCTTGTGAATCAATGCATTCTGCACCAAAACGCGTTCTAATTGACTAGTGTAGACATCAGCAGTAATCATTCGGTCTCTCTGGAAGGAACTCTTGGTGCACAAAGCATAAGCTTCTGGGATGAATTGGGGCCTTTGCAGAAAGGTAATTGGATATTTCTGTAAGAACGATATTTTTCTTGTTGCTAGATTTATTTTTGACGATTCAGTGATTTTCAAATCTTCGTCAATAATGGCAGGTCTTCCAGAGTATGATGCCTTTTCCATCGGTTTGCAGCTCGAGAAAATTTTTGTGCCACTTTCACACTGTGCGATTTGTTATTTCATTGCTTTCAACTGCGATCTCTACTCAAAGGAACGACTATGAAATGCTTGTGCCCAGTTCGAATTCTCAAAGTAGATACAGTTATATATATATACGAGTTATATATACAGTTATATATATACGAGTTATATATATACGAATTATATATACAGTTATATGTATACGAATTATATATACAGTTATATGTATACGAGTTATATATACAGTTATATATATACAACTGAAGAACATTTGTATATATATAACTGTATATATATACAGTTATAAGCAGGGTGGTCCTAAACTATATGTCAAAAATGTAAAGGCAGGTAGAGGGGACCTAAATAAGCAGATTTCGTATAGGAATGTGTGTGCGGTAATGACACATTAAAGCGCTAGCTTGTAAAGCAGTATGAATCACAGGAAACTGAAAAGACAAGTAAAGACAAAAGAAAACAAAAATTTATTAATAGTTTACAAGAGGTGCCCGAAAGAGCGGCCACCAACAGCGATACAAGATTCACAGCGACGGCGCATGGATCGGCGTACATTAGAAAAGACGTCAGGCATGTCGATCACATGTCCAGCAGCAACAGACAAGCGGGCAACAAGATCTTCTTCAGATGTGACGGGACTCTCGTACACCAGGCTTTTAATATGACCCCCAAAACAAAAAATCCAAGCAGGTTAAATCAGGAGGACGCGGTGGCCAGGGACCTGGACCGCCCCGTCCTATAAAATGCTGGCCGTAGACAGCGTCCAGGTGATTTCTGACGTTTCGACTGAAGTGAGCTGGGGCTCCATCGTGCTGGAACCACATTCGTCTGCGAACAGCTGGAGGAACATCGACGATCCGGTTGATTCCTATCCGGGAATCGCTCCCTGTACATCCTTTGAGCAGCTAATCCATTTCCTTGTGCAGCCCCATACATGAAATGCATGTCGGCCAGCTCCGCATTGGTGAAACGATGCATGCTGCTCGAGATCCGTGCGGGAAATGATGAATCCAGCTAGCGAAGCGCTTTTATACGCCGCAGTCATCAGCGCTCTCTACCGGCTCAAGGCGACATTACCGCACACACAATCCTATACGAAATCTGCTTATTTAGGTCCCCTCTACCTGCCTTTACATTTTTGACATATAGTTTAGGACCACCCTGTATATACAGTTATATGTATACGATTATATACAGTTATATATCATACGAGTTATATATACGATTATATATACGGTTATATACAGTTATATATCATCATCATCATCATCATATTCAACCATTATCTATCCACTGCTGGATGAAGGTCTCTCCAAATGCTTTCCACACAAGTCTATCCTGGGCCATTCGTTTCCACGTCACCCCAACCTCTTTTCTTATTTCATCCACCCATCTAGTTTGAGGACGTTTTCTAGGTCTTCGGTGGTCTCTTGGAATCCAGTTCAGAATTTCTGTTGTCCATCGTTGATCAGTTCTTCTTGCAATATGCCCAGCCCATCGCCATTTCAGTCCTTTTACTTTAACAATGATGTCCTCTACTCTAGTTTGCTCTCTCACCCAAGTGTTTCTTTTTCGATCTCTCCTAGTTATTCCAAGCATGCACCTCTCCATGCTCCTTTGCGTTGTCTGTAACTTTCGTATTGCTCCAACTGTTAGACTCCATGTCTCTGATCCATAAGAGAGGACTGGCAATACACACTGGTTGAAGACTTTTCTTTTTAGACATAAAGGCAATTTCCCCTTCAGGATAAAACTGTTTCTTCCAAATGCACTCCAGCCAAGTTTAATACGTCTGTTGAGTTCTTTCATAATGTTGCCATCCATTGAAATCAGCTGGCCAAGGTAAATATATGAATCAGCAATTTCTAGCTCAGTGTTGTCAACTTGTATTTTTGTTTCCTCTACAAAATTATTGAACATGATCTTAGTTTTTTGTAGGTTCATCTTGAGTCCAACTTCTTCACTTCTAGTTGAGAGCTCTTGTACCATGTCTTGGAGTTCCAATGGGTCCGTTGAAAAAATAACAATGTCATCAGCAAACCGCAGATGATTTAAATATTCACCATTTATTTTTATTCCCTTGTTATTCCAATTTATCAGCTGAAAAATCATCTGTAAAGCAGAAGTAAAAAGTTTTGGAGAAATGGTATCTCCCTGCCTCACCCCTTTGCCAAGTTTGATAGTTTTGGTATCTTTATGTAACCGAAATTTTACGCGTTTTTATCAAACGAAACAATACAGAGTTTCACCAGGAGATTCCATAACAAACAGTTATTTCGACACTGGCGTAAGGTTTAAAAACACGACGTTTCGGGAGCCAACTGCTCCCTTTGTCAAGTGAAGGCAGAATGAAGAGTTCGTGAAAGTCCTAAGCTTATATACCCGCATGTTGGGAATCCCCATCTGACGCCATTTGGTGCGGAGCATTTCCAGCTGGGGAAACCCCAATCGGGGAAACCCTCGCCGGGAAAGCCCCCGCACCCGACGATGTCAGATGAACACCCCCAACTCGAGGTTTTGCAAAAATCCTGTAAGGTTCTGGTAGAGGTTTTGCGATGTTTATTGCACGACTCCTCAAACCGTAGGTTTCCCATGATTCCAGAAAAAGTCTACTCCCCAGATTCGTCACATTCTGATGTAATATTTTCATCGAATGCCAATCTGGTTCGTGACCCTCCCTGAAGACATGTTCAGCCAACTGGTTTGAATCGTCTCCCCTAGCTACCGCACGCATATGCTCCTTCCCTCGTAGACGTATCGATCTTCCCGTCTGTCCAACATACACCTTGTCACAGTCTCCACACGGTATTTGGTAAATAGCACCAGATTTTTCCTCCTCAGGGACGCGATCCTTAACTTTAAGTAATAGATCACGCAGGGTGTAGACAGGTTTGTAGTAGGTCTTAACATTCACACAACTGAGAATTCGAGACAGCTTTTCTGAGACACCCGCCACATATGGCAAAACCACTGATGTCTTCCTAGTCTCATCCTCTACATTCCTGTTTCCACCACTAACACCACATTGGTTACGAGCGATAAATTTAGTCGGGTAACCGTTCTTTTTCAACACGCTTTTGTTGCGTCGTAATTCAACATTGCGAAGGTCATCATTACAACAATGTGTAAAGGCTCGTCGGTGCAAGGCTCTAATGACAGATGCTTTGTGTGATGCCGGGTGATGAGAACGAAAGTCAAGATACCTATCAGTATGTGTTGGTTTCCTAAACACCGTAGTCAACAGTCGCCCATCCACATCTCTATTTATCCGAACATCTAAGAAGGGTAATGAACCGCTATCTTCTTCCTATAACGTAAATTGAATATGAGGGTTCAAGCTGTTCAAATAGAGATGAAAATCAGCAACTTTCACTAACTCTTCATTGTGCCTTCACTTGACAAAGGGAGCAGTTGGCTCCCGAAACGTCGTGTTTTTTAAACCTCACGCCAGTGTCGAAATAACTGTTTGCTACTATATTATTTTACTCCAAATGGCAGGGAAAAAAACCTTAAGACTCATTGTATTCTGGGGAGTTCTAGGCCTTAAAAGGTTCAGATTCTTCGGGAAAAATGTAGGTCTGCTGTCCTACGGTGGCGTAATGGCAATATATGTCTATCATGTCATTAACCAGAGTTAGACTCTCTATGGCATTGTGGAACAAATGTAATTTTTCTTTTCACTGTTGTCTGGGGTTTGGATTCCTCCGAAAACCCATAACCCTGGCACAGCATAACCTTTGCCATCCATATGCCATAAAAACGCAAATTATTTTGAACAATATATATTTATTTGTGTTTTTATTTATCTCTTCCTATTTGTAGCATTAAAAATTGTTTTCACCGAAACAGATTCAAGCTTTTTAATCTCAAGTACATGCATAAAGCAGTTTGAAAAGCAAATTTAACTGAAATATTGAAATTAAAAAAAGGAGCATATAACAATTTTTTTAATATTAAAAATTATGAATTTTAGTTGGTTCAAGAAGCATTAGATAAAGCACGTGTTGGA
>QLNU02003225.1:99963655-99980660 GCA_006491805.2 Dysdera silvatica | reverse complement strand
CACCAGGCTTTTAATATGACCCCAAAAGAAAAATCCAAGCAGGTTAAATCAGGAGAACGCGGTGGCCAGGGAACTGGACCGCCCCGTCCTATCCAATGCTGGCCGCAGACAGCGTCCAGGTGATTCCTGACGTTTCGACTGAAGTGAGCTGGGGCTCCATCGTGCTGGAACCCCATTCGTCTGCGAACAGCTGGAGGAACATCGACGATCCGGCTGATTCCTATCCGGGAATCGCTCCCTGTACATCCTTTGAGCAGCTAATCCATTTCCTTGTGCAACCCCATACATGAAATGCATGTCGGTCAGCCCCGCATTGGTGAAACGATGCATGCTGCTCGAGATCCGTGCGGGAAATTGTGAATCCAGCTAGCGAAGCGCTTTTATACGCCGCAGTCATCAGCGCTCTCTACCGGCTCAAGGCGGCATTACCACACACACACAATCCTATACGAAATCTGCTTATTTAGGTCCCCTCTACCTGCCTTTACATTTTTGACATATAGTTTAGGACCACCCTGTATATACACAGTTATATATATACGAGTTATATATACAGTTATATATATACGAGTTATATATATACGAATTATATATACAGTTATATGTATACGAATTATATATACAGTTATATGTATACGAGTTATATATACAGTTATATATATACAACTGAAGAACATTTGTATATATATAACTGTATATATATACAGTTAGATATATACAAATGTTCTTCAGTTGGAGAATGTTATCTGTTATATACTAAAGACTTATATTTTATTCAACTGATATATTGATAACATCAAGGAAGAAGGCATGTTCAAATGTAAGGAGGAGAAGATCAAATACGGATTCTTAAAAAAAATTAAAGTTATGTATCCTACTGGGGAAAACAGAAAAGCAAATAGAATCAGTCACTCGTAAAGTGTTCTTCAAATTTGCATATGAATTTCGCGAGTTTCAAAGCAAGCTATCAATATGGACTGATTTTAATATACTACTCAAATAAAGTGTATATATATATATATCTATTCAAATATGTTGCGACTTGTGAGCTTTGTCTTTATATTTCCATTCGAATATACATTATTAATACCCAATTGAATAACTTGTATCGAATCAATGAATATGTAATTCTCTGTTTACACAAAAAGGATTTTAAACATTGAAATAATGCAAAACTACATAAATTTTAATGAGTAAATGAAACAATTTGCATTATTCAAATTTCAAACACGTTTGCTATTTGCATATTGCATATAGTGAATGCACATTAATTTTATATCTTACTGAAGTATAAGAATTGCTTATGTATATGTTTCATATGGCCCATATGCAAGTGCCTTCAGGAAAAGAATCAGATATGTATAATTCAGAAAAAGCCACTATGATTCTTCTGAACTTACATGGATATATTTGTTAAAATACCTGTTTCCTTATTTTGTATCTTCCTAGGAAAATTGAAAAAGAGTATTTGCATGTGACTAAAAGAACGTTTTAAAAAAAATATTCTCAAAAGAATTAACTTCAAAATAAATTTCAAAAATTTTCACATTTCTAATGACAACAGTTCAAAACACTACAGAAAATGTAATTATAAACTTCCATAAGAAAAAAACAAACAATTACACTGGTTTCCATAAATTAAGCAACAAATGGAAAAAACGTGATAATTTGGCCAAATATAATTCAAAATGTAAGAAATTTGAATATGTTACTGGTAAGAGCATGTAGCATCGATATACAGGATGCAAACGAGTGGCGCTGGTGTTGATTTATGCAAATGCGAAAAAGCTTAAAACTAGCTGTTTTGCAGTGAGTCGCCAATTAATGTGCGATGGTGAATGAAAAGATTTCGAGATAGCCAATTTGTAAAAATGATGTCGAAACGTCATTTGCCAGTAGAATTACATTACGCAGCTATACGCAGACTTGAAGCTGGCCAACGGTAGACGGACGTTGCAAGATGGCTGAACATCGACAATTCTGTGGTCAGCAGAGTGTGGCAACAGTTCCGAACCAGGAATTCAGCCTCCCGAAGATACAGCGAAGGTAGGCCAAGGGTTATGACCTCCTCAGATGACCGATACTTGCGGCTTTCGGCAAGGCGAAACAGGATTACTACTCCGACTCATCTCAGATCTGGGCTTGCTGCAGCTACAGGAAGGACTGTATCAGCTTCGACTGTACGCAGAAGGCTACATGAAGGAGGAATGTACGCTAGGCGACCAGTATTATACATGCTCTTAACTTCTCGCCACAGGAGGGAACTTTTGAATTAGACTGTATGCATGTGAACTGGACTCGAAATCAGTGGAGGTCCATACTTTTCACGGATGAGTCGAAATTTGCTTTGCAGAGTGATTCTCGACGAGTTTTCATCTGGAGAGAGGCTGGTACTCGATATCAGCCCTCTCTTATGCAGGAAAGGGACACATATGGTGGAGGTACTTTGCCTGTATAGGGAGGCGTAGCTTTAGGCGGACGTACTGCCCTCTATGTGTTGTCTCATGGCAACCTTAAGGCTCAGAGGTATAGAGACGAGATCATGGACCCCGTTGTTCAACGGTATGCGGCTGCTATTGGCGATACATTTGTACTGCAGGCAGATAATGCCCGCCCTCACACAGCTCGTCTCGTGCAGCTGTAAATTGAAGAGGGGGGGAACTATAGTCCAAATACAATGGCTAGCACGCTCTCCCGACATAAATCCCATAGAGCATGTTTGGGATGCTCTCGAGAGGCGTGTTGCTGGCCTCCACCCCACCCTCTCCGAACCCTGCGGGGACTTAGAATTGCTTTGCTCGAACAATGGGCATTGCTACCCACGAAACTCATTGATAACATCATTAGCAGCATGGAACAACGCTGTCGGGCCTGTATTACTGTTTGAGGTAACCACATTTTGTATTGAGATACTTTTTACTATTTCATTGTGACACCTGTATTTCTGACTTTTTTTTATTTGTATAGCTTATACAAAATGTAAATGCTTTGTATCACATGTTCTTACATTTTTTAGTTACATATGGTATGATAAAGATTTTCACCAAATTTCATCCAAATTGGTTGTATATTTTATGAGTTATCACGTTTTTTCCATTTGTTGCTTAATTTATGGAAACCGGTGTAGTAACAAAATCATTGGTAAATTACTTGAACAAACTAGAAATTTTTAAATAAATATACTTAACTGACTAATTTACATTAAGTTTAATACAACCTAAAATATTATATTCGATAGGCCTATATAGAGGGACTTATTGATACCGGAATTTAAATAACCGATAGAAATTACCTAAACTAAAAGAATTGAATGCAATAGTATACTCTAAAATAATATCCTTGTTACTTTCGCTAGGAAGATGGATTGTGGCAAACTTTCTAAGCAAAAAATTTGTACATTAGCTTTTTCTATACCCAGCTGACTTTGAAACGTAAAACATAGGGATTTTTACGTAAACGGCTTACGAAAAAAAAAGGAATCCTTATGTGAGTTTTTTCATTGATTGCGTCAGTACCAACGTATAATAAAATGATAAAAAATCTGTTTCCAGTTGCAACCATATCGAATAGAAAAAATAAGGAAGAAAACAAAAAATATGAGAAACAATCCGTCTGATTTTATTATATCAAACAAAATCCGTTACAATTTCAGTCAGTTGCAGAAATATTTTGCCTTTCGATGGATAAAAATTGTCGTAAACATTAAATCTCTTTAGAAACCGTATAATTAATTAATTTATAAATAAATAAATATAACGAATTAACGGAACTATGAATTTATCAGCGGATTGAGTTTATTACAACGATGAAAAATTAGTTAATCGTATTTGTTTTGTATATCCAAGCAATAAAATATCTTTTAAATTTTAGCATTAAATTTGAATTGAACCATAAAATGGAATACATTATATTTTATAACTCGGAATCGAACCTATTTTGATGAAATGGTTAATCATAAGCGAATTCCACTTAAGTAGCTCAATATTACAAATTACATGGGTAAACAAAAAGTGGCTACAATTAAATTATATCATTTATATGTCCACGAGCTATGAAAATTTAATTACAGAAAAAATTTGGGAGTACCTTACACTATTGACTACTCTCTTCATGGTGATTTCTTTTTAGAGCCATGTACATGTAGTTAGAAGCTTCACTATTGCTGAAAATATCCATGGAACTCTGTTCTTGACTGTCCACTATTTCTTTTGTCAGGGAGGCCTTACGGTTGTGCAGTAGTAATGTCTTCTAGCACGCAGTAAATCCGGGTTCCACTCTCGGCGGTGCCAACATAGAGCTCTTATTTGCTCACTGTAGTGGGGGGAGGGGTTGATTCCCTAGTTATCAAGCGGTTCGAATTCCGCAGTATGGCCTTTTCTGTCCATGTGCCGTAAAACACACACAACTTTTATCACGGATAAATTGATATCGGAAATATCTGAGACAGTTGTCTTTTTGTAACAACTTTGTTTGTGAGAACAGACATATATTACAAGGGCTCTAAGTCAGTTGAATATGGTGGATGATCCAATTTGGTAATCGATTTCTTAAAAAGGTGCATACACTGAGCGGTGATTTTGATTTATGTTGCTCGTTTTTACACCAAACTTTATCAAGCATGTGTAATGTTTTCTTAACTGCTCTGAGGAATTGCTCTACTGGCCTGAGGTTTACGCATGCGCAGAGAAAAACATCCATACGGGTAGGCTACTTTTCCACATGAATAACATTGTGCAACATGCCAGAAATTAAGTTGTCATATCACGCATATTTGCATAATTACATGCACAAAACAATTATAATCATATAACCAATAGCTACATGTCATAATGGTTGTTTGTCCCGATATTGTAATAATATACAATTGTATTGTAAGTAATAGTCATAAGCTCAACATAGCGATGGTTATTAATTCTGTATCAAAATAGTTATAGTTTCAATATCATCATTGTTGTAATGTAATTTCAATTTCACAATAGCTGCATTTTCAATATAACAAAAGTTATATTTCTCAACTCTACTTTTAATATATTTCCGCATAGCTTAATGCTCCATAATATTTATAAATACCCAACCAGCAGGACACTTATATAACGAGGATTTTGGCACCAATGGAAATGTTAGCTCTATTGGGTCCTTCGCTAAACTTATTTTGGAATTTTAAATTCCAAATTTTGAAAATAAAATATAATAATTGTTCATAATAAAAATAAAATTTAATAAAACATATGAATACATATATATATATATCATCATCATCATATTCAACCATTATCTATCCACTGCTGGATGAAGGTCTCTCCAAATGCTTTCCACACAAGTCTATCCTGAGCAATTCGCTTCCACGTCACCCCAACCTGTTTTCTTATTTCATCCACCCATCTAGTTTGAGGACGTTTTCTAGGTCTTCGGTGGTCTCTTGGAATCCAGTTCAGAATTTCTGTTGTCCATCGTTGATCAGTTCTTCTTGCAATATGCCCAGCCCATCGCCATTTCAGCCCTTTTACTTTAACAATGATGTCCTCTACTCTAGTTTGCTCTCTCACCCAAGTGTTCCTTTTTCGATCTCTCCTAGTTATTCCAAGCATGCACCTCTCCATGCTCCTTTGCGTTGTCTGTAACTTTCGTATTGCTCCAACTGTTAGACTCCATGTCTCTGATCCATAAGAGAGGACTGGCAATACACACTGGTTGAAGACCTTTCTTTTTAGACACAAAGGCAATTTCCCCTTCAGGATAAAACTGTTTCTTCCAAATGCACTCCAGCCAAGTTTAATACGTCTGTTGAGTTCTTTCATAATGTTGCCATCCATTGAAATCAGCTGGCCAAGGTAAATATATGAATCAGCAATTTCTAGCTCAATGTTGTCAACTTGTATTTTTGTTTCCTCTACGAAATTATTGAACATGATCTTAGTTTTTTGTAGGTTCATCTTGAGTCCAACTTCTTTACTTCTAGTTGAGAGCTCCTGTACCATGTCTTGGAGTTCTGATGGGTTCGTTGAAAAAATAACAATGTCATCAGCAAACCGCAAATGATTTAAATATTCACCATTTATTTTTATTCCCTTGTTATTCCAATTTATCTGCTGAAAAATCATCTGTAAAGCTGAAGTAAAAAGTTTTGGAGAAATGGTATCTCCCTGCCTCACCCCTTTGCCAAGTTTGATAGTTTTGGTATCTTTATGTAACCGAAATTTTGCACTTGCATTTTTATACACACGTTTCACCATGTCAATGTACACATCCTCAATGTCTGTTGATCTTAAAGAGTTGATGACTGCTGATGTTTTAATAGAGTCAAAGGCCTTCTCATAGTCAATAAATGCAACACACAATGGAAGTTCATATTCATGTGTTCTTTCAATTAATTCTCTTAATACTTGAATATGGTCCACTGTACTGAATCCACTTCGAAATCCAGCTTGTTCTCTTGGTTGAGCTGCATCTAATTTTTTCTGCAGGCGATGTGTTAGAACTTTTGTGAAGATTTTATAAATAGCAGGTAACAAGCTAATTGGTCGGTAATTTTTCAAATCCTCTTTATCACCTTTTTTATGCAAAAGAAAAATATATACATATATATGCAGATATGTATGTGTACCATTTGCATCGAGCATACAGACAATAATATTTTGCTTCGAATTTGCTAAAAATTTACTATTAACAACGTTTTATATTACCTCTGGAATATCTGTAAAATAAGAAAGGAACAAATTTATTCAACCCGTATACAATTATCCGTGGTACAGCTGTTTTAAAATAATTCCAATAATGTGATCATCATTATTTTTGAGATTAAAGGAACATTAACATGGTTAGATTAGAAATGGATGAGAGCAAAAAACAATAGCTTGTTTCGAGGCTCACTCACTGTTAGGTAATTTATTTCATAAATAATGTATACAAGTTCGGTTGTTACAATTTAACGTTATTTTGTAGATCGATGACTTAGAGTACAGTCGTTTTATTTTCATTAGACTATATTGGCAAGGAATTTCCTCTATCGATTATGGCCTCATTTGAAAAACTGGGTTATAGGGCAGGATTTTGAGCATTAAGTTACCTCATGCATTTAATAAAACTGTAAAAGTCGTATGTTTTCAGTAAATTTGGGCACCAGGGATTTCTTATCGATTAAACTGATTAATTTACTTAAATCATTATTATTTGGTTTCGGATAATGTCCTCTGCAAACTAGCGTTTGCAGAGAATATTGTCCGAAAAGTAGAAAAGAGTGAGAATGGGAAAAAAAAAACCGCGAGTGCGGAGAGGCTTACCATTTCCTTTGACTATAAGAGCGTTATCTACTGAAAAAACATATCTGCAAGTGGTTTGAAAGCTTTTCCATAATCGGAGATAATTGTTTGTCTGAGATTTTGATATGAATGAAGTTTCACTGAATTTTTATTACGAAAGTCGTTGAATGTTCTTTCATAGCCTTCTATGCAGAGGGAGGTGTTGTTTCTTTGATTGGAGTTTGGAGAAATAGAATGAACTCGGAGCCATGGGGGTTGCATATCGGTTTAAAAAGCCAGTTCCATAGTGTTCTATCCTCTTCTCCAAGAAATAAGCTAATGAACAAGCTAATAAATAAGTTAAATGAAGACTCATTATATTCGGTAACATATTAGAAAAGTTCAGTTATAAACGATCTGTAGTCGCATACTCCGCGGTGTAGTAGATAGAGTTCCTTATTAAATTGTTGTTTAAACTAGTTAGCGCACTAATTACAAAATTATCAGAGTAATCCCGTTTTTCAAAAATGCGTTTATTACGAACTCTTTATTACGTATTTTGGAAGGGATGCGAGTTTCCAGAATTTCCCAATTTCACGTGTTTAAAAATTTTTCATGGCGTTCGCCTCAGTAAAATTTCTGATGACTGATTATTTGATTTTCAAATTTTATTTGTCTCATAATTTTCCATCTGTTTTTAGAAAATTAAGTCACTTTTTCTCGTAACATTCGATATTCTTAAAAGTTTTGTTCATTAAAAATAATTAAATTGTATTGCACATAAGCATATACCAAACAAAATCCATACTTTCCTTCTCTTAAATCCAGTAACTCGCTAAATAGGAGTTCGTTAAAAACGGAGCCTTCTTTTATTAAATAATCCAACATATTAATAGTTGCCTATCATATTAAATATAATTGAAATAGTGTTAGCAAACATTTTGAACGTTAAAAATTTCCAAGATCTCAGGAAAAAGGAGAGATAAATATTATCCATATTCACCTTTCAACCGCTATGAATTGTTTCTTTTCTTCGATAAAAAATAATATGAAATTTAGTTGAATGTCACCAGGGGAAACAAAATATTTCGCCAGGTAAGCAAAAAAAATCTTGATAATTTTTGCTGAGTAGAAAAAATTATCTCAAATTTATTTTTTTTTAAATTAAATTAAAAGGGGAATTCGCAAAACATACAGTTAATAAGCCCCACGTACCTGGCAATGTGCACTTTTTTTTACACAAATTATAAATAAATAAAATACAAACATTGCGAGACAAAGCTGAAATTAATTAAGCTCTATGTACTCGCTCTGTTTTATTTCTTCCGCAGGAAGTTTGCTGTAATTGATGTTAGTTTAATCAGTCAATCTTAATGAAAATATGTGCCAATATTATAAATGTACGAATCAATAATATTCACGTGTCAATAAACCTGATCATCGCTGCAAATACAGAGGGGATCTACCGTACGGTGAATAAAAATTGAGCCAATTTACATTGGACTATCAAAATAATTTCAGTAAATTGATGGATTTATAATTCGACCTTAAGAAAGCATATTAAATGGACAGCAATAATAATGGCTATAGCATATGATGCACGGCAAATTTATTTATAGTTTCTTCTTAATGATAAATAAAATTCAATTCAGTCCAATAAAGTTTAAAATGTATTTTGAAGGTTTACTGTAAATTGGTTCAATTCTTATTCACCATAACGATGGTTACGTTTATTAACACGTCAGTATTGTTAATTCGTACATTTATAAGATTGGCATGTCATTTCAATACGGATGACTGGTAATATTATCCTCAAGTTAATTAAAGGAAACCTCTAAAAGAAATAAAACAACGACAGGTCGAAAATATGGAGCATAATTAATTTTTTTTTATTCTCGCAATTTTTGTATTTTATTTATAATTTGTGTAAAAAAAGAGCTCATGGCCAGAGCATATGAGGTTTATTATTATTTTTGTGAGTTCCACTTTTAATTTAATTTAAAAAATAAATTTGAGATAATTTTGTCCACTCAACATTTGGGCCAAAAGGGAAGTTTATTACATTTATAATTAGGTAATGATACGTATTTTAATGATTTGAATAGCTTTTCAATAACTAAGCCATTTGCTCTTACGTGGTTGTGAAACTTTAATGTTGAGAGGATAAGTATATTTAACCCCCAAATTAAATTTTGTGACACTTTTTCTGACAAAGTTTTTCAGGCGAAATTTGTGAAATAAATAAATATTTTGTAATTCAAACCCCGAAACTCTGTTAATTGAATACGGAATGCGCATAATTTTTTACCAATACATCAAGGCCCTAGCCAGAATTTCATTTCGGGGGTTCATTTCAAAACATTTTAGAGCATGTATCGATAAAATCACTTCATGCAAGCTCATAGCCTAATTCCATTAAAATTTAGATTCGGGGAAATCGCTACCTAAGATCATCCTTCTGGAGACGGGCATGCAATATACACTTGGTCTTATTATTAGGAGATCATGTAAACGATTAGATTATTCAACCCCAAATGTTGTTTCAGTATAATTGTAAGGGTGTTATTTGTTTCTCCGCTACACAGGAGAGAACGAAATCACACTGAAAGATCAATTGCTTTATTTTGCGGAGACGAAACATACAATCGTTGAGTTTTATCGTGCGAAACATGCACCGCGGCTTTCCTGTTAATTACAACTTAAATACAGCGTCCACTCAAGTGCTCTTTTCACAACTAAAGCAAACTCAAGAAATGAGCTACTCGCAAGCTCATTTCGCGCAGGTCCGCGTTAACACAAATATGCAAATTCAAATGACCCAGGAAAACAGAGCAACACTTGTGCGGCCAAATGCGATACGGAAACAAAGCAACATTATACGGCCAAAACTCCTCTAACATAATTTATTTCTATACTTTGCAGGGTAAAACAAGATCCGCATAATGTTTAAAAAAGAGAGATTTATCTTTACATTTAGAAAAAAGAAATTCTCTGAAAAGTGAGCCGTTCGAAAATAAAAATTTTCGACAATTTCTCTAATTTTGAGTAAATTTGTTCCAATTTAGGATATGCACGTTATGTCTTTGGTGCAAAGTTTTCGTTACAGATGGGAGTAACCAAACGAAATAAATATTTTTAACCGTCTGGCAGTGCGACTAACTTGTACTTAACCGGACTTCTGGTGACAATGTAATTTAGCCTTAACCGGACTTCTGGTGACAATGTAATTTAGCCTTAACCGGTATTCTTCTGACGAAGCTTCGGGAGTTGATTTCAGAATTCTGTCAGGTGAAAATGCAGGTGGCGCGCCTGCTGTTTTGCCTCAGTGGGAGGGAATGGGGAAACTCGTCGAGAAAGGGACCCCGTTGCGTCTTTATCTATCACCCCTTCGTTTACTGTTTATTTACTTCAAATCTATTTTCTCCAATCATGTCGTGAAAAAGCAATGATCTTCTAATTTTATAGTGCTTTATTTATTAAATATAATGGCATTAAATAAAATAATTTTTATTAAATTTCATAAAAGGTTTTATTCATATTGCCTGATAAATCATAGGGGGTGAGGTATAATAATTGGCGAAATGTGAATTATATTTCATAAATGACCGTTGAAGTATTACGTAAGCATCTTTGGGGGAGGGGATGGGTTGAAATTTGCCTATGTTTCCTGACAACGAGGAGGGGAGGGTCTCTGAACCTTGCTTACGTAAGACACAGAAAGTAAAAAAATTCGCACATAATCACAAAATAGCAACCGCCTTGACAGAACTGCAACACTCGGATGTACGAAACAGTGAGTAGAAGGTTTAAAATATAAAATACACATAATCACAGTTAATTATTTAAACTAGTGGAGCACAAATTTTTTCTCTCGAGGACCGCCTTCTAAGCTCCTCACGACGCCCCTGATTGGCTGAAATTATATGTAATGAATGTATTATTTTATTAAACATATTTCATATATCAAATCCACTTCTTATTTATTATACACTATTTGCTGATAATGTAAAAAATATTAATAATAAAATGTAACAAAATACTTTTATAATAAATTATGTTATTAGTGTCTCTTATAGTTTAATGATGTGATACTTTTATGATACTAATTAATAATAAATTAATCAGAAGCCTTGCAAATAAGCTTGAGCTTGTACAATAGTGGGTAGAAATATATATATATATGTAGGGTGTCCCAAAATGTTGTGGACAATTTTTAATGGTAGGACCGCCAAACAAATACGAACGAATTTCACATAGGAAGTGAGGGTCGCATCTGATCATTGTCAGACAGGGGGGGGGGTAAGCAAATATCACCACAGGTTACCAAAAATATATATTTTATAATCTGATAATTTTGAATTTTTGAAGTATAATACTTGCTGTTAAAATTACCGTAATGCTTGCAAACAGTAAGCAATGATGGATATAATCGTCTACTTTTGAAAGGATGATGACCCATGAGGATTAAGATTCCTTTCATTGGTGGCTCTGTATGGCTGGCCTCTAGGGCTATGAATAAATATGTCTCTATGGATCCTCTTACGGTAATTTTGACTCTATGACTCCAGTCGATATGAATGATGTAGGATATCCATTCATGGGGCCATGCAATCATTATAGAGGAGGTGAGGGAGCAAAGCATCGTTTGGACATTCAGACTGTGTCCGTGTTGTATTAAATGGAATTTTTCAAAATTTGTAGGGGTGAAATGTGAACCATCGCAAAACATATTAACCTTAATTTTTTTAAGTACGACTATAATTTAATTAATAAAATTTATGCAAATGTGACTTCAAGCATAGCAGATCTCCTTATTGCACTTAAAATATTATTAAGAATGTTGTTAGAATAAATTTTATATTATTCTTAGAGTGAAACAGTACCATATTAATAGAGTATTCATATACTTATAAGTATTTAATTTATTTTTTGCAAAGCATATTAAATTATTATTCATTTTTGATGAAATCATTGTCATTGGACTAACTCATTTTGTGAGGTAGACATCAGTTTGACGAAAACACATCCATCTTAACATGCCATCTTAACATGTATATCAGCTAAGTTTTGACCTCGACATAAAATGTAGCCCAAATCTTTCGAAGAGTATTAAGGGTATAGTTGTCTTATGTGTAAATAACAACAACAAGAACGAGAGGCAGAAATTTCATTTATGGTTATATTCTTAAATTATAATTTTTTGTTGATGCAGAATACCATTGAATACTGAAGTTTAACTTTAAGAAGAAATTTTATTTATTGATTTGATTTCAATATCACGTTATTATTATACATGAAAGTGTGAATTTCTGCTTCAATTGAATTATTGTGTTTGAATTTTCGGGTTTTTTTTTCCTTTTCTGGGTTTACTCTCATCAACAGGTTCTCGCTTGTTGAAATAATATATTTTTGTTAACGCCAAATTTAGGAAATTAAATAATGCAAATAGGGATCAAACAATATTTGAATTATACTCTCGAATTCGTTAAGGCGGTGTTGAATAGAAAAAATTAGTTACACTTAAAGAGGGAGGGGATCTTATCAGAATTACTAGGGGGTTTTACTTTTCTTCCATCTGCTCACATTTTTTGTATCTTTACATCGCATGACCAGAAGTTTCGCTTATATTACATTTTTCTTCTTACCTTAAAAATATACCACATTTCAACTAAATGACCATATTTTCGTATGAGTGAATTAAAGCGGTAAGAGTATTTTCATGGCAAAAAGCTTTCATTTTTACATCAAAATGTGGCATGTATTAATAAAGCTCATTGCAGCCAGTGGCATCAGAAATATTTTTTCCTACAAGAGGAAATGATTTGCTATATATATATATATATATTTATCCGTATTTAAAATAATAAAAATGGATTTAAAGCTATATTTATATTGTACCCATACATCGTTTCATACAATGTTTGACTGGTATTACAGTGCCTCTATTGGCGACATTTTGTAATAGATTGTTTTTAATAAATCTGGACCAAACGATCTGAAGCGTATGTTACCCAAATTATATGTTACTATGACAAAAACCTTTACACATCCCTCTGAGTTGGGGAAATTTTAATTTCGACAACTCTGTTTATAAAATAGAAATCAGCGCCTTCACTTTAAATATAAAGATTATCCTTCTCTCAGAAAATTGCATACATTGAATCCTTTTTTACCCCCTAATTTTGAAAAAAATCAATGTAATTTCATCAATACGATCATACGAATATATATATATTTTTTGCCTCTTGTGTTCATTACTTTAGAAAAAATATGCAAAGAACTTACACGTATTTTTCTTATCCTCTCATGCTACTAAACATGTTGTGCTTAAACGAAACTCACCATTATTTATTCCTATAATTAAATAAAAAATATAAAAGGATGGCTTTAATATTTTTGGCAAAAGACAAAGACTTACTCGTATATAGCAAACTCAAATCTCAATCACTGTCTTAAAAGATCCTTTGCTCCAAGCAAGCTACTTCTGTATTCTGAGTAAAAGATCATTAAACTTCGATAATTGTTCATACAGTACTTAGAAGGGTTATCTGTGCACAATTTAATGACCCGTCCCGAAGTAATAATGAGGTTTCACACGTGACTTCGCTAGTAGCTAAGCTGTTCGCCAAGATAATGAAGTCCAGAAACAGACGTTGGTGCCAAGTGTAATTCATGCTTTACTCCATGTTCAAGACAAATCGCCTTCTCTAGTTCGCATTGAAAGTTGTCGAAGAAGACGTCAAACATTTGTCGTGAGCAAAGGCGGAATTGTTAATTTAGATCAGCTGACTAATGGATGATTCTCTTTTATTCGTTATCTAACAATACGAAACTATTTATTAAACGTTATCCGATGTGAGGCCCAAAATTATTTCCTGTCTTTTGTACTCAGCGAAAGCCTTTCTGCACAATTGCTCTCTACTGGCCTCGGGAGCATATTCCCATTTCGGCAGAAGGACTCTATTCCCACCATCCAGCAAATCATTGTTTTCAGAGAGTCGGAAATTATAACATATATATTATATTAATTCCGCTTAAATTTTATTTCATATATAAAAATGATTTCTATTGCCTTGGGTATTATGAAGGATGCAGTGTGACTTTCTAATATTTTTCGTACAACGATACAAGTTTTTCTTGGAGGAGATCGGAAGTTTTACATTCAATTTTTTCTTCAGATCCCTTTAATGGATGACATAATTTTAATAAATCCGTAATCTGGTTATATTTAAAGTTTAATATATTTATAATAAAGTTTAATAGGTCATATGGTGCTGTAGCCCTCACAGAATGATGCTCAATCGAAATCTTTATAAAATCCATTATTCCACGAATTGGTGGGTTGAAGAAAAAAGCAGGAAAAAGGGAGCAAAAGAAAAACCGTCCTGAAAGACGTTGTCTTTAAATTTGTATTTATATATTTTTTTTTTTGAGGCATTTTTAAACTTTTCGAGAATTGTTTAACGACATATCTCCAGGATGTCGACGGGCACGTTGTTCGTAATAAGCGAGGACGGAGGTTCAGATGCATCTCCAAATAGTAAAGAAAATTTAAAATTCGAAGATTACTTTTTAAAAAATTCTATAAGGTCATAGCATTGCCGTACACCAATAGCTCTCAATTAGTTTTCATCGAGGGACATTTTGGACCTTTTTTTTTCGGTCGGCGGTCCAGAAGATATGAAAATGAAATTATCTTACACATCATTGGGGACTAAGGGAACTTAATCCCTACAAATTTTCTGATTCAATGAAATAGCATTGAGGTAAGAGCTTTAGCCCCTCTAGAAAAAAAGTAGCTTCCCTGGAAAGAAATTTGCCACACCCTGAACAAAATTTTCAGTTTCTTATCTTTTGCAGATGGGCCAGTTTTTGCTGTTTGCAGGCCAGATCTGGCGCCGATCGTCTATTGAGAATCACTGCCATAAACACTGTTGATAAATGTTGCTTCTAAAACTAATTCGGCCGTTGATAAATTAAAGTTATAAAATATCGTTTTACTTTCCCATTTGTAACTTATCTTTTCAGCATGGCAATTTGTTAAGTATTGCCCATTGTTGCATTCATGGCAAGTTTCGTGGTCTTTTACTTTTTAAGAGATCAGAAAGTTTAAAAAGAAATTAGGATTATTATTACTGTTTTGAATTTTTTTACACATTTTGTTTGTAAGATATTTAATCAAGGAATATATTATACAGGCACAAAAACTAAATTTCTAGATATAAATTGAAGTTGCCTGTAATAAAGAAAAACGTTTAAAATTTTGCAATTTCTTTAACAATATTTATACATTGCAAATTTCAAGGTATTTATTGCCTATAACACTAAGAAAAAAACTCTAAAAAAGGACTCAATAGCATTTCAACCAGTTAGGTGCTAGTCTTCATCAGGAGATAAAAACATTGTTATCACAAATCGTGTTGCCATCCTTATGAACAGTTATCTTAAAAGTTTCTGCTGTCACTGTTCTAGAGCTCTGTTCTTGGTGTCGTTTCTAGTAGCAGGGCGGTCCAGGCGAGGCTGAAAAATGGCGTGGTTTTATGATCATTAACTATAGTGGAAGAGTTGACTTTGATATAATAAGCTTCTAAAAAATCTAATTCGAGTGGAGACCTAGGCTGACTTAGCAAAGTAGGTTTGTTAAAGATAAATTTGTGGTTATTTTCCGAACAGTTGACCGCGATGTAAGACTTTTGGAATGGGCTTTTTTCACGTAGTTTTGGTGTTCTTTTAACCCATGTTTCAAGGCACGTTTAGCCTAGCCGATGTATGACAAGCCATACTGGCAAAATATTTAATACAGTCATCAACGTTGGGTGAAGGAGAAGCAATCTTTGATTTTTGACGTAGAAATTTTATTACCCGGGGAAAATATGGCATGAAATTCGCTTTTTTAAAATTTTTTCCAACCCAAAACTAAGTTTTGAAAAAAAACGGAAGAGTAACGAGGCCGGAGAAGTCACTTATGAAGTGGTTGGAGAGAATTGTGATATAGCTAGGTCTATTCAGTTTTGCTAGCACCTGATCGACGACATTGTTGACAGCGATGAGTTTCAAAATTTCTAATTCCTGGGCCAATAATTCAGGAGTTGAACAGAGTTGTACAGCCCGAAAAACAAAGATGTAAAGTTCTGCCATCTTTTGCTTAACAGCATGGCAAGATTTGGCAAGTGAAGCGAGGGAAACTGAAGACGGTTTCCGAAACACTGTATTAACAAATCGATTGTGCGATTTGGTGAGTTAGAAAAAAGTGAGAGAGAGAAGCAATTTTCACCCAACGTTGGGGAGTTTATCAAATATTTTGCCAGTGTAGCCTTTCATACATACATATCTGACTTCTCTGATTTCGTACCTCTTCCGTTTTTTCCAAAACTTAGTTTTGCGGTGGCAAAAAATTAAAAAAAAGCAAATTTTCAAGTCATAATTTCCCCATGTAATAAAATTTCTACATCAAAAATCAAAGATTGCTTTTCCCTCATCAAACGTTGGGGAGTATATCAAATATTTTGCCAGTGTAGCCTTTCATACATCAGCTAGACTAAATGTGCCTTGAAACATAGGTTAAAAGAACACCAAAATTACGTGACAAACGCCGATCCCAAAAGTCTTCCATCGCGGCCCCTGTTCGGAAAATAACTGCATGAATTTGTCTTTAGCGAACCCACATTACTAAGTCTCCACTAAAACTAGATTCTTTAGAAGCTTATTATATCAAAACCAACTCTTCTACTATAGTTAATTTTCATAAAACTGCGCCATTTTTCAGC
>QLNU02003225.1:99933699-99948374 GCA_006491805.2 Dysdera silvatica | reverse complement strand
TAAAAACGGATTATCCTATTATCAATGGACTGATTAGGTGAATCTGGTTTCATTTTTAAATTATGTGATAAAATTATATCAATTAAAAAATTACAGTAATTTTTTTACACATCAGTGAGGCAATCAGCTTTCAGCGATGAATAAAAATAACCTTTAGTTCAAATAGACCTCGCATATTGATGCTCAGCTTGCCAAAAGTGACATCGGTGCTAAGCTGGCCAATTGTATCCTAAACAGTGAAATGGAGGCATCTTACATGACTGATTAAGTAAGTAAGTAAGTAAGTAATACTTTATTCCTTATTATTTTATACCGCAGGAGACTATAAAAACGATTTGCTTGGGAAATGGAAAGAGAACAGTAGCGATGCTAGTAACGGGGCTCTCTTTCCGGTAGAAAAAGCAAGGGATTTCTCGTATTCAACAAGAAACAACAAAGATATCGATTCGCGCGTACAGATCCTCAAAGTTATAAAGCGATTTACATTCGCAGGTGTATAACATTTACAGAGTTTATGAGCAGAGTCTTGACTCGAAGACGTTACAAGTGAAGGTTGAAGTCCAAAGGTGGAATCTTTGTGAGCTTCAGAGCAAGAATGTTTTTCCTTGTAACCAGGACCGAGAGAAGAAGTAGGAGAAACGAAAACAGTAGAAAAATGTAAATGAATTTTGAGTTGACCGTTGTGGGTGCAGTTTTAAAGGACATTTATAAGGAAAGGCAGACAAAAGAAAAATGGAAAAGGAAGAGCAGGGAGAGCAGAGGAGGGGGAAGAACTGAAAACTAAAAGGAAAGAGTGGGAAGGCAGAAGTAGCAGGCAGAGCATACTTGATTTAAGTACTAATCAAAGATTTTGGCTTTAAGGGTGAGAAAAGAGAGATTTAAATTCTTGAGGAATTGAATTCCAGATTTTAGAACCCGTAACGGAGACACTGTGTGTTTTATAGTTTGTGCGAGTCCGCGGTATTCTGATATCGTCCTGGTGACGTGTATTGTAATAATGTGTCGTCTGTGAGATGGAGAAAGGTAAAACTAGGTCACCTTTAGTGACTTTGTACATAAGGAGCGCAAGTTTGTAGTTTATTAACAGAGTGAAAGGAAGAATGCGCCATAATTTAAAAAGTTGGCCAGCGTGTTCATGGAAGCCTGCAAAGTTAACTATTCGCATAAGCTTTTTTTTTTGCGTTCCTATCAATTGCCTAAGGGAAGTAAAATATGTGATTCCCCAGACCTCAAGACAGTAGGTAAGTTTTGAATAAAATAAAGAATAGTAAAGAATCATCAGGACATAGTGCGAAACGACATGTCTGAGTTTCGAAAAAATTCCCAGGAGACTGCTAAGAGAATTGGTGAGATCGTTAATGTGTTCTTTCCAGGTTAAATTTGAATCGAAAATTACTCCAAGAAGTTTGGCTGATTTCGTTTCCTGAAGGATGGAGTTGCGGAAATTAATTGGAGAATAGTTAGGTAATGTTTTTTGCCGGGAATGAAAAATAATGCAGTTAGATTTGGCAACGTTTAGTTCTAGTTTGTTAACGTAAAGCCAGCGTGAGACGTTATCTAAATCCCTGGTTGACTTTTTGCACTGTTTCTTCGATATTTTTTCCCGATACAAAAGGTGTCGCGTCGTCAGCATAAAGAAACAGCTGACTATTCAGGACAGCTTGGGGCAAATCGTTGATGTAAAGAAGGAAGAATAGCGGAGCTAAACAGCTTCCTTGTGGTACAACCAACAGAAATAGTTTTGCGAGTTCAGGGAGTTTTACCTATGAAAACTTGCTGTTGCCTATTGGAAAGGTAGCTGTTCAGTAATTTTAGAGGTGTACCCCGAATACCATACCGTTCTAATTTCGTCAGTAAAATGTCATGCTTAACATTTTCAAACGCTCTTTGGAGATCTATTTGCATTCCTATTACAAAATTGCTTTTGTCTATTTCGTCAGAAATCATCTCTTTGATATTAAGGAGGGCGGTAGTTGTTGACCTGTGTTTTCGAAAGCCGAATTGATGTTTGTAAAGTAAGTTTTTACTTTCGAAATATGATTCAAGTCTACTGTGTAAAGCCTTTTCAAAAATTTTGCTAATAACTGGAAGGATAGAAATAGGATGATAATTCTGAATGTCAGATGGGTCGCCTTTTTTAAATATAGGAATAATTTTAGCCATCTTAAGCTTCGAGGGGAAAATACCCTTATTGAAGCTGATATTGATTAAATGCGCAATAGCATTTGCAAAGAAATCTGGGTTGGCTTTAACAATATGCGGCGGGATATTATCGAGACCTGTGGACTTGGAACTAAGAGCATTAATAGAACGCTTGACCTCGTTTCTGCTCAATGGTTTAAGGAAGAAAGAAGACCCGGCGGCGGGGAAGGGTTCAAAAACTTCTGAGTGGTGCGGGGGAGTGGGACTACTGTTGGGAGGGGGATCGTTTGCAAAAAGTTCGTTGAAGGCGTCAGCTATTGTATTAGTTGTGTGGAGCTCAGTGCCAAAGGCATTGATTTTGGTGGGGAGGAGATTATTTGATTTTTTGCGGTTTAGGGCCTCGTAAATTGTTTTCCACGTAGATTTGTTGTCTCCGAGTGAGATTTTAAACTTCGCATCAAAGTAGTTCCTTTTGGCTACTCTCAGGATTGTAGTTAACAAATTTCGATAAGAAACATATTTTGATTTTAAAAGGGGGTCAAAAGGACTGTTCCTGTATTTAGCATGAAGCCGATCCCTATTGATGATGGATTTCGGGATACCTCCTGTGATCCAAGGCTTTCTTGGAGTGCGTTTATAAGACTTATTAGTTAAATATTCGGAATTTTTTAAAGCCCCAGTTACCCCTTCTGTGAGAATATTGTAAGCCTCGTTGGGATCGAAACTGTTGTACATCGCGTCAAGCCAGTTTGCATTGTTGAGTAGTGAGGAAACTTTTTCTAGGTTGTAGGAAATTCTCGGGGTTTTACGATCAATAGTGCATCTTGGTAGTAAATTCGATATTTTAATAAATACCGGAAAATGATCTGAGATTCCCGTTTGAATTATGCCTGCCTGAAATGGATAGTCGGTGATGTTGGAATAAATATGATCTAGGAGGGTTTTTGACACGTCTGTAACTCTGGTAGCTTTATTAATGTTACAGGAATAAATGCAAAATTTGCAGCATTCTTATGCGCGAGGATGAACAGTTTCTTAGAATTGGCGGCCTAGCCATTTTCCATAAATCTCTTCCTAATTCACAAATATAGAAAACCCTCAGTTTTTAAATACTACGCACCAGGTTCAGATATCACCTATTTGCCTATCTTAAAGGCGGGGGTCGCGGGGTTTGACCTAGGTTTAAACGGATGTGCCTAGGTTTTAACATGCATTTTTTTTTAACATGGTTAATATTCTGAATTGTGGGTTGAAATACCTCCCCAACTCCAACTTTCTAGTAATGCTTATGCATCATCCTGTAAATTTTGAATTCAGTGACGTTTTGCCTTAATACAGTGTTGATAATTGTTATTATCTCATTGATGATATTACAACTAATCAGCGGTTCCGAAGCATATCTATTTGTTTTTGTAGGTAGATGCTTGGCAAGCTATGATCCAATCAGCGTCAGTCCGGCCGCATGTATCAATTTTTAGCATTTCAAATATCGCCATTACGGATGACCCTTCTTCCTTAGGTAAAGGACACACACGCGCCGGAAAAAAAATAAACGTTAATCACGAAAATCTCTAATTGGCCGACAGTTCGCGCCAAATCTGTATATAGCCTTTGGATGTGACGTAACGAGCATATTCGCGGGAAAAAGTATGAAGAAGCATCGGAGCTTTCATGGAGGCCAGAAGTCAAAATGGCCAACCGTTAAATTAATATTCCTCTTATTATTACGTTACCATTGTAACCAAGATTCGTATTAAGTTAGCAGTACGCTAATATTGAAGCAAAGTGCTTTAAATAAATATATTAAATAAAATCAGAAGCAATCATTTCTATACGAATAATTTCCATTAACGACATACTATAAAGCCGCTATTCGAAGTCTTCAACTGCCTAATATAACAGCCAAGAAAGCCCACAGAACCTTGCCGCCGTAAGCGTCTTTCGTAAAATTATTACGAAGTTGTAAAACAAGTTCGCGATCACTTTTTATATAACCTAGCATGAGTAGTATATCTTTTTGTGTTTAAAAACTGCTCGGTTTTGGGGGAGAGAGGAATGGCTTCAGCTAATGTCCGGCCCTGAACATTTGGTAGTTGTAACATAAAAACTATTTGTAATAGCACCCGGTGGAGGGGTTGATGGGGTCGTAACCCCACTGACCTTTTGTTTTCCTGTATACAATTAAATTTTGATTGTCGAAACTCTCCCCGCTTCTTAGTACACCCATAACCCCTTATAAAATGTTTGCGTACGTTACTGAAACATTGTATTTTCTTTCACTTTATCTAATAAAAACACTGAACATAAGACACGTTACGAGTTTCACTGGCACAAAGTCAATATTCCTCTTTTTATTGTACAAAAATACGTAGCCTATTAATTATTTGTGGTGGGGGCCTGGACTTCACCCTATGTTGCCCCCTCCTATACTTCGGTCTTTATAAGAAGGCTAAATTTGAATATGATATTCAACTTTTCTTGAATTTCTCAAGTCATTACAGGACTTGGGAAGTAGGGGGAAGCGTGTAGGTACCGGCCCCCTTGGAGATATAGAGAGGATTGCCTCATTGGAGGAATTTTTAGGAGATTGGCTCGTATTTACATTACAGACTGAAAAAGTCAGGAAAACTCATAAGTAACCCCCCCCACCCTCTGAGCTCACATGCCGAATCTAACGAATTTAATTGAGCTTAATGTAGACACATTACAAACCTTAATGTGTGAAAATTAGCAGCTATGCCCTCCCACTAGAAATCGAGAAATTAAATGTTAAAATGTAGTTAAAAAAGCGCCAATTGCAAGCCTTTTGGCAACACGTATCAAGATAGCTAGTTGGTCTAAAAAGGAGAAAAGCGAACGTGAAGTCGTATTTTAAAAGTTTAGAATACGTCCAGTAATAGCGTGATTGCGTTAACTTGTTAAATTTAAATGTATTAGATTTTAAAGTAGCTGTAAAGTTCTTTTTTTTTTTATATTTGTTAAATTGAAGTTCTATATTATTTTTATTTTATTTCTGAAAGTCGCAGCAGAAAACAATTTACTTTAATTTTTATAATCACATTGCAAGTTGCAATTCGGTTTGTGCATAAGAGAAACATTTATTTTTATTTTAAAAATTCTGTCACAAAGTATCGCTTGTATTCTATTTATCCGTATGAGGATAACATGGAACAGACTATAAATATATTTAATGTGGTTTAGATGCTTTTTGAGAAATTTTCTTCGAAACATGTGATAGTGGCCCCGTACACAGAAGAAGAAGTAAATCTCAAAAATTATATTGTCGAAGCTTTGTAAAATTATGGGAAAGTAATTGCAACAGGTTTGGTTGTAAACGAAGAAATATTTATATTTAATAATATATTTCATACCAGCACCCATACTGTCAGGAATACAGCGAATCGCTGTTGTAGATAAAGGATAAAGGCATGAAGAAGCTGGCCCAGATTGCTCGAAATCGACTGATGAATATTCCTCCGTATAAAACAAAAGTATTGCAAAAGTAGGTTGTTCAACTTTATTCCTGGGAATAGGATATGAAAAACTGAAATGCTTGTGAAATGTCAAAACCTTAATCTTTCATACTGTACTTAACGTTTGAAACTACACACAATGCATACTTTTCGCTGTAGCACCGAGTAAGATGGTCTATTTTTAAAGCAATGTGAGCCGTCCTCTTCAAAGTATTTTAATTGCCAGATCTCATAAATGTTAGCCATAATGAGGACTGGCTCTAAACTTGAAATTATTTATCATGCGTAAGTAACATACATATGTTTGCCTTGTATTTGTACAACATCGGTTTCGAATAAGTATTTTGCTTGATGCAAATTGGTATCACAACTGATGATAAGATTTGTGGAATCAGTGGAAATATACAGATGTCTAACTGGAAGCAGGCAAATTCGAATGGATATATATTTACAGCTAGCTTGAATTGTTCAAAATGTAAATGTTACGTAAAATTAAAAGAATGGTAAGCATGCATTTTTGTTACATACTTCATTGGCGATTATCGGAGAATTGTGTAAACCCGATTACCTTATGTTAATCATATCCTTGTTTTAAGCTTAGATAAATTTAATTGGAGAGTAGGTTGGATTTCCAACATTCCTCATTTGAATGTCGACTACTAATGAGCTACTATCTCATTAATACCTTTGATATTCAGCTGCTAGGTCTTCGTCCATATAAGTCCAGGGACTACATAGAGATACCGACCCCTTCACCTTTCTACTTGCAAGTCTATGATTATATTCCGCCCATGTGGTTGTTTGCTGATAACGCATTTAGCTTCTGTACGGATTACCTGAATTTGATTCTAGAAGGTTCTCCATACTCGACGCATTTTTCCTACAAATTCGTTCTCTGATGTTTCATTACTTAGGCAACAAAATTTCGGATTTTTAAGACTTTCGTGTAATATCATCACAGCTGTCCTTGCCCAACAAAACCTAAACAAAAATTAAATTTTCATGATACATTGCAATAATGTTATTATTGAGGCTGTTTTCTGTTAGAATACAATTGTTTTTCTGATAGGTGGGAAAACCTCACGTAGTCACTCTAGTAGCTTAAAGAGGATATTCCCTTTTCTCCATTTAGCTCTGAATGATCTCGTTCTCCTTGCTCTGTAAATATGTCAACTAACTGAATAAGAATCCCCATTTCCTCAACGAATAACTAACACTTCGCCGTATGCCTTCTGAAGCCTGCAGCAGTCTTTTGACAGAACTGATGGTAGGTTACGACACCACTCCAGACGACTCTGTCGATGGTGTGGGGTTAAAAACAGACGTCTTAAAGACCATTGTGAGGGTAACCCCACCTCAGCCAAGTGTTGTAAGATGGTAGAAGGTGCCACGGGTGGTATGGAATAGACTGTAGCACGTTGAATGGCGGACAAAAATACCTTTGGGTCAGCTCGGTCCTGTGGCACTACTAGCAGATCTTACCTCGCATTCGTGCACCTTGACCTTATGCATCCCGACTATGCGACCACGTTTGAAGTCGTCCAATTGGCTATAAGGTCTTCGACAACGTCCCAACGTCATTACTGGTTGCGTCTCCAGGGAACTGCAACGCCGATAACGAGAAAAAATAAACCGTCTGCAATTTTTACCTCTTTTATACGATGCCAGTTGCAAAATAGAAATGCACGCTATGATCGAAGTTAACACTCATTGGCTTTGAAAATTTAACTATTCACATACATGGTCTAAAGAAATTTGTATGCAAAATTTCGGGAGGATAGGATTATATTTTAGGGGCTTCCTTTTTTTTTGCAAAAAAGTGTATTTTAATTGAATATAGTGAAATAACTGCAATTATCACGGACATATATATATATATATCCATATATCCTCATTTTAGTATGACGCTGTAGCGCATCGTGATACTCACATATTTCTATAGATAGGTAATTTGCCATTAAGGCATTTCAAAAACTCTAGTTGGTAATATAAAACGAAAAAAGAAAATTAAGGCCTTTCGATGAAACGGGGATTAAAATTTTTCAAAGCTTCTTAACCGTCTCAGCTCTTAACCGTGCCAAAGGAAAAAAAGAACTTTCTGTAGATCAGGTATTTTGGTTCCAGTCCTGCAGAACTTTTTACATCAGCTTTGGAGAAGGTTGTTTACTAATAAATTAGAGTGTAGAAGCTAAATGAGGAATATTTGATTCACCGTGTTTTTTGATCACGATATTATGCTTTCATTGAATTTCTTTCTCCAGGAATTTCTTTCAGAACTGCACGTTACATGTAAAATGATGTTCAACAATTTTATAGAGAAAACTAAGGTACAAATTGAAATAAGGTAACAATCGAGTTTGAAGTTGTGTATTCATATAGTTATATTGGCCAAATGGTATCAGTGAAAAGCAATGTTATAAGAAAATTCAACGGATCTACTAAACATAACCAGAGTACGTTAGGAAGAAACATCTTTACCTTGAAGGGGAAGTTGCTTTTGTATCCAAAGTGAAAGGTCTTTATACATTAACAGTCTTTTTTAAGAACTAGAAATATGAAGTCTATAGCAAACTATAATAATTAAATTACAAGCAACCCAAAAGAATATAAACAGCTGCACGTTCGAAAAAATATGAGACACCGAACCAGAAAAGGTCAAAAAGCAAAAGTAAAAATAAAAATTTCTATTTAAAATTTGACCTAGTCTTGTATTTTTGTGCTTTTTTCTTGCATTTTGTTTTCTGCAGTCTCATATTTTTCTGCCATTGCCTTAGTGTACAACTGTTGTTTCTGTCAAAATCCTTCTTCTCTTGAAAAATGTATGCGTAAATTTGTTGTCCTTATTTATTAGGTGAAACTTCAGAAATTACTAAATAGGTTAACTCTTAATTATAATCGCCGTTGTATATATATTTAATCACAAATATAGAGAAAACTCAATGAAAGATCTTACACTTGAAAGATGATTATTAAACTAAATATGTACAATATATATTTACATGCACTTTTCCCTAAGGAATTTATAATCATAACCATCATTTTTTTATGTAATTTACTTTATTTTCTTTATGTAGATTTCAATCATGTTTCTATAAAATTCCAATGGTATAAACGTTCAAAATAGAACATGAAAGCAACGTATCTAATGGGACCTGTACATGTGCTGGTGAAAGCAAACGTTCCGTAGATAATTGAGACCGCCTATAAAAGCAAATTTTCTTTGTATAAATTTGAAAAAAAATCACTTACGTGGGGAGAAACATAAAAAAATTTTCTTCTTCCAATTAATTTTAAATTAAATGCTTTGAAACACTTTTTTTTGTCAACAAGGCTATAAACCACCCAAGTAATAGAAAAAAGTAAATTTAATGAATGTCGTGCTGTATTTTAACAGTTTAAGTTGAACAGTTTCTGTTCCAAAGCAATTTTAAAAGCGATGTTTTAATTTAAGGATATAAATTTACAATAAGACAACAGCAATTAAATCCTGATTTTTATTAATTCATTTCGTAAATTATAGAATATTAACGATAACAGAAACATGAGTAGATAGATGAAAGGATGAAAGGGAAAGGGGACTTGAAGTTCGTGTACATATTTGGATTTACAAAGGATTTGCACTTTTCATCACATAGAAAATTTAATCTTTAAAGGGTAAACCACAAGGTGACAACAAAATAATAAGGTTAATGATAAAATAATTAAAATAGATGTTCAAATTTCTTTACAAATTAATTATTTTTACCTTAAAGGTAAGCATATTTTTAATTAGTATCGCGGGTTCCAACTTTACTTGAGTATATATGGAAGGCATTTAATTAAAACTACGATTAATGATAAAACTCTCTTGAATTTCCGGCCTTGTATTTTAACTTTCAAGTAATTTCAAGTTTCATTATCTTTATAATCATTAGTCCGCGCAGATTTCCCACGAGTATAGAATAATAATAATAATAATAATAATATGTGATGATGATTTAGCTTGTTACTATAGAATTACGTCAAAACTTATCATCGCTAATTGCAAAAAATTTGTTCCAGAGTATTTCACCTGCGATGCAAAAAATATCACTAAAAGATAAAATCAGGATTAAATATCATCACGTATCTATGGAAATATATATTGCCAACATATTTACCATATTCAACAATTAAGTTATTATCAAATTTAAACATTCCTTTCGTGCCAATATCCTTGCTGTAGTTAACACTCAGTACAAAGATTATAAATGGTATCGTTGTAAATTTACCTATTGAAATAATACCAAAATCTAATATATATGTAAGTAAAAATGGAATTGAATTAATTTAAAGAAAAGCTATGTACATCAAAGGACACTGATCATCAACTACAAGTGGATATATATATATATATATATATATATATATATATATATATATATATATATATATATATATATATATATATATATATATATCATCCTATATATATATGATATTTTATTTATGATTGTTCTTAATCAACAATCATAAATAAATTATTATATATGTATATATATAGGATTCGGTACTATAATTTATTAAATAAAAGCAATACATGAAAGCCCAAATAAGTTTTGTAATCTTGTTCTCCGTGCGAGAGGTAGTCGCAAAGTATTTGTGGGATAGTATCTCCTGTCGAACTAGAAATATGCAAATGGACTAACTCAGGATTTCAAACTAACTAAGCAGTCTACGTAGCTTCTTTTCATGAATAATTCAGACGGATGGTTGAATTTCCGGAGACAGACTACAAACAAAATGCCACACGGAAATTGATCCGGGTCTGCCAAAAAACAAATGGTATTCTCATGATTTTTAAGAAAACACGTTCGCCATCAAAGAATTTCCTATTTTTTTCATTTTTCCTCATGCGTTGGAAGAGATTTCGTCTTGGAAAATATTTTGAAAGGCACGTAAATCCTAAGATTTTCTGCATTTATGAGGAAAAATATGTATTATGTCAAAAAAATGTTTTTCTTGACGCCAATGTATAGACAATGATAAAAAAGAATTCAGAGTTAATAGGATTTTATTATTAAAGAAGAAGCCACCTTTTCACATATTTTTTGTCGTTCTGGTGAAAAGAATTTATTAAAACTTGTATCCAATTTTCAATTTATACACATAATATTCAATGACTTCGCATGCAAATACGGCTATAAATACAGCAAAAATTAAATTTAATAAAACATCGTGATTCCACCAAAGCTTAAAAATGTTTCTTAAATATTTCGTCTTCTAATGGCTTTTCTTCTATTCCATATTTTAGACAAAGATTGAGAGTTTATTTTATGTAAAAGTCTCTTTTTATCGAGCTGAAAAAGTATATAGGGGTTGTAAGTTATAATTTGTTTATAAAACAGAATTTTTTAAAGAAATGATGTTCAGTAGAATGTGTTATGTCAATAAATATATGTTTTGAAATATGTTTTATTATTTCTGAAAACATTTACAAACATAAAATGAAATATACATGATTTAAAAAATTCACCATCTTTGAATACTTGACGGCACTGAAATATTGCAATTAATGACAGAGCTAATTAAAGTTAAGTCTTATACACGCCAATTATCTCCAAGTATTAATTATTTTAACGCCGAAGGCAATTTTATTTTTAATTGGTTTAGAGGTTTCCAAATTAAGGAAATTTAACATGGAACATATTTAAAAAAAATATCATTAATAATAGGTCGATCTCGATTTCCCCTACATCCATCTTAACTTTGAAGTAATTGAAAAAAGAAGATATTTAATAAATACATTTTTCTGTTATGAAAAAAATCCTACTTATTTTAAATAAAAAAACTTAAGGTCCAATTAGCGATGGAAATATTCAGAAATTACTTGAGATCTTTTATTTTTAAAGAAACTTTTAAAAAAACATAAGTATTCTTAATTCGAAACTAAAGGATAAATCTATCTTTCATTAATTTAAGATTTTAGTTATTAATTGAATCATTAAGGAATTTAATATAAATATTATTAAAACTTATTTCAAATCATTGATCAATCAGGGTATCTTATCGAAGACAGAGGCTTGCTACTTTCTACGTCTCTTTATAAAAAAGCACCCCACAGGTATCTCCCGACAATGCACACTTTAAAAATACCTCAAACACGAGCGACACATGCTTCCTAAATTCCTTTCAGCCTTCCGTAAACGTGTCAGATCTTCATGTCATGACAACATGTAGTTTTGACATATTTTTGATTCTTTATGGCAAAAACAAATATTTTAATTTGTTCTCTTTGACGACGGAAAACAGCGATTTTATAACAGGGTAAACGATGTACCTTGAAGACACATACCCAAAATTTAACTGAAAATAATGTTTTATGAGAGAAATGGAGGAGGTGTCTTTTTCCTCTTAAAAAGCTAGTTTGACCTTTCGATACTAAACCATTCGTCATAGTAGAACGTGCATTAGCTAAGAAAAACAAGAGTAAAGAAATAAGACTTTCAGTAACTGGCAGTTTCATGGTCATTAATAATATGCAATTGACCAAAGAGAAGGCTAGAAGTTTGACGTAATAACTTAAGCGTCTCTGGATGCGATGTTATTTTAGAAGAGTCAGACTTCTTGTTTTCCTTGAAAAATTTATGGCACAATGAACACAAGGGTCATGATGCGCCTGGACCTATAGTTTTCCGGAAAATTTGATCTCTTATGTATCTTAGGAGAGCAACCTTTGAACTACAGTAAGCAGGTAATAAACAAGCGCTATGTTTTTCATCGTTCGGAACCCAACTCGTCACTGCTTAACAGCCACAAGGTTTTAAGACTTATTTGTGGAATAACGATGGCTTAAGGCCTATCTGTGAGAACAATGGCGAATCAGAATGTCGATCTAAAAGTTTCAAAAGGGATCTCAAATAATCAAACCATGTATGTTTATGAAAATAGAAACAAAGTTTATGCTTTAATATTGTATGTGTTTAATTTGATTACTAATTCCGAATTTGTATTTTTAAACAAGGTTTTTATTTTAGTTTGAAATCAATCAAAGCCCAAGTTTCTTCTTGGTATATTACATTTTGGCCGGTTTTGATGTTGCGGTTAGCTCATTTCGGACATTTTGCAAATCATCAATGCTTTTCTTGTTTTTTCTATGGGCTCGTTAAAACAGTAGTTTCTTCCCACTTTTAGTTTCTCGGAGCCAATGGCTTTGATGCAGTTTCACTTAGATCTTTCGTAATTTCAATAGGGGCGATGATGTGAAAATTAAAAAAAGGGAGCACGCTGTTATTTACGGCCATTATCTTTATTGTTTAAGAGTCATCGTGTCTCCATTGTCAGTAGATTTGATGGTTTAAATTGGACAAAATGATGATTGAACCATTAAGTAAATGATGATGAATCCCCCTTTCACATCTGTAAAATGAAGTAATCATCGCAAAATCGTTATTTATTGGTAAGGCCTTCTGATATTCCATTTTCTCTCCTATAAAGCGAAAGAATTCTGCTATGAGCTTTAATATTTTCTAATTTACTTTTCATCTAAGCTGCGAACCTAGTGTACAAATTTTCTTTTTAGGTACTTTAAACTTAGAAACAGAGCTTTCATTATTAGTAATATCTTGAGAAATGAAAACGCTTTTATAATAAAATATTATTTGATATCCCTCAATGCTCGCATCAAGGCGAAATGAATGGTAAGTTATATTTTTTTTAACCCCTTCGGCCTTGACTCTTTTAAAATTTGTCAAGATTCTTTTTCTGGGTGGTAATTATTACCTGGATGGCTGAAGATACTAAAAATTTAATTTTATGAAATTTATTGAAAAACTGTTGAAATTACAACATGTATTGTTGGAAGGAGAACAGGTTTTACATTAATTAAAGAATTATGCTGTTTTTAACAAATTTTACTTAATATGAAACTGTTTAATATGTTTAAATGTTTTCTATCGGATTAAAAACATACAAATTACTATAAATTGACTACAAATTTACTACAAATTATTATTAAAATAATACAATATCGGATTAAAAACATGCATATTTCACAGAATGAAAAAGTTTTTAGTCTACATTTTTCAAATATGCACCTTTGTTCCTTATTAGCTCTGTCAATCATATGGCTGAAATGTATCATATTTGATATCAGGATATGGTTTTAAAGATGCTTTTAGTCGTTTCGATGCAACCAGACTTGAAGAATGATGTCCTTTATTAAATGAGCTGGGCTGATTTTTAAAAGCAAGTGATACGGCAACTCATAAAGTAAAATCTAATAGACCCATTTGTCTCTTTGAGCCACTGCTAAATGCTTGGCACCAATATGCAATTCTATCCAAACATTTATAACTGCCATACTAAAATAATGAAATATTAATCTCAGTGTACATTTTTTACATCTGATACTGACATGATATAATGAAGCCATACAATTTTGTTTGTCAAGACCCCCATGCTTGCGTTATACAGACGTGTAACCTCGAGTCTATCTATTTCTACATGCCGTTTTTCTTTTTTACTCCATCTTCGAACTTTGTCTTTTTCGCCTTTGCCAACGAAATTTGAAGCCATTGTAACGGTATTATTATCATGCCATTTTACTATGGTCATTTTGCCATCATCGGAAACTCTGGAATCCGTTAATCCTCTTGATATTTTCTTTAGTTCTGCATCCGATTCCAGAGCACATTGCTTAATTCAATATTTTCTTATCGTACCTGTAGCGAAAATTTGTTTCTGAAGTATTTTATATAATACACTATAATTATCAGGTACTAAAACTTCACACACACACACACACACACACACACACACACACACACATATATATATATATCATCATCATCATCATCATATTCAACCATTATCTATCCACTGCTGGATGAAGGTCTCTCCAAATGCTTTCCACACAAGTCTATCCTGAGCAATTCGCTTCCACGTCACCCCAACCTGTTTTCTTATTTCATCCACCCATCTAGTTTGAGGACGTTTTCTAGGTCTTCGGTGGTCTCTTGGAATCCAGTTGAGAATTCGCGTTGTCCATTGTTGATCAGTTCTTCTTGCAATATGCCCAGCCCATCGTCATTTCAGTCCTTT
>QLNU02003225.1:99916648-99927079 GCA_006491805.2 Dysdera silvatica | reverse complement strand
TACCAACTTCAGATAGTACAGGCATATGCACCAACATCAAGCCATACCGACGAGGAGGTTGAAGAATTTTATGAAGAAATCAAACAGTTACACACCAAAGGGAAACAACATATCAAGCTCATCATGGGGGATTTCAATGCAAGAATTGGACAACAGGAACAAGGAGAGACATCGGTTGGTAAATACGGATATGGGGAAAGGAATGAACGTGGCGATCAACTCATCGAATTTGCAGAAGCTGAAAATCTTAGCATCATGAATTCATTTTTTAAGAAGAAACCGCAAAGAAAATGGACATGGAAACACCCCAATGGAGGAACCAGCGAAATTGACTATATACTGGCAAACAAGAAATCAATTATTGAAGATTGCAGCATACTGAACAGATTTAATACTGGAAGTGATCATCGAATGGTGAGATGTAAAATGCACTTAAATACTAAACTAGAAAGGCAGAAGCTCATTAGGAAACAAGTATGTAAGAGGGTGGATTTAAAGAAATTAAAAGAAAATACCGAGGCATTCAAGTTGGAATTAAAAAATCGCTTTTCTGCACTGGAAGGACTTATTGAAGAAGTTGACATCTCAGAAGCAAATGAAAACATTGTTAAGACAATAATTGAAACTGCTGGGGAAATTGGTGGTGTAATATGTAAAAAGCAGAATAGCAAATTATCTGAGAAGACGAAACAACTCATGAAAAGGCGAAGACTTATGAAGGTGGACAATCAAAATACCAGTCGCAAGATCGAGTATGTAGAACTTTGCAAAACTTTACGCAAAAACATGAAAGAAGATATAAGAAAATTCAATTGTGAGTTAGTAAGGAAGGCCATTGAAAGCAACAAGAGCCTTAGGGTTGTTAAAGGGAGTTTGTCTATTGGGAAGAAACACATCATTGCATTAAAAGGAGAGGATGGCACTGTAACAAGAAATAGGGAAGAAATACTTAGAAGAGTTGAAGAATTCTACAGAAAGCTGTATGAGGGAAACAGTGGATTAAACGAAGACTCTGAGATAGTCGAAGGAACAGCTCCTAAAATCTTAAAAGAAGAAGTAGCATTTGCAATAAAAAGTATGAAGAAAGGAAGATCCCCTGGCGATGATGGCATTACATTAGATATCTTAAAAGAAGCTGGAGAACATGTAGAAGACATACTCGCAAAATTCTTTACCAAATGCCTCAACAGTGGTAACATACCAAACCAATGGGATTCTGCAACAGTAATTCTTTTGCATAAAAAAGGTGATAAAGAGGATTTAAAAAATTACCGACCAATTAGCTTGTTACCTGCTATTTATAAAATCTTCACAAAAGTGCTAACACATCGCCTACAGAAAAAATTAGATGCAGCTCAACCAAGAGAACAAGCTGGATTTCGAAGTGGATTCAGTACAGTGGACCATATTCAAGTATTAAGAGAATTAATTGAAAGAACACATGAATATGAACTTCCATTGTGTGTGGCATTTATTGACTATGAGAAGGCCTTTGACTCTATTAAAACATCAGCAGTCATCAACTCTTTAAGATCAGCAGACATCGAGGATGTGTACATTGACATGGTGAAATGTGTGTATAAAAATGCAAGTGCAAAATTTCGGTTACATAAAGATACCAAAACTATTAAAATTGGTAAAGGTGTGAGGCAGGGAGATACCATTTCTCCAAAACTTTTTACTTCAGCTTTACAGATGATTTTTCAGCAGATAAATTGGAATAACAGGGGAATAAAAATAAATGGTGAATATTTAAATCATTTGCGGTTTGCTGATGACATTGTTATTTTTTCAACGAACCCATCAGAACTCCAAGACATGGTACAAGAGCTCTCAACTAGAAGTAAAGAAGTTGGACTCAAGATGAACCTACAAAAAACTAAGATCATGTTCAATAATTTCGTAGAGGAAACAAAAATACAAGTTGACAACATTGAGCTAGAAATTGCTGATTCATATATTTACCTTGGCCAGCTGATTTCAATGGATGGCAACATTATGAAAGAACTCAACAGACGTATTAAACTTGGCTGGAGTGCATTTGGAAGAAACAGTTTTATCCTGAAGGGGAAATTGCCTTTATGTCTAAAAAGAAAAGTCTTCAACCAGTGTGTATTGCCAGTCCTCTCTTATGGATCAGAGACATGGAGTCTAACAGTTGGAGCAATACGAAAGTTACAGACAACGCAAAGGAGCATGGAGAGGTGCATGCTTGGAATAACTAGGAGAGATCGAAAAAGAAACACTTGGGTGAGAGAGCAAACTAGAGTAGAGGACATCATTGTTAAAGTAAAAGGACTGAAATGGCGATGGGCTGGGCATATTGCAAGAAGAACTGATCAACGATGGACAACAGAAATTCATAATTAATAATATTTTTATTCTTATAATTTTGTTAAAAGCAGGGAACTATTATAAAAACGATTTCCCTTGTGAAATGAAGGAAAGGGAGAAGCGATGCTAGTAACGAGGCTCTCTTTCCGGTAGAAAAAAACAAGAGATTTCTCGTATTCTGCAAAAAACAACAAAGATATTGATTCGCGCGTACAAATCCGCATTGTTATTAAGAGATTTACATTCGCTGGAATATCACATTTACAGAGTTTATGAGCACAGTCTTGACTCGAAGGCGTTACAAGTGAAGGCTGAAGAGTGGTACAAAGGTGAACTTCTTGTGAACTGCAGAGCAAGGATGTTTTTTCTTGTAACCAGGACCGGGATGAAAAATAAGAGAAATGAGAAGAGTAGAAAATTGCAAATAAATTTTGAGCGGGGGGAAGAACTGAAAACTTAAAGGAAAGATAGGGAAGACAGAAGGAGCAGGCAGAGCATACTTCATCTAAGTACTAATCAAAGATTTTGACTTTAAAGGCGTGAAAAGACAGGGCTTTAAATTCTTGAGGGATCGAATTCCAGATTTTAGAACCCGTAACGGAAACGCTATGGATTTTATAGTTTATGGGAGTTCGCGGTATTTTGATTTCATTCTGATGACGCGTCTTATATTCATGCGTTGTCTGTGAAATGGTGAAGGATAAAACCAAACCACCTTAATGACTTTGTACATAAGGAGCGCAAGTTTGTAGTTTATTAACAGAGTGAAAGGAAGAATGCGCCATAATTTAAAAAGTTGGCCAGCGTGTTCATGGAAGCCTGCAAAGTTAACTATTCGTATAAGCATTTTTTGCGTTCCTATCAATTGCCTAAGGGAAGTAAAATATGTGATTCCCCAGACCTCAAGACAGTAGGTAAGTTTTGAATAAAATAAAGAATAGTAAAGAATCATCAGGACATAGTGCGAAACGACATGTCTGAGTTTCGAAAATATTTTCAAAAGATTGCAGAGAGAGAATTTGTAAGGTCGTTAATGTGTTCTTTCCAGGTTAAATTTGAATCGAAAATTACTCCAAGAAGTTTGGCTGATTTCGTTTCCTGAAGGATGGAGTTGCGGAAAGTAATAGGAGAATAGTTAGGTAATATTTTTTGCCGGGAATGGAAGATAACGTAGTTAGATTTGGCAACGTTTAGTTCTAGTTTGTTAACGTAAAGCCAGCGTGAGACGTTATCTAAATCTTAGTTGATTTTTTGCATGATATCTTCGATGTTTTTTCCGGAGATCATAAGTATCGCATCATCAGCATAGAGAAACAGCTCACTATTCAGGAGAGCTAGAAGCAGATCGTTGATGTAAAGAAGGAAGAAAAGCGGAGCTAAACAGCTTCCTTGTGGTACAACCAACAGAAATAGTTTTGCGAGTTCAGGGAATTTTACCTATGAAAACTTGCTGTTGCCTATTGAAAAGGTAGCTGTTCAGTAATTTTAGAGGTGTACCCCGAATACCATACCGTTCCAATTTCGTCAGTAAAATGTCATGCTTAACATTTTCAAACGCTCTTTGGAGATCTCTTTGCATTCCTATTACAAAATTGCTTTTGTCTATTTCGTCAGAAATCATCTCTTTGATATTAAGGAGGGCGGTAGTTGTTGACCTATGTTTTCGAAAGCCGAATTGATGTTTGTAAAGTAAGTTTTTACTTTCGAAATATGATTCAAGTTTACTGTGTAAAGCCTTTTCAAAAATTTTGCTAATAACTGGAAGGATAGAAATAGGATGATAATTCTGAATGTCAGATGGGTCGCCTTCTTTAAATATAGGAATAATTTTAGCCATCTTAAGTTTCGAGGGGAAAATACCTTTATTGAAGCTAAGATTGATTAAATGTGCAATAGCATTTGCAAAGAAATCTGGGTTGGCTTTAACAATATGCGGCGGGATGTTATTAGGTCCTGTAGAATTAGAGCTAAGAGTATTAATAAAAATCTTGACCTCGTTTCTGCTCACTGGTTTAAGGAAGAAAGAAGACCCGGCGGCGGGGAGGGGTTCAAAAACTTCTTTATGGGACGAGGGGGTGGGACTACTATTGGAAGTGGGATCATTTGCGAAAAGTTCGTTGAAGGTATCGGCTATTGTATCAGTTGTGCGGAGCTCTGTGCCAAAAGCGTTGATTTTGCAGGGGAGGGGATGTTTTTTTTTTGCGGTTTAGGGCCTCGTAAATTGCTGTCCAACCCAAGACACAGAAATGCCAATAAACAAATGAAAATAAACCTGTATTTGATGAGAAATAAATTCAATATATTAAGACTGGTATTAGAAACAAATACATTAGAATTCTGAGAAACAACCATTAAGGAGTATATAATTAAATAAGTTGAAAGCAAACGTTTTGAAGCTATCGCAGCTTCATTTTCAGTTCGAAATGGTTGAAATTATGGAAATGCTGGAATATTATTTAAGCATTACATATTTTGCAGGTAGATCATGGAATTCATTTAACGTGTTATGATGTCTATCGGTGCCAAATTAGCAACTTTTAAGGAATATTCGGCTATTATAGTTATGAATGTTTTTTTGCACGACTTTTACGTTATGCCACCATGAGACATGGTTCTGTTCGGCAGTGTTTAACAAGAAGTGAACTAAAATATCCAGCTCTAAATTTGTTTGTAATTATATACTTCTTAATGGTTGTTTCTCAGAATTCTATTGTAAACGTGTATTTTGTTTATAAAATTACGGTACACAATTATATGGTTTATGACTATATTATTTGTATATTATTTAACAAAACTCTCTTTTCTCCTACGTTTTCAAACGTTTATTTAAATCATTGACATTAAATAATGAAATTCCTTAGTTTAACTAATTATGCGGTTTCTTCATCCATTTCGCACGGCTTTTCGTTTTGCTCGTGTTGTATAATTTTTCCCTATTTGTTTCTTCTTCGCGCATGCTGAAATTTTTCAGACTATTTTCTGGACCTTGTTCAACTATATTATTTTTTCTCCAAAAAAAAAAGCTCTAGTTTGAGTTACATATACGTGGGTGGCAAAAATTATTGTATAATAAATTCCCCCATGAAAAACTCAAAAACCTTGCCCCGGAGGTTTTACTGTGTTGACCATTATTTGGCAATTGTGTTATCCCTGTGAAGGGTAATAATATCTTATATATGGAGAAAAATGCGTTTGTTCTTGTCCTCGTTCGTCTAGTAGGTCAAGACACCGCGGGCTAAACGCGGGGACCCTGGTTCGAATCCAGGATGAGGACGGCGCCTCTTTTTCTCCAAATATAATAAAGCTCTAGTTTGAGCTAAATATACGTGGGTGGCAAAAATTATTGTATAATACTTTTTAATTACCAGCATAATTATTTCTTTGCTTATTATTTATTAGGGATTTATAAACAATTTAAATTTGTTTCATTTAATTCATAACTGTTAAGTCAAAAACATTGTATTGTTAAATTGAACTTGTTTTGTCTCCACACACGGATTGATATGAATGACTTAAGATTCCATTTTAATCAACCCATGCTTGTACTTGTGTGATGATTTTACCAGTCCTCGAGATCAGCGGTTCTTCTTCTGTGGTGCGCGGACCATTAGAGTCCTTGCGACCCTAACAGGGGGTCCGCCAGGGCGAGTGCTTTCTGAAGAGGTTCACGGTCTAAGAAAGTTAAAGAACCGCTGCTCTGGACTAAAGTTTCTCAAACTTTGTGAAATCGTAACCCTAAAAGTTATTTTTTGAGAGAAGGACCTGCTTCCAACAAATTTACCCGTAAATACTTAGTTAAATAAATATCTATGCATCCAATTTTAGAATCGGCATTAGAAGCCTTAAGTAAAACCACATCAAGTCGCATTCTCTAAAAGCATGTTGTCAAACATATAATCTGTAATAAACAAAGTACGAGTATATATCAAACAATATGTCCAAGGCCCAAAATTGTAAAAAATAAAATACATACAAAACGAAAAAAAAATGAAATAAATTAAATTTCTTGAAGTATTGATGATACGGGAAAAAATTTATATTGAAAATTAAATAAGTGCAAAATGATCGCATGCAAAAATATTAATAAAATGTCGTGAGAAAAATATAACCATGTTGTCAAATGAAGGGGGAAATATATTGAAATAAAAACCAGAGATAAAAATTCAACTCATTTCAAATTTTTGAAGTTTTGCATTAAACCTTTAAATGAAAAAGTTGAGCAATTTATGTACAATACCACTATAATAAACATTAAAATATCCAGAGCATATACAACCTATATCAAACAAGCACTATAAACATAAAATTAGAGAGAAACTGGTTTAAATCCAAATAAATAAATAAATAATGAATGAATGAATGAATGAATGAATGAATGAATATATATATATTGTTTCAGGAAGATCGTCCTGTAACAAAGTTTTGTTTAAATTTGTATATTTTCCCCTAAATTTGTACACTAAGCCATAATGGAAACCATTCACTTTCCCTTACAAACAACGTCGCCAAGTAAATGTTCTCATGCACAATAGCCTTCTTGCAATAGCTCACATCCTTTTGTACACCCAAAAACTTTCTACAGTACACCAGAATTTTATGTCGTAAGAGAAGAATGGAAGAAAAAAAACAGTCTTGGTTTTGATCAGGGCGCCTGGACATCTCGTCTCTTTAATGTTGCGTCTGCACAACACAAACCCTGTTAATTGGATTCTTCAAAGGTCCGTAAATACAATATCTATCCATAAAAGTCGTTTACATCCATTGAAGAAACCTCGTAAATATCAATAGAAGTTATTGCCTTTCCATGAAAGTGTCCGCCGCAGGGGAAACCTGGACCTCCATGCACCAAAACCGCAAGACACGGACATGTCCCTTATAGGTTAAGCCAATAACCAATCACAGTTCGAGATGCCATTTTTAGTTTGAAAGTTTTAAAAAAGTGTAATCAGTATCAAATCAGCATGAGATCAGTATGAGATCAACATGAGAGCAGTTTCAGATCAGAACGAGACCAGAATAATTACGATATACAATAAGTCCAGTCAGAGATGTAGTGCTGCTTAACAATTAGCCATTATTAAAGGATGAACGTTGATAAAGTATTTCTTTGAAAGCAAACCGAATAACCACCCCCTTACACTACGTACGTTCTCCGCCAGTGATGTCGACCAAATTGATATGCCTTTCGTACAGCTATAGCAAACTTCTGAGACGTAGAGGCGAATTCTCCGCAAGAGCGGGGTAAGAGAATAATAATTTTTTGATCATGTCTCGTCAATTCCGGCAATCGTCCCCTAAGAGTCAGATTAGACATATAGAGTTAGTTACGTAATCTAATTAATGATAGTCACATGACAGTTTAATTATTGGATATTATTGCTGTTGATAATGTATTTCGTAATGATTGCTATGGATTGCAATATGTGTTCCAAAACTAAAATGAACTTCAATAAATCAGTCATAATTGATTGTTTTATGATATATGTGTGTAATACCCAAAATAAGCTACGTCTGTAATCCATTTGTTAGAATCTGTCTGTGTACAATCTCTTTACAGATTCTCGCTTCCATAGAAAATGCTCTACAAAATAATCACACTGACGAACGCGTTGCAGCTGATATCCGCTGCAGAGTGGCAGGACTCCTTCGGCGTCCAAAACTCCCTGGGGACAACCTAACGCCTATGCAAAGGGTTGCCCTCCGGGAGCTACGAAACGACAAGGGCCTTGTCATACTGCCAGCTGATAAAGGCCGTACTACAGTCGTCTTAAATCGTCCAGACTATTTACATAAAGTCTCTACACTCTTATCTGATACAAATACATACACCCACATCACAAAAGACCCTACACAAACAATTCAATCCAAAATGAACTCTCTCCTTCTAAAACTCTATAAATCTAAAAAACTTACATTTAATCTCTACGACTCTTTAAAATGCACTTCCGGCCGCTTACCATCCTTCTACGGATTACCTAAAATTCATAAACAAAATATTCCTCTTAAAACTATAGTTAGTTTTTGCAGCTCTCCTACATATAACCTATCACAACACCTCTCACGTCTACTCTCTCCTATAATCGGTAATAACGACTACACTGTTTCTACTAGCCAATCCTTCTGCACCTCTTTAAAGAGACCTACAACTTGACGACGACGACCTTATGGTCTCATTCGATGTAATTTCTCTCTTCACTTGCATTCCCACATCACTTGCAATCGACACCGCACTTACACGCCTCCAAAATGACACAACACTACATGAACGCACTTCACTAACACCTCACGACATCTGCACATTGTTGAAATTTTGTCTGGACTCTGCTGTGTTCTCCTCACATGGTTCTATCCATAGACAAGTTTTTGGCACTGCCATGGGATCTCCGGTCTCAAGTGTTGTAGCTAACTTGGTTATGGAGTCATTTGAGGAAACTGCTTTATCTTCACTGAATTTTAACATTAAATTCTGGAAAAGATACGTCGACGACACGTTTGTTGTACTTAAAACTAATACACTCCAAAGCTTCTTCCATTACCTTAATAACTTAAACTCACATATAAAATTCACATACGAAACAGAACAGAACAATAAACTCCCTTTCCTAGACGTTCTTGTACACAGATCTCACGATAACTCAATCTTCACCTCAGTTTACCGTAAACCCACACATACAGACAGATATCTCGATTTTAAATCGCATCATCCAACATGCCACAAAGCTTCCGTTGTTAAAACATTAAGTCTTAGAGCGAATTCTCACTGCAGTAATGAAACACTTTCAAACACAGAAACAAAACACATACACACGGCACTTAAAAATAATGGATACCCTAAACGATTCATTCTCAGAAACTGTAGACCCAATAGTACATCTTTAAACAATACATCTCACACCCGCATATCTATTCCATATATTCACGGCATTTCCGAAACAATCTCTCGCATCCTTAAAGAGGCAAATATCAAAACATTCTATTCCCCTGTCACAACACTTCGCAAACAACTTACAAAAGTTAAAGACCCAGTTCCACCAGAAGATCTCACAGGCGCCATATACCAAATACCATGCAAAGACTGCAACAAACATTACATAGGACAAACAAAAAGAATGATCAAAACAAGAAAAAAAGAACACAAACAAGCACTCGCGAAAGGAGACATAGCCTCACGTCTGGCAGAACACGCTTTACAACACGGACACGAACCCGACTGGGACTCAACAAAAATACTACACCGTCACATCACAAACAAGAATAGTAGACTCTTCTTAGAATCTTGGGAAACTTACAAACTACACGGGAAAGCCATTAATACATCACAACCACTTCCAGAAACTTATAAACAACTCTTACTCTGAAATGTATGAGACATCCCCAACATTAGGTAACCCGCAGTGTGGGTTTCTCATTGGTCCCTATTGGGTTTTTCCATGATTCTATTGGAGGCCTCCCATTGGTTCTCATTGGGTTTTTCCATTCTGCGGGACTACTCTGATGAAGGGTTTTCCAGAAATTTCAAGTATAAAAAAGAGACAGAAACATAACATCGTCATTACTCCTGATGAAGGACTGCTGCTGATGCGTCCGAAAGCTTGAGTGATCTTTTTCATTGCTATTTTACCAGTGTTTAACCTTTTTATGTAATTTCCTCCCTGGTACCCTGTATTGTTTTTTTCTAATTATTAAACTAGTTGGCTATTTAAATATTTTCTCTTATAGAAAGCATAAGAGCAATGAAGCAGTGGCTCGTTCTTACATTGAGCTTGCATTTAAGCCAGTTTTTTTTTAGATGTCCAGAGCAGCTGCATGTTGTCTCTTTTTTTTTTAATAATGCCGCTTTCTCTGTTCACTACGGTCCCTAAAACCGGCATTTAAGCATTAATTAAAATAAAATAAATTAGCAAAATCTACATTTGCCTAAACCCTATTTATAAACTGTTCGAGCACTCAGAATTAATATAAAAAATATTCTTTTAAACGTTAATTAAATTCACGTGTTGCTAATATTCTGGGCACAACTAATAGTAGCGTTGCGTAAATTAGCAAAACGATAATTGCCAAACCCCTATTTACAAACTGCATAAACTTCCAAAATCA
>QLNU02003225.1:99885925-99916548 GCA_006491805.2 Dysdera silvatica | reverse complement strand
TTTTTACAGGTTACCAATTTCCCCAGCAGTTTCAATTATTGTCTTAACAATGTTTTCATTTGCTTCTGAGATGTCAACTTCTTCAATAAGTCCTTCCAGTGCAGAAAAGCGATTTTTTAATTCCAACTTGAATGCCTCGTTCTTTTCTTTTAATTTCTTTAAATCCACCCTTTTACGTACTTGTTTCTTAAGGAGCTTCTGCCTTTCTAGTTTAGTATTTAAGTGCATTTTACATCTCACCATTCGATGATCACTTCCAGTATTAAATCTGTTCAGTACGCTGCAATCTTCAATAATTGATTTCTTGTTTGCCAGTATATAGTCAATTTCGCTGGTTCCTCCATTGGGGTGTTTCCATGTCCATTTTCTTTGTAGTTTCTTCTTAAAAAATGAATTCATGATGCTAAGATTTTCAGCTTCGGCAAATTCTATGAGTTGATCGCCACGTTCATTCCTTTCCCCGTATCCGTATTTACCAACCGATGTCTCTCCTTGTTCCTGTTGTCCAATTCTTGCATTAAAATCTCCCATGATGAGCTTGATGTGTTGTTTCCCCTTGGTATGTAGCTGTTTGATTTCTTCATAGAATTCCTCAACCTCCTCGTCGGTATGGCTTGATGTTGGTGCATATGCCTGTACTATCTGAAGTTGGTATCGCTGGGTTAGTTGAACAACGAGCCTCGCTGCTCGATCTGACGTGCTTTCGACTTCAAGAAGGTAGTCTTTAATTCTTTTGTTGATTAAGAAGCCAACACCACTTGTTCTTCCAGTTTCCGTTCCTCTATAATAAAACAAATGTCCACTTTTAAGTTCCACCAACTCTTCACCTTTTCTTCTAACTTCACTGAGTCCTACAATGTCCCATTTGATCTTGTCAAGTTCTTCTTCCAATTCTTGAAGTTTTGCTTCAGAAGCAAGGGATCGTCCATTATACGTAGCCAAGGTCAATAACAAACGGCAGCCTGGGCCATTCCAGTGATTCTTAGCACCCCCTGCTTTCATGCCACGCTGACCGCTGCCTTGATCAGGAGCACTCCAGCACCTGGAGACTAGGGGCCATGGTTTTTGGTGTATTAGCATATTGGAGGAATTAGCCATCATTTCACCACGCTGGCTAGACGGGTTGGTGAATTAGCCCTCCCCTTCCGCCTTTCCATTCGTGCAGCAAATATTAATTTGCCCCATAAATAGAAAGCTCAGCCTTCACCACTTGAAGGCGGGGTAGGACATTAAGTTACTGGCCTGGCCAGTTCGACACATCGTCACATAATTTCAACGTGTGGGTCTCCTTCCAGTTAGATACCTGCAACCCTTTCGCAGGCCACATCATATTATATAGCATAATATATAATTTCATAATAATTCATCGTTAATTCTATTGTCTTTCATTTATAATTTATTTATTTTCATTATCCTATACTTTAAATAATAATTTTATCTTTTTGTTTTCATTGTATATTTATGTAATTATATAAAGTAATGAAAATAAAGCATAGTGGGTATATCTTTGTTTTCCCTTAAGGATCGAAAGTAAATTTTATTTGTTTAAAATAAGCATCTAGATGAAAAGAAATAAATCTCAGAAGGCAGGTTTTGCCTTTGTTCTTTTTTTTTGTTCTGTGTATTATAAGAGATATCTAAATGATTAATGTTCCGCAATTCGTTATAAGATCCGCTTTTCGTACATCTCGCCATTTCTTTTTCACTTTTCTACATCGCCTCGTGTTAAATCATTTTTCTTGCCTGTTAGTTTAATGATACGAGTTTTATAAAGTTTAAACTTTGGGGCATTGTTATTTAGCTCATTTTTCAAATTCTTCGGAACGGTAGTTATTTTTCAGTTTATATGGATTTTATTTCATGTCTCTTTTACATTAAGAAGTGGGTTCACGAAATCAGTTAAATCATTGAATTTTCAATAAAATGATTAAAAAAAATAGCTATTGTGGTTATTTTTAACCATAAGAACTAATTATCATGGTTATTTAAATTATTTTTTCATTTCTAAAATGCTCATTTTATTATTCAAGTTCACTATACTGTCAAAAGTTATGGGGTATTTTCAATTTCAGGTATTTTTTTGAATTTCTAGAGAAATACTAAATGAAATATGTTTATTTATAGAAAATATTTTTAACTGCGCATACGTAATAAATAGCATTATTGAGCCAAATGTACAGGGCAACGTATAAAAATTACAGTTGAATATCACGAAAATTTCAAAAGATATCGGGGACATAGTGGCATGCATTTCACCTGTTCCGACTCCAGGATGGGGACGATGTCTCTTTTTCTTCCATACTTAAAACAGCTCTAATATTAACTTCAAAATGTGAGTGTCACTTTATTGTCATAATGAATATCCCCCACAAAATATCACAAAATTCTGGTGACTTCGACCATAATATTGGCCATTGTGTTATCCCTGAGAAGGGTAATATCTTACATCCTTATATACGGAGAAAGAGAGCATTGTTCCTATCTTCGTTGGTCTAGCTGTCAAGGCACTCCGGGCTCAACGAGGGGGACCTAGTTCGACTGTAGGACCGGGACGATGTCACTTTTTCTCCTATACTTAAAAGAGCTACAGTATGAACTGCAAAACGTGTGTGTCAATTTATTGTCAAAATTGCCCTATGCAGTTGGCTATACAGACTTCTGAAAGAGAAGTAATGCCATTTTTTGCGCATGCGCAGTTAACATTATTTTCTATAAATACTCATATTTCATCAAATGTTTCATGCTTTGATTACAAATTGCAGTATAATGATTCACTTGTAGGTTTCAAGGTTTTTTGTAAGTTTCGTGACATTTGGTTGAAAACTCGACATGTTATAAACAGAAAACCTGAGAAAAGAAATAGAATGTTTCAAAGAAACCGACTTATCTTTGCGAATATACCTCCGGTTCTTACGAAAATTCATGTATGTAATGCAAATAGCAAGTAACATCAAATTTTATAGTTAGTTGATCATTTCCAGCTTTTTAGGATACAGGATAATCGAAAATATTTTTCTACTTCAATTTGTTGACGGTTTCCTAAAGGCACTCGTCCTTGAATCGTCACTGGAGAGCTTGAATCCAAGTATATTCTTCAAAAGTTGAAGAAGAGTTCATACAGTATTTCTCCAAAAATTCGAAAAAATGTCTGAAATTGAAAGTTTCAAAAATATTTTGGCTATATAGTGTACACAGATGATGGTCTGGGCAGGCACAAGCATATGTGCGCGTACACATCTATAGGGTATCTGCAATATGAAAGCCTGGAGGTATAGAGGTGGGATACTCACTCGTTGGTATGATTCCATGTCATGTACTGCAGCCATTGGAGATTCGTTCCTTTTTTGCGAAGGGTAACGCTCGAGATCATAGAGCTCGGCTAATGGACCATATGTTTCAAGAGGAGGGATTTAGTCTTCCGTGGTAGACAGCAGACTTTTCTAAGTTAAATATTATCGAGCATGCTTAGAATAAACTTGGTAGATGTATTGAATCCAGAACAGCATCTCTGTTAGTTCTTTGTGAGTTTTCTATCACACTAAGAAATGGCAAAGAATTTACCTCACATAACAAAGTTTTGTACAACAGAATACTTCCAGCACCTCAGTCACATTTCATCACTTCCATATAGTACAGGTGTGTAACGATCTTGCTCATCTGAGCAAGGAGACTATATACCCTAGTAGAAGTTATCTACCAATCTACACCTTTTTCTTCTGTTGTGCATACCTGCAGATTTATACCTAGCAGAGCTTACCAAGTGCATGACATGATAACCTTACTACAAAATGTACGAAGGTACTTTTCCTTGCACTAGTCTCCTGCATCTTACTTAAACATATACGAAGATAATATTTTTAGTTAAATCACGTCTCTCGTACTTGAGTTGCCTTACTACATCGCTTGCTTCCATAATTGTTTCGAGCAGGGAATATAGTAAATTCAGTAAAACAAAAAAATTGTTAGGGCAAATAAATAGCGAATTTTTACTATTAATCTTAAATGACTTTTCTGTTTTCAAATTCTCGACTATTCTATTACGATATCTTTTCTCAAGACAAATGAAATTAGCCGATTTTACCTCACAGTGAAAATGTTCTTATCGAAAGTAACGTGATATTCTTTTGGTTAATTGGCAAAGAAATAGGATTTGATAACATTTTCGTAAAGGTTTGCAAGCATGTATCCATCGCTCACGCAATATTTGGGTTCTATCTCCCCAAACAGAGATATTCGGGAGCAAACCTATAGTTTTTATAAAATGTCCGTTTGCAAAAAGCATGTTGATATCATAGATCGCGTATGCTATCTGAAACGCTTTAAAACTTTCTCGAGGTATTTATAATTAATTGGTATTTCTGAATCCTTGTTAACAACGAATAAATACATCACGCAGTGATATATAAACATATTACGTTGTACACTAATATCTATATGCAATATGCGCACATGTACATGCGTGTGCATATATGACAAAAATATTTTTCCTCCATTAAAACATATGTATTTATCTTCATAAAAAAATGTTTTTCATTTCGCTCTTTTCACTTAAAAATAATTCATTCTGGATTCGTTTTCTGGATCGTCTTTTATTCTTTTGGTTTAATCCAATGCGTGCGTTGAAAACGCGCTTTGGGTGAATATTTATTTCTAGAATAATAGTCCGATGAATTATAAATATTTGCAAAAATATTGACTTCAAAACAGTTGTATTGACGGTTGAAAAATTATTTAAAAGGGTACCAAATGGTAATATGAATTTAAAAATAATAATAATAGTTAAAAGATAGCTTAGCTATCAATGTAACATTTGCGCCAGTGCCTTAAATTATCTGCCCTTTTTCTAGAAAAGGGATAGAATATTAAATATTTAATTAAGTCATTCTGACCATTTTTGATGATTAATTAAGCTATCTAATGCGTCGACTTATCCATCTTTTTTTTAGCAAAAATTACTTTATTCAAAGGTTTTGCTTGTATCTCTGGAAAAAAGTAACTGAGAAGGAAGACCAAATAAAAGTGCAAAATGTTTGAAATATTTAATCGACAATTTATGTAAAAAATTGCCTTGTAAACTCCTAATTGCTTTACAAGTTTTAGCGATGTTTGCAATTTTTTGCTGCGTTCCTTTAATTTGTGAATATAAGGAAAAATGAATAATTTCACAGGGGATATAGCAGAACATACACCCAATTTTAATTTTTCACTGCTGTCGCCAAATATATAAAAAAATACTTAATTGGGATTTTAGAGAAAAGGTAAATATTTCTTAATAACTAGTTTTTTAAACCAGACGGATGTCAAAGGTGAATTTTACGATATATTCTTCTAAGTTGATTTCATACAGTAAATTAATATTTATTTCTAAATATACATTTTTTATTTAAAAATATTTTGCCTTCTAAATATGGGTGCTTTAGATACTGGCAGCATACTAAATATTCAAAAGAAATGATATCCCATTTATATTCAAGATATAGTAAAAAGTTAATAATTTAAAAGTAAATATTATCTCTAATGCTAAAAATATATTATATTTTTCTCATTAATGTGATCATACTTCTATAAATTATGTTTCATACACTAAATGTTTTTTGGAATTGTAAACACATATAAACGCAACGATTGCGCTTTAACTATTTGAATATATTTATTTTATATAAATCGAACACTACGCAGATTAAATCAAACAACAATGTCAATCAATCAACGTTTATTGGCGTAGTGATACCAACGCCGATGGTATGGCGTGATTAGATGGTGAAACGTTCGAAAGAAAATAAATATTTCTGCCTTCGGTGGGACCTGAACCCACGACCTTCCACTTGCCGGGCGGAGGCTCTACCCACTGAGCTACGAAGGACAATATATAATCTCTTTACGAACGTATATATATTGTTGCCAGTTATTTCGCAGAATGGTGTAGTACATAGACTACTATTTAAACCAAATTGCAAAGAGACTGGTATTAAATTGATCGAAATGCCCGTTGCAGCATATGTATTTATTTTATATAAATCGAACACTACGCAGATTAAATCAAACAACAATGTCAATCAATCAACGTTTATTGGCGTAGTGATACCAACGCCGATTCAGGTCCCACAGAACGCAGAAATATTTATTTTCTTTCGAACGTTTCACCATCTGATCACGCCATAACATCGGCGCTGGTATCACTACGCCAATAAACGTTGATTGATTGACATTGTTGTTGGATTTGTTGTTAGATAGAGAAACCCCATGGTTCCCTCGAACATTCCTGTGTAAATTGCAATTGGCCCAGTGTTATAAGCGCCCACCTTCTAACCAGAAGGTGTATGTTATATAAATATAGGTTCGATTCCTGATACGGACAAAAAAAATGAAAGAGCTGAAAAAACTGCTTAACGGAAAGCACAATGGAATCTGTTTAGTTGCAACTTGAAAAATTCAAAAGTCAAGAGAAATAAATAAATAAATAAGCAATAATTCACTTTTGGCCCCATCTAATAATCGGACAAAGTACTAAAAACCGGATTTGTGCCCAGCTGACGTCACAACAGCATCCGGAATGTCGTTGGAATGCCACCCCGGCGGCGTGAAGTAGGCTATTTTAGAATATGATGATATGAACCATAATGAAAATATGAATGGAGCATCGGTTGTCACGCTCTTAAATCAGAACCGCGTTCGAGTTTTAAGCAGAGGGGCCAGTTCGAAAAATATGCAACAGTCTCTCCTTGGAGGTGTCGGCGGTTGTAGCGGCGCCTCCAACTGTACGGCTACTAGAACCAACACAGCCCAAAGTGCTTTGCAGCCTAGTATAGGTACAACCACTAGGGCTGAAAGACCACGCCAGCGCATGTCATGGACAATAGATATGAACACCTACATCATGCGCACCTACTATACGATTACAAAGCTAGAAACAGACATGACAAATTACAGACCCACACTTCACGCCAAATTCGCACAACAGTACCCACACCTGGACATCAGTATAGAAAGAATAACGACCCAACGCAGGAACATAATAACCAGAAACCTCCTAGCAGAGCCCATACTACAAAGGCTAAGAGATGAAGTCACCAACAACCCAGCACAAACTCCAACTAGTGTGACCAACTAGCCTAAGAGAGCCGCCCCAACCGAGCATGGAAGATGAAGAGAGGAGGGACGTGGAGAAAATGGAAGGTTTCCAATGTGCCCTGGCGGAATATGAAGGCTCGGATGCCACAACAAGGCCAAGAATACCACGCCAACCGGCATCTTGGAAACTCTGCAAAGCAACCAAGATCCTCAATGAACATACTCTACCACTACACCTACAGAACCACAACTCCCTACAGGAAATACACACCGCCATATACTGTGCAGCAGTAGCGGCATCACGCGCCAATGGGTACGAAGTAACAGAGGAAACAAAGCCCAACCACCATGGCAAGTGAGACTTCAAAAATGAATAGAAGAGCTCCGCAGCAGCATAGGGCGAATAACCAAGTACATGCAGGGAAATAGGAGTAAGAAATTAGTGAGGAAAGTAAATGCGGTCCTTAAGACAAATAGGATAAACACAAAGTACTAAGAATCCGATAAACACATCGACGTATATCTAAACACATCAAACAAAAACTGGGTGTATACGCCAGAAGACTCCGAAGATACAAAGACTATACCAACAGAAAACAACAGAACATGCAATTCCAAACAAACCAGAAGGCCTTCTACAGGAAGCTTCGAGAGACCCCAGCGAACCAAGACAAGTACGAAGCCCCAAAGCCAGCAGAAATAGAGACCTTCTGGAAGACACTATGGTCCAATGAAGTACAGCACAAAAGCGCCCCCTGGATTCAGCAAGAAATGGAGGCTACGAGAGGAATAGAGGAGATGGAGTACACGGGCATCACGATAGAGGAACTCCAGCAGGTAATCCAACGTACGCACAACTGGAAAGCACCCGGTATTGACGGCATACACAACTTCTGGTACAAGAAATTTACCAGCGCCCATGGCCCATTAGCCAAGGAACTTACGGCGATAATTGAAGACCCCAGCAAAATGCCTGAATTCCTCTGCAAGGGAATAACTTACCTCCTACCGAAGGACCAGGATACCAGTAACCCAGCGAAATACCGACCCATTACGTGCCTTAACACCCTGTACAAGATACTCACGGGGTGCATCTCTGAAAAAATAAGCCGGCACAGCGAAAGCAACAACTTAATGACGGAAGAACAAAAGGGATGCCAGAAAAGGACTCTGGGATGTAAAGAGCAGCTTACCATCGACTCAGTTATCCTGGAACAAGCAAGAAAACAAAAGCGAAAACTCAACACCGCATACATAGACTACAAGAAGGCTTTCGACTCTGTTCCGCACTCGTGGCTCCTTGAAATACTCAGCATATACAAAGTGCATCCCTCAATCATCCGATTCCTACAGAGCAGCATGAAACAATGGAGAACCCGGTTACAGCTAAACACGCCAGACAGTAAAATAGAAACGGCCGAGATCCCCATCCGCCGCGGAATCTTTCAAGGAGACGCACTAAGCCCCCAGTGGTTCTGCTTGGCGTTAAACCCCTTGTCAAGGATGCTGAACACAAGTAAATACGGATACATGCTGAAGAAAGACAAGAGAAACCTACATAAAGTCTCCCACCTCATGTACGTAGATGACATCAAGCTATACGCGCCAACAATCACCCAACTCCGACAACTCATCAGTATAACAGAGACATTCTCCAAGGACATAGGAATGGAATTCGGCCTCGATAAGTGCAAAATACAGAAGAATAGCAAAGAAGATTTACCAGGCATCGAACTCGAAGACGGGAGACTACTGAAGACCTTGGACGAGGGCGAAACCTACAAATACCTAGGGATAATGCAAAAACGGCAGCAGGAGCACAAGAAAGTCAAAGTCCAGCTCACGCAAGCATTCCAAGAAAGACTTAGAAGCATTGTGAAGACGAAACTGAGCGGGAAGAACACCACGCAAGCAATTAACGCATATGCGGTACCAGTGCTCACCTACTCCTTCGGGATCATCAAATGGTCCAACACTGAACTAGAACAACTCCAGCGGAAAATGAGAACCATCCAGAGAAGAGCCGGACAACTACACCCTGCAACGGCAATTGAACGGCAAACACTACCCCGGGAAGAAGGAGGACGCGGACAAGCGGACCTCAAAGACTTACATGACAAGCAGATCCAGAGCATGAGGCAATACTTCCAGTTGAAAAGTTCCCCGTCAATAGTCCACCAGAAATTGGCAGCGAATGCTGGCTTTCTGACAGAAAAATGCCCGTACTACAAATATGAGCCAGAGACCGTGCATGAGAACGAAACACACAAGCTTTACTGGGATAGAGCAATCATAACAGACAAGACAGTCCCACATAACCGTCCTGACATAACCCTCGTCGATAAATCGAATAAGACCACGTACTTAATCGACATAGCAGTACCCAACACCAATAACATACAGACAACCTACACAACGAAAATCACCAAGTACCAAGATCTCAGACATGAAGTACGAGATATATGGGGTATGGAAAAGATCCTCATCATCCCGTTAGTCATCTCAGCAACAGGGATAGTACCAAAAACGCTTGCGACGAATTTGGAGATACTCAACATTGACCCAAACACCTACATTGAAATACAAAAAGCCACAATCCTAAACACGTGTCACATTGTCAGGAAGTTTCTAGACATGGCACATTAAGAAGTGATGTAAAAAGAGGCTTGGGAACATGGCGCTCTGCCCGTCCCAAAGCCTGTTTCCGCCAAGAATGGGCGAGGAAAACTTTTATATATATATATATATTGTTTAAAAATTATACTTCTAAGTGATTTCTGAATTTAGAAGATTCTTGAAAACGTAAATTTGAAATTAAAATGACATAAACGAAAAGATAAATATATATTAAAAATAAATATATTAATTTTTTTTTCTTCCGAAAAATAACAATATTCTTCATCTTAATTTTTAACAAGATAAATACCTTCTGAACTGAGTCAAGCCGATAAAAGGTTTTCCAAGAACGAAATAAAAAATATTTTCAATGCGAAACATTTCACTTTCCATTTTATCTGAACAAGAAAATAAACGATTCATTTAAGATGATGGGGTTACGTCTTATATAGATGATCCATTGAAATAACGAGAATAAAGGAAACCTATCAAATAGCATTTCATTTGCATACAAGTGTCATTACTTCCATTTTCCAAATAACATTCCTTCCGTTGATGACATGACGGTCCGAATGGAATAAAGAAAGGGGTGTGGTAGATGAATTTGGATGAGCGATAAAATAAAGAAATGCGAGACGAAGTATCTACATACTGAGTTCCATGGACGAAGATAGTCAACCTACACACTCTACAAAACGAATTTTTTGATTCATCAAAACATCATTTACATTTTGGCGTGGCATAGAACATGATAAAATTCAACATGGATGAGGTTCTTTGAGATTGAATTATATCGATTCAATTCTTTTTTCTTTCTAAATGATGGTCTCTTTGAATTTCTGGAAGAGGATTTCGTCATTAGAATCGGCACCGAATGAGAATCAATAAATTCCCCGCAATTTTCCCAGGGGTAAAAATAAAAATTCTTGCATTTGTATAATAAGTAGTAATGGCCTTTGTGTTTGTGAGAAAGGTTTCGGAAACGGTATAGTCATACAAATAATATCTGATGTTCGTGAATATTTTACCTTCGTTTTATGCAAGTAAATAAAACGAAACCAGGAAAAGCAAAATCAATAGTATCCAGAGATATCTTTTAATTTGTTAACTAAGTTAATGTGCACTTTTTTGTTTAGAAATCACATATTTGTTGTTAAGGTATTATTACCCTCCGCAGGGATAACACAATTGCCAAATATGGTCAACACAAGAAAGCCTCCGGGGCGAGAATTTTGTGAGTTTTCGTGGGGGAATTTATTATACTATAATTTTTGCCACCCACGTTTTAATTACAGCTCAAACTAGAGCTTATGTAATTTTGGAGAAAAAGAGACGCTTTCCCCATCCTGGATTCGAACCAGGGTCCCTCCGTTTAGCCCGGAGTGTCTTGGACCGCTAGACGAATGAGGACAGGAAACAACGCTCTCTTTCTCCGTATGTAAAGGTGTTAAGGTATTATTACCCTCCGCAGGGATAACACAATTGCCAAATATGGTCAACACAAGAAAGCCTCCGGGGCGAGATTTTTGTGAGTTCCTCATTCGTCTAGCGGTCCAAGACATTCCAGGCTAAACGGAGGGACCCTGGTATGTCATATGGTTAGAATCCAGTGTGGGGAAAGCGTCTCTTTTTCTCCAAAACAAATAAGCTCTAGTTTGAGCTAATTAATACGTGGGTGGCAAAAAAATTATTGTATAAGAAATCACATAGATACACACAACATTTTAAATAACCTTCTCTAAAAATGCATTACAGAAAAACAGTATTTCATGTATTTTATTAAGAACTATGTAATTCATAACATGATGTATGTGTTCGGCTAATTCATATGGGATATACTGTATTGAATTTAGCATATTCATTTAACACAAGTATCGGGTTATTTTATACAAGTAAAATAGTTATCCTTCATTTAATAATAATAAACATAGCATTCTGAAATGTTGTTCGCTTGTATAGTATATTATTTAGTAATTTTTTCTCGAGAGGAGCTTATTGAGGAGCAGTGGTGTAGAAAAGCGTGAGGGAGGGACTCAGAGCAATCAAGCCCCCCCCACCTTAGAATTTCAAAATACAATACTTACTCTAAGGATGCATCATATAATCTTCTTTGAAGCCATTTGAGCCCCTATGGGTTTGGAATTGGTACATTACTCTTGAGGAGTTCCTTAGAAATAAAAAAAAACCCGCACCACAAAGAGAATTACTTTAAAAGTAATTAATATATATCAGGGGGGCGACAAATTTTGGTTTTGCACAGGGCGCTATATGACCTAAATCTGTCTCCGCGTAGATTTTTAATAGTCATTAGGGTTAAGGTTTAAAAATGATACGTGGGATTTAATAATTTTAGAAGATTAAAATATTTCATTGTTTGTTCGTTTGGATTCTTATCGCTCAAGATTATATGGGCTACACTATGCCAACGCACAGTTATTTAGGTGTTAAAATATGTTTACTCTATAAGTTTTGTATAAATTTTAGTTTAGAGTGTAGAATTTGAAAACCTAAAATCTAATCTTCAAATTAAATCTAAAATCTAACCTAAAATCTAATCTTCAAATTAAAACTAAAATTTAATCTAAAATCTAATCTTCAAATTAAAACTAAAATTTAATCTAAAATCTAATCTTCAAATTAAATCTAGCCCTGCGGTGGCGCAGTGTGGTAACGCGTTCTCCTATTGCGCGGCTAATCCGGGTTCGACTCCCAGCAGTGCAAAAAGAACGCTTACTCAGAGATCTCATAAAGATCGCACTGCTCACTGTAGTCCGGGGTTTGGTTCCCTAGGCCTTAAGAGGTTCGGATTCCTCGGAAAACAGTAGGTCCCGGCGCAGCATGACCACTGTAGTCTTTGAGCCGTAAAACCAAAAAACAAACAAATTAAATCTAAAAATCTAAAATATAATCTTCAAATTAAATCTAAAATATAATCTTCAATGTAAATTTTATAATTCGGAAAACATTTACACGCACACTGTTGCCAAATATAAAAAACAAAATTGTAATTATACAATATTTGAAAAATATGAAATAAAAGTAACAGATTTGGCATGGTGTCAATTTTAGAAATTGAACTTTTTAAGTTTATTTTCTTGCTTTTCTAAATGGCAACAGTTAAGAAAGTCTGCAAAGTGAACATTTATATTTTGGGAAGCCACACTATGCCAACAAATATTTATTTGGGGTTTAAAATATGCTTACTCTATAAATATTGTATTTCCGTCATTGGTGTAATTACATTATCAGTATTATAGTTGCATAATAGCAAAACTTTTTCGTATTATTAAAATATATTTTTGCTATTAGTACTGGATTCTAAAATTTTGAAACTCTTAAAACTTTTACACAAAATAGGCTTACTAATTTGAGATAATCACTCTTCACGACAGCAATATCCAGTAAAAGGAAAAGCGTTGTTGAAAATGAAATTTTGCTGAATCAAAACATACATCAATTTATAAAATCCGTATTAAAATATCTAGTTTTACATGGAGTCGATATATTGAATATAAAAGCCAAAAGCTCATATAAACATGATAAAGAAAAATTCTTTGTAAAATATCGTGGGCAATTATTGAAATAAAGTAATGGGGTCGAATTAAAAAAAAAAGAAATATATCATTTTTGTAAAGGTCATATATCTTTTTTCTAAAGGTCATATATCATTTCTCTAAAGATCATATATCATTTCTGAAAAGGTCAAGAGATTTTGATAGAAATAAGGAAAAGGATATTTTGATGAGAATTTGGAAATAGTAGGAGAAGCTAGGATGGCTAAAAAGCTTAAGCGGACTAACCCAGAAAGAAGAAGTAAAGCGGGGCCCTTTAGGGAAAGATGGGTTAATGAAGGTGATTGAAATATCATAGTAATTTAAGTAATAGAATGGGGAAGGAAAAGTTAAGATTGAGAGGCGAGTTAGAAATGATAATTATTGAAGCCCGGACACTTCAGCGACTGAAGTATTGGGACTAGAGGAAGATATACTGAAGGACTTAACCATTGTAGATTAACGACATTTGTCTATTAAGTGAACACCGGCCCTTTATTTATTTGAAACGGAGAATTTAAAATGGCACGTAACTGCAAATACAACGCTATATAGAATTTTATCTTTTCTGAACAGTATAACCTGCATTCAAAAACAGTACTTGATAACTGGATTAAAATTATCCATTAACGATATTTAGATAATTTTATTACCAATATTAAGACAAAAAAATAGCTAATTGGCCCGAAGTCATACATCAGCTACTTTTTAAGCAATTAAAATACCCAAATTGTGCAGAGCATTTTTATCAAAAATTCTGCTTTAATTAGAAACATCATTTTCTTATAGAGGAGAAAATAATGACTGAATGAAACTGTAGGCCATTAAAATATTTAATTAAAAATTTCATTAAAAATACAGAGTTGAAATTATTAATTTTTTATAATGACCTTATAGTTTCGGATTTTTTCTACAATAGCGGAAAAATAAAGAAAAATATAATTTCTCATGAATACATGATGCTATTTTATATGTGGTTGTAGGGACTCACGAATCAACGGTCATTGATACACCAACCCACATTTCCAAAAGGTTTAATCATGATTTAATGTTCACCATTTTGTTTCCCCGCATATACGCTTTTCCCATCCAGAATCCAGATGGACCGACTCATCAGCGGTTCGCTGTGTTCCCGGCCACGGAAAAGACATTGGCTGCAGGCGACGATTGAGTTTAGTGTACAACACGGTACGGTGCAAAGATAACTTGATCCTATTTCGTCAAACTCCTTGGCAGGCATTTCCTGCTTATAAGTATCCGTGATTGACATGGTGATTACGACCCTCCGAGTAAGATGTTACGAAACCGTGACTAGAACAACAAATCGTCGATTAGTGTTAAAGGGGTAACCAATGAACATTTGCGTATGAAAAGGGTGAACAGCCAATAAGAGTCATTGCGAGTGTAGAGACGATGAGGCGAACACCAATAAAAGACATTCTTTCGGTAGGACTCTTAGCGAGATGGTCACGCTGCCCATGATGGACATTCATAATGTCTTACAATAATAATGTCAATTCTTAATCGTAACAATTTAAGTTATTTTGCTATGTGATTGTAAATAATTTGTTTAACGTAGAGACATGCTGTCTAAATAGTTCATCTGTATCTTGGTATCCCTGACTCAATTTCGATAAGGTTCCAGGGTAACATTCCACGTGAGTTGTCGCAGGAGCTAAAACCCTTCTGATATAACTTATAATCTATCGGTGATATTATGGAGTCTATCACCGCTCCATCGTTCTGCAATCCGTCATAGAACGATAACCAAATCTATAAATGTAGAAACCGCAATTGGTAACCCTACAGGATAAAATACGGAGAGGTGTGGTTACATTTTATATTTTGAATATTCATGGGCAATATAATTTTAAGTATGCTCAAATATGCATAACTTTAATTATGTTTTTGAAATAAAATTCAAATAATTTTTTTGCATACTTTCTGGAAACATTCTTAAATATGTCATTTAAATAGTGATATTTACATTTAACTCTTAAAAAAATTGTCACCACGAACTCATATTTAATTTTTTTAAATTTATTGGAATCCTAAGTAAAATAAAGTGACAAATAAAACAGATTTTTCAAACATTTATAAAATATTACATGATTGTGTTGAAGGTTATTTATTTGGATAATCAAAACACGCATAAGTAATATATAAAATTACATTAAATAAATATGAATAAAATATTATTGATCATAAAAAAAGTGCTGTTTATTTAGATTAGATTTAAATTTGTTTCAAAAGGTAAAATAGTTGTAAAAATATTCCGAAAACACAAATATAAGCACTAATTAAATTAAATATTTACAGAAAGTTGCAGTTATTTGATATATTTATCTTGCATAAATGGTGAGCATTGAAAAAAACTCACTCGTTTTTGGAATTTGCCTCCGAAATTGTATTAAGATGATATGCTTAGAAAAAATTTGGGATAGATAAAAAAAAGTGTTGTTTAACGATTTAAGAATATTCCGCAGTGTTAAACCTTTGTGCTCAGGAAAAATAAACAACATGATATATTTATATACGCTGGCAAGATTTAATTGTTTTAAAGGAAATGAATCCGCGAATGGAGAAGAAATATTAATAACCTAAAAACTTTTTTTTAGAGGTACGAAAATCTCCATTAATGAATTTGAAAACGGGGAGAAACGGCATCTTTAAATGAAAATTGCTGTAAATAATAATAACAGTATTGGGGCATATTACGTTTTTTTTATTTCAAATGGCATTTCAGTAATAATGATTAGTTGTTTGTTTATACAGATGGTGGTATTAAATACGTGTTCCGGTGAAAACACAAATGGGAATACAAATATATTAAACGCCATTTTATCTGCATACAAATATCATCATTGCTGTACTATAAATAAGGTTGTGTCCGACGAAGACAAGGCTGTAGGAATGGATGCGAAGGGAGAGAAAATGTGATGGGAAAAATGGGAGATTTTCGGACTTGGAGCGCAAGCACTCAGACATTGGGGATTTCTTGGATGAAGATGAACGACCTTCACGCTTTTCGCGTCCGTCAAGAAAGGTTTCCGATTCACTAAATCATTATTTACATTTTTGCAGCATGAGGAAAATGCAGCGATTTTGTATTGGAGAAATCTTCAAGATCAAAATAATATCAGAGTCTGTTTTTCCTTTTCCATACTGAATATTGTTCGTTGAATTACATCTTGAAATTATGATGCATGTGAGGATAAGTACCAATATAAATTATATTTATCCTTCTTTCGGGAATGAGAAAGAAAAATAAGGAAGCTTTTGTGTTTAGCTAAAGATTGCTGAGAGTGTAAGCGTCAGATTTTAGTGACTGCTTATAGTACATGAATTATACATAACGCATAGAGAACTGGATATACTTTTTAGATTCTGCACAAAGTAGTTGAACAAAGAAAGGAAAATGTGGCAAATTAATAAATAAATGCTCAACAAGCAGGTTAAAAGGCGGAAATTTCTGAATGTTCCAAATTAACACAAGCATTATCACGCTGACACTTCGATAGTGTGTAATTAGCAGATTCTGAAATCGGTTTTAAGCTACAGAGATATGTAGACATCTGAGAAAAGCCACTGATGCCTCGTAACATCAAGAGCCAAGACTGTTTTTTCTCTTCAATAGCTCATCAGAATGCCGTTAGATCGATACACAAATACAGCCTTCTTCATTTGCAGCCATAGTCAGTACCTTATGAGCTAAAACCATTTCTCTACTTCATGAAGTTAGACGATAAGCTTAGACGTATTTGATGTGCCAGACGTTGATTACTGTTTAGCGAACAGTGCATGGGAGCCTCGAGTTTACCATGCTGAAGAAAGGTGACCTCTTCTAAAGTAAGTCAAAGTTTAATTTCCATGAGGATAATTGGTGAGCTCTTATGTGGATTGGAAACGTAACTTACAAATATCGATCCTTTCTGCACAAACGGGCGACTTTTAACGGTTGTAAAATTTCTACATTTGGAAACCCTCAGCACTGATGAACGTTTAGGCCCATTCTACATTATATAAGTATGATATTATGCATGCTATATTTATCTATAATGGTTCCTATTTACACATATTGATTATATACTTATACAAATTTATTTCTATTGCATTATATAAAGTGATTTCTAGATGGCAGCAAAATGAAATATTTCAATTTTATATACATCAAAGCCAGTGTTCAAAAAATAAAACTTTACTATTAACCAAATATAAAATACCTCTACATAATACATGTTGTCCAAGACCTTTTATGAACTTTTATACATTAACATTGAACCGAAAACTATTTAGTTAATGTAAACTTTAAATCTGTTTTGTCTCATTTTAGGCCGATGCATTGCATTTCATGTGAATGGAAATGCGAATTTTAAATTAGTTTTTCAATGAACATTCTTTAAATTATGCTTTCCTCGAGTTGAAAAGCTTATAGAATATTCGAGTTTAAATTCAGAAAATAAAAGTAAAAGTTTATGTGCAGAAAAAAATAGTTTCCTTTCATTCTATTGACAAAATGTTACGCTATATTTAATTTTTAAGAAAAATGAAATATCTGCATCCCATTAAGATCGACGTCTTCAGAGAATAGGAGCAAATAAAACTTTCTGTGAAGAAGGTATTTTCCTCTTAATATCATTGTTTCATTTCAATGTAATAAACGATACGATCATGGATAATGCTATTACGTGTAAAGTGATTCTCCGGTAAAAGCAAAAATTTAAAGGAAACCCCATCAAGTGCCATTTCATTTCATTTGCATACGAATATCATCATTGCCGTTTTTCTAATAACCATGTTTCCACCGACAATGCGACGGCAGAAATAGAATCAAGTAAAGTGGGTGGAAGATGGAGAGGAGCGGAAAGAAATAACGGATCTGGAGCCCAGTATTCAGACATTTGGGATCCAAGGAAAAGACAGACTACCATCAAGCTCATCACCTCTACGGAACAAGGTTTTCGATTTACACAAACATCATTTACATTTCGGTGGGACGCAACAAATGGAAAAACTCCGCGTTGGCCAAGTTCTTCGAGTAAATTCTTAGATTATATCCCAAACCATTCCACTTTTTCAGCATGGTTGCTTCTTCTGCATTGCGAGAGGTTTATGTCATTAGGGTCGGTTTCACACAAATATTGATCAATATATTTTCCACATTTCCTCTCAAGGAGTATAAGAAGCAAAATTTATAAATTTGGTTACCTAATAACAACAATTTCTGCTACAAAAAATTACAAGAACTGTTTAGTCATACAAAAAGTACCTAGTGTAAAAAAAATATTTTTTTTACCAAGTTCATAGTGTCACAAAACAAAAATTAGTAAACATGAGTGAAAAGAGAGAGAAAAGTGGTGAAAATACTGATATATTTAAAAATCTTTCATTATATTATAATAAAGAAAACTTTTTAGCTAAATACATGCAAGAATGTGCTTTAGTTCTTCCCAGTGAAATTTATTTCTACATTACAGGGACATGTATTCTCAACTTGAAACATAAATTTAATTCTCAAGTACTGTAAGTATGTTAATTAGTTTCTTATTGTGCAATAATACATGGATTAATAATAATAGCATGGATTAATAATTAATCGCATAGATTTGGAGTATGGCGACAGGACTGCATCATATATTTATTTTTGATTAAGTTACTAAATAACGTGTTATATTTCTTATATGAAAGTTCTGATTTTTGTTATTGTACATTGTATTTTACGATATGGGCAGCACAAAGAAAAGTCGCAGACATTTTTGACTTACTGGTGTCACTAGAAATCCTAAAACACAAAAACGAAGGCCATATACCTGTCGTTACTTTATGACATCATATTTCCTCCTCTAGGTATAAATCTGGGAGGAATCACTAGTTTGACATCAAAAACCGCAGAAATGCGGTAACATTGGGGTATATTTATACGTATATTGATAACGTTTTGGCCAACCACGGAAAGCATTGGGAGATGACCATGTTAGGTTAAGCACTCAGCATTGGGTAAATTAATGTTGCCTCATTTTAATTGGTTAATGGAGGAGTGATTGGCAACTGCGCTGTATTTGAAGGAAAAACCAGGAGATTGAAAAAAGATTGAGACGGGCCCCAGTCAGCGCAGAGGAGAAGTCGTCCGCACCTCCTCTCCAATCTACGAACTTTGACTTCAGAAATAGGAGTCCATATTTAAGGACCTTAAGCGAATTACAAAAGTGATTAAGCCTTCAATTATAGGCCGTAATAGTTACCGTTTGCAAATACACCGTCAGAAGAGTAGCTTCGTCGAGTACTGATCAGTGAGTTGCAGTACCCATAATCTGCAGTCAGCATCGCCTTAATTCACACAGAGTAATTTTTTCTCTGACGTAAGAGACTCCTCCGCCAGATTCGACCGACTGAAGGTCATACGCATTTCAACACACAGAGACCTTCGTTCAGAGACGTACGTCCACTACTTACTCCTTCGTCCAGCAGCGTGACTACACATTGCCTCCCAGACGACCATTCCGTCCAGAACGCCAGTTACGTCCGACAAGCCTTTTCCTATCATCCGGCGGCGTTCGCGGAAGAGCAACTAGCCGACTACACAGGCATCGGACCGAAAAAGAATACAGTCGCCCGATACAAACTCCGTGGAGAAACGACAACTGACTTATTTCTTTCGACGCCCCGAGAGCCCATAGGGCCAAGTTAATGACGCAATGCAGTCACCGCAGACGTCCCTGACGAGTAGCAGCAGAGCTAGTGACTACAACAAGGTAGCATGTGAGTCATTTACCTCCATTAAATTTAATTGTAATCGCGGAGTGTACCCTCTTAATCAATTTCATAGCCTAAATAATTGCGCTGCCCATATTAGTATAATTTCCAGCTTATATTTATGTATGTACATGAATTTTTTAATTCATACTTGTATTGCTTATATCATTAGCCTAATTGTAGGGCTTACCACCACCACCGTTAATAGTTCTAATTGCCTCATGAATGCTTAATTCGTTTTTTTTTAAAAAAAATATTGTTTAATTGCTGGACTACCAGCACAGATTATTAGAGTATTAACTGCCAAATTATACAGTATTGGCTCACTCCTTTATTTAATATTGCTAACACAACAGTACAGTTCTGCTATAATCAAGGAGTATATTTATTGTTTATTTGCTTAGTTAAATTATAAATATTTTTGTTTAATTTGATTTACCTTATTTGTTCATCCGCATTACGATCACGGCCAAATCGAACAACGAGGTTATAGTGATTTATAACAAAGACGTCAGTCATTTACGTTTGGAATAAGTATCTAGTCTCTTCGATAAATAGAGGTAGTTACCTAATCAAGGTACATAACGAGTTATTTCAAATAACAACTAAATAAGGTTAAGAGCCTATAAACTTTAAGAGTTTCAATCATTTTTCGATATAAAATTTTTCCTTAGTGAGTACGTATTTTGTTACTAAAGATATTGCGCCCAAAACCATTACATGCGTTTTTGAACAGGTGTATATTATTCAGTTTTGAAGAGTGTATATTATTCATGTATTTCCTATAGCGAAATGTTTTCAATTTTTTGGCTTTTTAAATATTAATGCCTTTCATAATTAATTTGCAGGCTTATGCTGAACATTGGACCGTAAATCTGAGGAAATAAGACCATGAATAATACCTTGCATCCCCAAAGCAATAATGATCATTCATATTTACTATGAGTGAAGGCGAATATGCGATGCAAGAAGTAAAACAATTAGCAGAACAAAAAGAAAAGGCCCTGGCAGAATATTTAAGTCAATTAATATAATCAAAACAGATGCTTAAGGAGGTGAAGAAGTAAAAATACTAAATTTTGAAAAAATTAGGAAAAATTAGGGAAGAATGTATTGCCATGATAAGAAAGGCAATGAGAGGATCAGACGCAAATAGAAAAATCATCTCTTGACAGCAAATGCCGATTATGTAAGAAAACAGACGAAACGACGGATTACCTGATCTGTGGATACGAAAATATCTCGTATACACAAAATACGTTGGCATGTGTGTGTGTGGGGGGGGGGACCACATATAATAATATAGCTTTGAGTATTTATTATAACTTAAGCCAAAAGTTATAAATACTAATTAACAATAATTTGTGGTTAATTGTTAATTAATAATTAAGAATAATGCGTATGTAAAACCTGGAAAAAAATTCGAAAACGAACAAGCCAAAATCGTTGGGTATATATAAATCGAAACTGATAAGTATCTAACTTATAATTCATCTGAATTAACAATAGTAAGAAAGAAGTAAAATTTTACTAATGGACGTTGCTGAGTGGAAAGGAATTTTAGATGTGAAGGGTGAATAATTTTGTAAGATCACCAAATACAAGGTTTTAAAGATTGAAATAGAACGGTTATGGTAACAAAGACACAAATTGTCTACATTGCAAGAGGAGTATTAGGTTTTATCCCAACCAATATTGAGTGTCACTTTAAAAGGACTGGAGTAGAAAAGATAATTAATAATACCATATAATAAATATTATGGTATAAACGTATGGGTCCACCTTTTTTACCAAGATTGGAGTTATCCTCTGCTAGAAGACTATGTCTAAGTACTTGAAATATCAGAGTATTTTCTCAGTATGTGTAAAACTTCAAATAAGGCGGACTTTTATAATTAGTGTGTTGTTATCTTTCAAACACATTAATTGTAAGTTTAAAAGACCGCTTTATTTGAAGTTTTACACATACTGAGAAAATACTCAGATATTTCAAGTACTTAGACACAATCTTGTAGCAAAGGATAACTCTAATTTTGATAAAAAAAAAGTGAACCCGTAAGTTTATACTACAGTAATTATTTATTGTGCAACTGTGCTAATTCATAATGAAAATAAACCAAATAACTGAACTAATGATATATAATTTAAAGGGCCTTTTTTCCCTAAATGTCATTTGAAAAGTAACTTACTTTTTCGCTCAAACTTATAAATAGCTGGAATTTAACTGGCTTCCATTAAGAAAGTAACCTTGCATTCAATAAGAAAGTTAAAAAAAGATGTTTACTTAACGCAGGCCATTTTTTTTTTCATTTTTTAGGTCAAGCTAGCTAGGATTTAGCTGGTAAAACTATTTGGAAAAAGTTGGTATAAACGGCAGTAAGTTTCTTATATACTGCCATTACAATCTAGTCTAACGTTTTGCTAAATCGACACGTCGTAGACTATTCGTGAGGAAAAAAAGTCTAAATGGGCTTTCTTCGCCAATCGCTTCTTTACTTTCTCCGTTGATATACCATGTATTGGTTGAATTTTTTACTAGAAAACGACCTTGTTGAGTTTTCAAAAAAAAGTTAACTTCAAAAATAGCTCTTAGGAAAAGGCGAAACAGTTTTTTTTTGGGGGGTATAATGTTTCGGAAGTTTTATGAGTCAGTTTCTTTTGGGAGACCGCGTTTTGGGTTATTATACAACGAAAGGGAAGAGATTAAGGGCAGAAAACAAATCCTTTATCGCTATTGGCCTATAATTTATCTCTAAACACGCGCATGATGATGATTTTGAAGGATTATGATAACGATTGTTAAAAGGTGTAATGATTATCATCTTAAAATATAAAACTTTATTAAATTGGCCATTTTGTGAAAACATTGTTTATGATTACCAAAATGAATATTATGAAAGTTTACATAAGTACTTATCGTGAAAATATTGCTTACGGTTACGAAAGTGACTATTATCAACGTGTACATAAATATTTTGTTTGTTTCGTTCATTTTATTTATTTTCTAATCACGTGCACTTTATAAGAAACGTTAACAATCTAAGACTAGAGTATGCGCGGAATCGTCTGTTGCTTTAGGCCTAAGTTGCGGAATGTTCTTCCTAACTCACTGAAATCTATTCATTCATTTGTCAAATTCAAAAGCCTTATGTGCGAATGTCTATTGGAGAAAGCACAGTGATATAATCACTTATTAAATAATTTTTACCGCCAATACTTATATTGATCAACCATCTCATTTATTTTGTTTATTTATTACACCTAATAATTATTTCTAATTCCAGGAAGCAGGGTGTTTGTCAGATCCCACAGTTTTTACTCATTATCGCATAGATGGATCAGCTCAACCAATAAATTGTGAATCATTACCAACTCATGTAAATAATTGTATCCGTCTAAATAAAGTTCGATTTGATTTATAGGTGGCTACTTTAACTAAAGAAACCTGCTCATAATAATATGGCTGTGGTGTATATATTCAAGAAATCTATACATATATACTTAACGAGTAAAATTACCCATTTTAAAAAAAGTTTATGAAATGGGAAATCAAACATAGATTACATATTCATACTACAAATAAGAGTGAATGTGAAGTGTGTTTTCTACATAAAATGCTCGATTACCATATATATATATATATATATGTTTTTCTTCTAGAATTACATGCATATCCTTTCATTTATTTAATCGAATTTTATTTGTGTCTAAGAAACAATTTTATACAAATTTTTAATATTTTTTGGTGTTGTATTTTTATTGTTTCGTTACATTGTATTATTGTTTGTATTATGTTATTCTATATTTATATATTGCAATTATTTACTATACAAATGGTGTGTGTGTATATATATATATATATATAGTTTGTAGAAAACCTTTGCATGTAATTAATAGGGAAAGTTTAACATCAATTCTATAGTGATAATTCGCTTACAACTACAAATAATCAACATTAGAAAATATTAGATGGTGAAACGTTCGTAATAATTATATTGCTGAAAAAATTGGTGATATTATTACAAAGAAGTGTATAAAGGTATTATTTACCGTTATACTAATAGACGAAGATAAAACTGAGTAGAATCAAATAAACAAATCCCACACATAAAGACCTTAAAGTAACTCAAAATGTCAATTTATAATATATTGACATATTATAATGATATAAAATATTTTTCTAGAGTATATAAACATACATAGATAAGACATTAAGAAAAGTACGACGAACTTAACGAATCCCCATACAAATAGAACGTATATTATATATAAAAGATAACATTTTTACAAAATATATTAACAAGATATATAAAGACCCTAGCAAATTCTTCACCAGGGGGAGACGTTCACTGAAGGTCGGAATAGTGGGTTGTTTCCGATAGATAGTCGGCATTTGTCAATGTGACTATCCAGTCTCCCAACAACCCATTAATAGTTTAATTACTAGATTACAAAGAAGTTAAAATAGTTTATATACATCACCCATACATTTATAAATTTAAATTTCAAAACGGGCAAATAAATACCTGTTATACTAGTGATGAAGAACAAGGTGAAAAAAGTTTATGCAAGCGTCCGTTTTTTAAGAAAACTTAACTTCATTGTCCGCACTTTGTTTAGAACTGTCCACTTCTTCTTATATTACAATTCCCCTTAATGCTGTCGACTTCTTTCTCTGCACACGTGTTACATGGGCAAGTACCAAGATTAGTTTAGAGGGAGAGTGGGCTTCATACCCTACACCCACATGTCCTTTGAACTGTCCATTTTGGGAGCGGGTAAGTATAGTAGTTTAAGCTGGTTTGGAGAATAACGACGAAAAGAAATTAATTGGAACTTGATTCTTTGAGAGATTTTTTGAGCTTGGGAAAGGCATTTTCTATTTCAGATGAATTGTTGCAAATTTTTTAAATACGAAGGATTTGTGTACTGACAATATTTCTATGTAAGTTCAGGCTTATGTTCGAATAGAAATTAGTGTGCGATTTGATATCAAAGTTGAATTCATTCCTTTTATCATGTAAGCCCAAAACGTTTGAGTTACAATCAAAAGAGATATAATAAAAGCAATCGGACAACGTTGAGCGGTTTATTATATTATTGACATATGGGCCGAGTTTCGGCTGCGAAATATGCCAATAATATAATAAACTGCTCAAAACTGTCCGATTGCTTTTATTATATTTACGTTAAGAGGTGGGACCTACCAACATCCAAAGACATGTCAAGAAATTCTTCCTAATTTTCTAATGTATTATGGATATATATTTATGTATTCTATGAAAATGTTGTACGTCATTATGATATGTCAATATGTTATAAATTGTCATTTTTGAGTTACTTTAAGGTATTTATGTGTGGAATTTGTTTATTTGATGCTTCTAAGTTTTATCTTCATCTATTGGTATATCGGTAAATAATACCTTTATACACTACTTATTAATAATATCACCAATTTTTTTCAGCAATATATTTATACTTACTTAATTATAATAGTTCATAATATTTTACTTACTTCGCAAATTTTCTTCCTCATGTACAATTTTCATATACGTCCTTATTTTACTCACACACACACACACACACACACACACACATATATATATATATATATATATATAGAGAGAGAGAGAGAGAGAGAGAGAGGGAGAACAGTTTATTGAAACATGTTTTCCCAAATTCATTTTAATTTGATACTAAATCACTAAGGGTAAATTTACCAAAAATAATTTGATAATGGGAAGAATTGCAAAGATATTGGAATTTAAGACTTTCACTCCAAAGTATAAATAAAACGAAGAAAATTAATACTTATTACATAAAATATGTGTAAAATATTGTTCTGGAACATTGGAATTCCGGATGAATTTATTTTTCGCATTTTAGATTTTGGATGGATTTTCCCGAAATGAATAAATATTTTCTCTTTCATATGGTAATTTCTAAGAAAAGAATCATATATTTAATGCAAAGTTTTAAATTAATTTTTTTTTATTGCGCCAACTTAATAACTAGTGTTTTCACCTACAGAGCCTAAATTAAATTAAGAACATTTTATAAAATTACCGAAGTATACTCCTTTATATGTAAAATTTTTCACTTTCTATGGAATCCATTTCTTTTCCTAATAATCTTTTTGTTAGTTTTTATTTCGAAACAATGTATAATTGCAAGTCTTCGTTTGTGTTCTTCTTGGTGTTACCATGGTAACCTACGATTTCTTTTGCTTTTATGGTTTACATGTTTTATTTTAATTTTAATAATTTCAAGGGATACGTATGGAAATCAGATGGCAATGAATATATGTATAAGAGAAATGTAAATGCTTTTAGAAATTTTTCTTTGTACTAGTTACATATATTTAAATATGCAAATTATTTTACATATTAAATTATTCAAAGTTTGGGTCTAAAAGCAAACTTAAAGTAACGAAGCTTATCTGTTTGTGCAAATAAACAAGATTTATGGAAAATGGAAGAATCCGAAGTAGCTACTTGATAAAATTAAATATTTTCTTTGAGCTTCTAAGATTTCTATGTAAATATTAGGTCAGTTTTTATTCGTTAATATCTGAATTTTATGACAAAATATTAATGAAAATTGTCCATTGCAATCTACAAAATTTGTTTATTTTAAACATGTTGGCAGTTTTAATTATATCTTACTTGGAATAATTCACTCTTACCATTAGCATAATTTTTAATTTAAGCATATAAACATGTTTGACATTAGTCCAAAGGCATATTTTCATCATAAATTAATAAAAATGCATTTTAACATAAGTGTATTTATTTATGAAACCATTGAAAGTACATAAATACAACACCTCATTTATTTCAAAGCTGCTTCGTTCCGTGTCCAGATCAAACTTTACATTTCCAAAGATTTGCTGCTGTAAGAACCTTGTCATTGTCCTGAAACAAGTTGTGCATGGTGCATAGTTCCGATAATTGCGAACAGATCAGCATGCGTGCTTGGCTCTGAATTTCTCCACAATCGCACTTCATATCTCTGTCAATTGACAGCCCCCACTTGATCAATTTCGTCTTACATTTCGGTACCTCAACCCTCTTCCTATTCCACATCTTCCAGACTGAATAAGGGAGTTCATGTCCGGTTACCATCTGCTCTCACCGTTACATTTCTCTTCTGGTAAATTCCTCAATTCATTTAGCCAGTCAACTTACTCTAATAGAGTCCTGAAGGGCTTTAGTTCTCGACATAAAACTCCTCCTAGACTTCAACCGACGAGTCTTGGGCATGTATCTACTTAATGTGCGTCGAGTTTCATTTTCTTGTTTGAATACCTCAGAATCCGCAGCCACTTCACTTTTAATATTTGGGTTGAGCGATACCAACAAGAAGGTGCAGTTTATAAGTTGGTGTAGGTCTGAGGCATCCTGTCACTATACGCATTGCTTCGTTTACTGCAGTGGCCACGTGTCTGACATGCGAAGATGCACTCCAAACAGGAGCCGCATATTCAGCGGCAGACAAACTCAGTGCCGAGATCAATGATCTCAAAATGAAAGGCTGAGCTCCCCAAGTGTAACTTGTCAATTTGCGCATGATATTATTTCTGGTACTAACTTTGGCTTTTGTGTTGAGGCAATGTTGTTTAAAAGAAAGTGTTTTGTCCAGAGTAACACCAAGATATTTAGGAGTTGAAAAAAGATATTTGGGAGTTGAAATGAAAAAAGAACACCAAGAAGGAATTGCTGGATGGTTATGAAATTTGCATATGTTAATGAGGTGGAGCACAAGTAGGCGTGATCTTAATTTCAGGATCAACCGGTTAATGCTTATGCGAAAACGTTATGTAATATGCAAATTATAGTCGGTGGTATTTAAGGAGAAGGGCGAAGTATATGCAATCACTCGTCGAATTATAGGCATTTTCAAAGACTGGAGAAGCTGAAATGCCTAGATGTGAAAAATGTGTACAATTTCAGTAGTTATCGAACTTTGAGAGAGGTCGTCTAGTGGGATTCCATGAGGCCGGTTGATCGTATCGTCGTACTGCGGAGCGAATTGGACGGGAAGTATCGGTGGTGGTATGATGGTAGCGTAGATGGTCCAAGGAACATTCCCACACAAGAAGACATGGAACCAGGACTCACAGACGGACTGATGAACGGACAGATCAAAGCCTAAAAAAAGGGGCCTTGTCAAGCAGAATATCCATTGATTCCCAAACTCGAGCTGACCATGTGAACAATCCTAACCATCCACTGGAAGCAAGACTACATGCACGTGTGCCTCTGGCATGTGTACCTCTGACCCCAAGATACCGTCGATGAAAGGCTGCTGTCATGCCCCCAACGTCTATACTGGAGAGCGCATTGGCAATCTGTCGTTTTCAGCAATGAAAGCAGATTCAGATGGCCATAGGCATGCCTGTAGATGCATCTCCACCCTTCTTGCATCCGCCATCGACACACAAGGCCTACACCTGGTCTTCTCGTATGGGGAGCGATCAGCTATCACTCCAGTACAGAACTAGTGTTTGTACCGGGCACGTTAAACAGCACTCGGTATATCCGAAGTATCATTCAGCCAATTGTTGTGTCATTTGTAAGGTTGGTACATAATGGTGTAATTCAGCATGGCAATGCCCACCCACAAACGGCACGTGCAATGCAACGTGCACTTCAAGGTGTGAGACAACATTCATGGCCTGCATGTTCACTGGATATGCTCCCATTGAGCACGTGTGGAATTGTATGGGACAACGACCAACCGGCCTCACGGAGTCCCGCTAGACGACCTCTCTCATAGTTCGATAACGGCTGAAATTTTACACGTCTTCCACGTCCAGAGATTGTAGCTTCTTCAGAGTCTTCGCAAGTGTCTATAATTTGGTGACTGACTGCATCCACTTCGCCCTTCTCCTTAAATACCACCGACTGTAATTTGCATATTATAGCATGTTTTGTCGTAAGTAATAACCGGTTGAGCCTCAAATTAAGATCACGCCTACGTGTGCTCCACCCCATTAACATATGCAAATTTCATGACCGTGCAGCAATTCCTTCTTGGTGTTCTTTTTTCATTTTCCAGAAGTGTATCTCCTCGCCATGTGACGTCTAATTCCACATGTGCATCCCGATTACGGAGGTGGAATGCACATACTTGAGTTTTGAGCGGGTTTGGCATTAAATGATTGGCTTCGTAATATTGGGATAGTTATTTCATGGCATTGGAAAGCCCCCTAGCAGTCTCGTCGAAACCCAAACCACGTACAGCTACTGCCGCATCATCAGCATAAACGAATACTCGTGCATTGTCAGGGATAGGTTTGTCATTGATGCAGATATTGTACTGCCTTTGAGGAAGTGCGCTTTCCTGAGGGATCCCGTTCTTCAGTACCCTCCATTTATTATTTCTTCCATTCAAATAAACATAGAACCTTCGATATGGAAGGAAGATACCAATTACCATTGTAAATTTATAGTCATCCGTTAGCTGATATATCTTACACAAAAATTTCCTGTAGTTAACAGTATCATATGCGACAATCAAATCTATGAAAGCCACATAACTAATAATTTTCTCTGAAATCCATCTTTTTGGGTTGCGTGAGATTAAGTACCTGTCCGAAGCAGGAATTGCCTAGCCTAAATCCGGTCAGTTCCCTCATGATCTTTTCATCGAAGGTCTCTGCAACGCGATTAAGGACCATCCTTTGCAGTACCTTGTAAATTTGGCATAACAATGACACCAGTGAGTAACTTTCCGGGTCGGTTGGTTCCTTTCCAGGCTACAATAAAGCCACCACTCTGGCCTATCTCCATAGTCTGGGGATCTTAAGTTCTGTGATGTAGCGATTCATCTTCTGCAGGAGTCACTGCAAAGTACGGGGGCCAAACTATTTTATTTGTTCAACTCTCAAATCATCCACGCCCGCAGCCTTATTTAGCTTCATCTTCCCAATAACTTCTTCTAATTTTATTAGTGGAAAAGGTGTGTCAAGGAGTCCGATATCCTGATTTTCTCTCCTACGTAAACGTTGCACCCTATCTCTCTTCCCCTTGGTTTTTCCGTACTTCAAAAACTGACTTCCTACCTGATCGGCTGTTCCACCTGTGTCTTTCTGTTGAAGTTTAATTGGGTCTTTACTTAAGTCTTTTAGTAACCTCCAAGCACGCCTACTCTTTTGTTTCATGTCGAGATTTTCTATTAACGCGTACCATCGTGCTTTCTGATCTTCAGCGACTGCCCTCATTAACTTCTCTCCAGCCCCCATCGTGCCCTAGACGAAAGAGTCCTGTTCAAATCTTCTCTGATACGCATCAAGTAATGGTTTAATGTCAGTCACCAGTTAGTCCAGGAATATATTGCTTTCGGCATCCTCTCGGTATGTTTTTCCTTGAGGTGTGTTTCACAAATTTGACAAATTCGTCATAGTTCTCTGGGCGCGCAGGAATTTCAATAATTCCTTTCTCCAGTTGCTCACAGAAATTCTTCCAACTAGCCTTCTCAAAATAGAAACTTCTTCAAAACGGCAATTCCTGTGGTTTCACCACAGCATTCAAAATGCGTGGAACGGATATCAAAACTAAAATTATATCAAATATTAAACTGCAAAATAACTATTTCCAGATTTATTTTACTCCACATTTGGATGATTGA
>QLNU02003225.1:99871281-99885825 GCA_006491805.2 Dysdera silvatica | reverse complement strand
GTGAAGACGTTCTGTAGATATTGATCTTAAACCCTCTCATGTATGCACCAAAAGTCACAAAGTCATAGCTCCCACCACTTCTTTACAGTAGAGTTTTGAACAAATGTCATACTGTGTTGTCATCATTCATTATGGCAGAGAAAGTTGAACAGAGAATCTGCATCAAATTTTGCCAAAAGCTCGGTGATAACTGTGCTGAGAGCTATGTGAAGTTAAAAGAAGTTCATGGGGAAGAGAGTATGAGCCGCACAAGAGTTTATGGGAGGTTCAAAAATTTTCAGGATGGCTCTCCAAGACCGAACAAAGCATGAATGAGTCGAAGCAATGTAAAGATACTGCTAAGCGTTTTCTTCCATTACAAGGGCATTGTTCATCATGAGCATGCTCCACATGGCCAGACAATAAATTAAGAATACTATTGTGAAAATTTAAGATGTGTAATTTCATTTGTCTAAAAAGGCCAGAAATGCATGCATCCGGTGAATGGCAACTTTGCCATGACAACTCACCTGCTAATTCAGCACAGTTTGTGCTGAATTTTTTGGCCAAGCATCAAATTCTCCATGTATGCCCCCTGTGACATTTTTCTCTATCCAGAAATTAAGTCCCACTTGAACACCTGAAAGGAAGATCTCAGGATGTTGTGGAAATGCGACGAGGGAGGTACTCGTTATCTTGGAAAATGAGTTCAGTCTGGCTTTCAACAATGGAAAAAACATGGGATGAAGTGTGGGACTTTAGAAGGGGACTACTTTGAAGGAGATTAAATGCCAAATCTGCAAGTACTGTAGTTTTTTGTTTAACCCCAGTCCCGATACTTTTTGATCACACCTTGTATACTCTCACAAGGGGAAGAATATTAAATGCCTGTAGCTTAATGGTAAAGCAATTGACTAGAAGTCAAGAGATTGTGGGTTTGGGTCCCACCAGTGTTCGAAAAATTACAGCGTGGTGGTCAACACAGAAAACCTCCTGGGCAGAGTTTTTTTGTGTGTGTGTGTTAGGGAATAATTGTCGTGAAAATTCTCACCCATGTTTATTAGCTCAAGCTAGAACTTTTGTTTTGGGAGAAAATGGATATCCTTCGGGCCTATGGCACCATAATGTATTTGTTTATTGTGTCATTAAACCAGGTTTGATCACAACAGTACTAATACAATGCACAGTCTTTGTTAAGGTAAGGGTAATAATGCCTTAACATCTTTACATACGGAGAAAAAGAGCGTTGTTTCCTGTCCTCATTCGTCTAGCGGTCTGGGACACTCCGGGCTAAACGGAGGGACCCTGGTTCGAATCCAGGATGGGGAAAGCGTCTCTTTTTCTCAAAAACGATAAAAGCTCTAGTTTGAGCTATAATCTATGCGTGGGTGGCAGAAATTATTGTATAATAAATTCCCCCACGAAAACTCACAAAAATCTCGCCCCGGAGGCTTTTTTGTGTTGACCATATTTGGCAATTGTGTTATCCCTGCGGAGGGTAATAATACCTTAACATAAATTACTATTCTTTATATTCCTAATGCAATTTTAAACAATATTTATTTACATTGCTTATTAGTAAATGTTTGTATTCCTCTTTATTTCTATAAAAAGTCATTTTTTCAATATCATCTTCATTTAATACAATAATTATATTTCAGAATTAACTGGCAAATTCACTATTAATCAAAAAAAAAAGAAAAACAAATATCTTCATGAATTAAATAACTAATGTAAATCCTATATCGTTCTGTATTTAAAAAGTATCCTCATATAACGCTTTTAATTAATATTCATATAAGATTTAGTTAATACTTACATCAATTTATTTAATTAATACTTACATCAATTTATTTAATTAATAGTTACATCAATTTGTTTAATTAATAGTTACATCAATTTATTTAATTAATACTCATATAAGATTTTAATTCATGTCCGTTTTCCAGTGGTTGGAAATCTAAACGATCAAAATTTTTAAATTTATTCCAATCATGTCTGCAATATAAATGACTGCCAGATAAGATTAAGGGAAGATAAAAGATTCTGTTATCGGTGAACAATGGTTACCCCTTCTTAGTAATTTAATTTTGTTCGGGGTACAAGGAAAGTTAAGCTACCTATTTATCAATAATGATTAATCACGTAATTACCTGGCATTGAAATCCCAAATGAATGTAAAAACTAAAGCTGTTTTTTCCGCAGCTAGTGGAGATTTTTATCTGTTAGGGATGTCGAAGCAGTTTTGACACAGTCTTAAATAAAATTACAACAAATAAATAATGGTAATTATCTTCTTAACATTGGATTCATTCGAGTCATGTGCCATTGAGAATGCCATTAAAATAATATTTTCACCTTTTGCCAGAAACTTCATCCATTTCCTTTTTCCAAGTTATTATTTAGTTAAGCTGATTGTTATTTTTTCTTCCAGCGTGATTTCACTTTGTACTAAATACACTGAAGTGCCAGAAAAACTGGTACACCTACGTAATATTGTGTAGCCCCCAACCCCACGCATGCACACAGAAGTGCCGCAACACGACGTGGCATGGACTCGACTAATGTCTGAAGGTATCCTGGAGACAATTCACACCAGGAATCCTGCAGGACAATCCACAAATCCATAGGAGTGCAAGGTGGTGGAGATCTCTTCTGAACAGCACGTTGCAAGGCATCCCAGATATGCTCGATAATGTTCATGTCTGGCGATTTAGGTGGCCAATGGAAGTGTCTAAAGTCAGAAGAGTGTTTCTGGAGCCACTCGGTAGCAACTCTCGATGTGTGGAGTGTCGTATTATCATGCTGAAAGTGGCCAAGTCCATCGGAATGCACAATGGACATTGTAGAGTCGTCAATTATAGACAGTTTGAAAACCGCCGATATAAATATATATAGTTTCATAGACGCCCGCCATTTTGGAAAGAGCGGGAAAGGAGAAGATAATTCTTGTCACTAACCCGAACTAAAACTTAAATCCACACTTGTCCAGGCTATGATGCCACCACTGAATGAAGTGTTTCTATTGGCGGAGGAAAACCAAAGAAAAGCGAGTTGGACAATTTTAAGGGGGTAACAAGGGCTTTTAAGGGGTAGGTCCGGTCCTGTATGGATAAGAAGGACGGTCCTCCTCAATGTTTAATTTTAAATACAAAGAAAGAATTGGTAATTATGTTTTGGGTGGAAATAATAAATTAGTAATGAAGCCGAAGATACATGTGTGTGTGTTGATATTATTTCATGCCAAGAAGAAGTATTTTTGAAGAAGAAGCGGCCTTACTTTGGATTATACCGCAGCTGACGAAAGAAGCTCCTAAGTACTATTTTCAGTATTATAATCCAAAAGGAAATTTCAGAAATCAAAGAACCCTCGTAAATCTAATTAAATAGAGTTTGTGAAATAATAGAAGGAATATAATTTGTGAAATAATAGAGAAGGAATATAATTTGTGAAATAATAGAAGGAATATAATTTTTGTGAAATAATAGAAGGAATCTAATTTGTGAAATAATAGAAGGAATACAATTTGTGAAATAATAGAAGAATATAATTTTTGTGAAATAATGAAGGAATCTAATTTGTGAAATAATAGAAGGAATCTAATTTGTGAAATAATAGAAGATATAATTTGTGGAAATAATAGAAGGAATATAATTTGTGAAATAATAGAAGGAATATAATTTGTGAAATAATGAAGGAATATAATTTGTGAAATAATAGAAGGAATATAATTTGTGAAATAGCGAAGGGAATAGAGTTTGTGAAATAATAGAAGGAAGGTTTCTGATAGACATGTAGGTGATCGGACATGATGCTTACGTACCTGTCACCTGACAGAGTTGTCTCTAGACGTATCAGGGGTCCCATATCACGCCAACTGCACACGCCCCATACCATCACAGAAGCTCCACCAGCTTGAACAGTCCCCTGTTGACATGTAGGGTCCATGGATTCATGAGGTTGTCTCCATACCCGTACACGTCCATCCGCCTGATGCAATTGGAAACGAGACTCGTCAGACCAGGCAACGTGTTTCCAGTCATCAACAGTCCAATGGCGGTGTTGGTCGGCCCAGACGAGGCGTAAAGCTTTGTGCCGTGCAGTTAACAATGGTACACGATTGGGCCTTCGGCTCCGAAATCCCATATCAATGATGGTTCGTTGAACAGTTCGCACGCTGACACTTGTTGATGCCCCAGCATTGAAATCCGCGGCAATTTGAGGAAGTGTTGCACGTCTATCTCGTTTAACGATTCTCGTCAGTCGTCGAATGTCCCGTTCTTTCAAGGTCTTTTTCCGGCCACGCCGCCTTCGGAGATTTGATGTTTTACCGAATTCCTGATATTCACGGTATATGGGTTGAATGGTCGTAGGCGAAAGTACAAATTTTGTCGCTATCTCGGAGATGCTATGTCCCATCTCTCTTGTGCCGACTATAACGCCACGTTCAAAATCACTTAAATCTTGATAACCTGCCATTGTAGCGGCAAGAACCGATCTAACAGCTTTGCCAGACATCTCTTGTCTTATATAGGCGCTGCCGACCGCATCGCGTTACGCTGATTGGTTGCAAAGCTCCGTTATTTGCATACGCACGCCTGTACCGGTTTTTCTGGCACTTCAGTGTACCTTCTAATCCAGAGGCAAAGATGCGATACCTTCAGTAGAGCAATTAAACGTGTTACACGGGTAAACTAAATATATTTACGAATAAATCAAAACGTATTATAAGCAGCAGCTAAATGTATTGTATGCAGCAACTAAACGCATTATATGCAGCAGCTTAATACATTATATGTAGCAACTGAGGATATTATATGTAGCAAGAAAACACATTATATGCAGCAATTAAACATAGTGCATGGGTAAATTAAAAAATTGTACGAATAAACTAAACATATATGTAGCAGTTAAATATCTTATATGCGGCAACTAAATATATATTATGTGCAGCAATTTAACATATTATATGCAACGACCAAACATATTATATGCAGCAACTAAACATAGTATACATATTGTAAGATGGTTATACTCTTCGCAGGTATAAATCGATTGCTAAGTTTTTCAACTATTGGCCAAAGCACGAAGCCACAGTGTATGCTTTTTATATTTTAATTGTCATTTTAAAGTAAAATATGGGTAGACTATTTTGGCAACTTCGGCATTTGTATTATCCCTACAAAGGGTAATAATATCTTACGGACCTTAAATACGAAGAAAGGGAGCATCGTTTTTGTGTGCTTATGGTCCGGTCGGTTAAGACATTTGGGTACAGGTGGCGAGTCCCAGGTTTGACTTCGTGTAGGACGCGGTGTCTTCTTCCCTTCTTTACGTAAATAGTTCAACTCACAGGTAGAAGTACCACAAATACAATCCATAGTATGCAAAAAAATTACATATATCATACGCAGCAGCAGCTTAACATATTACACGGGTTAACACATCTAATTCAATTTTGAGTGCACATTTATCTGTTGAACAATTGTCCCTTTCATTTATTTGTTAGTTATGAATACTATTATGCTTTGTAGTTCATGCTTAGGTGCTATACCACTTTAAATTAAATTATCATCTCCCGTCGATAAGGGCGAATTACTTCTACATACTGCTGGGCTACATAGAAGAGAAAAGCAAGCCCAATCCATTTTATTGCCTCTATCGAAAAAAACAAAAAGATTCTGTGTATGTGTGTCCTGTCCTATGTATGTCGATGTATTTGGTTCTGTGTTTTCCCATTGAGACTCGCGTGTGCTCTGCCACTGATATTTTATGTTTAGGGTGTCTAGGGATAGTCAAGCCGATAATAATATTAATTTTTTTCTTAATCAATCTAGTCAAGCTAGGAAGCACTTTTATTTTATCATAATCTGTGGGTTTAATTAATTAATGAATGAAGGAATGAAGGAAGGAAGGAAGGGAGGAAGGACAGACAGACAGACAGACAGACAGACAGACAGACAGATAGATAGATAGATAGATAGATAGATAGATAGATAGATAGATAGATAGATAGATAGATAGATAGATAGATAGATAGATAGATAGATAGATAGATAGATAGATAGATAGATAGATAGATAGATAGATAGATAGATAGATAGATAGATAGATAGATAGATAGATAAATAGATAGATAGATAGATAGATAGATAGATAGATAGATAGATAGATAGATAGATAGATAGATAGATGGATGGATGGATGGACGGACAGATGGGCGGAGAGACTGACTGACTGACAGACAGATAACGCTTTTACACTACAAAGTTGCATTTAGGTACAATTTATACCATAGTTAAGATAACTACACAAGCATACAAAACCTAGTATATATAATTCAAATATAATTACAAATCCTACCTTGTGAAAGAGACATATCCGTTTCATCATGCGATAATAAAGTCGTCTCCTAAAATAGTGCTTAAATGCAGAGGAACAGAACTTCTAGATTGTAATAACCAGAAATTAGATCTCGAGCGCAGGAAATGTTAGTAATTTATATTTTCACTGGAGTGGGTGTGGAAGTTCGTGTTCCTGATGAGTCGAACAAAAAAAGAGGAGAAGAGAAATGTCAATGCGCAAAACATGGCGGTGGAGGAGAAAGCTGATAGAAATAGTGAGTACAATAGAAATGACCCCATTACCGTTGAGCAATGAGACACTGTCACGACATACTAAAGAGTAATCTATCAAGCGGAACTCCTATCGGCTATACGATATCGGTTTCCTAGGAAATTGTGTTACATTTTCTGTAGAATAAGCTAGATTTATTTTAAAAGAATACATTTCTAAGGCTCAGTTTGTCCGAAATGAAACTATTGATATTCTAGTTATAATATCCATTAATCTATTTGAGGAAAGTCATATCGACAAGCCATATTAGATAGTTTAGATATCCGTTATTGAATTCCGTACACTATTTTGGAAAAACATCTCTTTCAAAATTATCGTAATTATGTAAACCAGACTACAGTAGTTATATCAAATCAAATATATCAAATATGATGCTTTGGATTATTCGTGGACAAAGACGTATGCTAAGGAAATTAAAGAAAAAGACAATTTGGATGACCAGTATATACATTTAGGTAAGAATTAAAAAGGATTGGAGAGCCCAAGAGTGGAATTCTCAAGGGAAGTTAAACAGAGGTAGACCCAGAAAAACATGGAGAAGGAAGACCGTAGGAGACGACGTGAAAGTAAAGGAGGGATTGAGCAAAATCAAGAGACTGGCAGAAAACTCAGGTAAATACAGTTTGTGGAGGCTCCGCTCCGCCCCACGTCTACAGACTAAATAAAAGAATGTGGTTATATCAATTGAAAAAAAGCGCTATATATATACTTATATATTATAGTAATTCAAGTAAATAGTTCATAAAAGATGATACACTTTGAGGAAAGATTCATATTTGGCACTTAAATTTATAGTTTATAGAATAAAATTATTTATTTTATAAAATTAGATTTGTTAATAAAACAAAATTACACACACACACCCACACACACATATATATATATATTTTCTTTTTCAATAGATTTTAATTTATTATTATTTATATTTATTATCAATAGATTTCAATGAATGGTAACATTATGAAAGAACTCAACAGACGTATTAAACTTGGCTGGAGTGCATTTGGAAGAAACAGTTTTATCCTGAAGGGGAAATTGCCTTTATGTCTAAAAAGAAAGGTCTTCAACCAGTGTGTATTGCCAGTCCTCTCTTATGGATCAGAGACATGGAGTCTAACAGTTGGAGCAATACGAAAGTTACAGACAACGCAAAGGAGCATGGAGAGGTGCATGCTTGGAATAACTAGGAGAGATCGAAAAAGGAACACTTGGGTGAGAGAGCAAACTAGAGTAGAGGACATCATTGTTAAAGTAAAAGGGCTGAAATGGCGATGGGCTGGGCATATTGCAAGAAGAACTGATCAACGATGGACAACAGAAATTCTGAACTGGATTCCAAGAGACCACCGAAGACCTAGAAAACGTCCTCAAACTAGATGGGTGGATGAAATAAGAAAACAGGTTGGGGTGACGTGGAAGCGAATTGCTCAGGATAGACTTGTGTGGAAAGCATTTGGAGAGACCTTCATCCAGCAGTGGATAGATAATGGTTGAATATGATGATGATGATGATGATATATATATATATATATATAAATTATACAATATTATATATTGATAAAACTATAAAAACAGAGAGAAAATATACAGATTATTTGAAGCAATAGCACAAATGTCATAGAGGGGTTGTGAACCCTACCCTGAATTAAAAATCTTTCATGATACCAACACTCTTCCGCGACTAGTACTATTGCATAAAAGATACAAGAAATTGTCAAAATAAAAGATTTGGGATTTTCAAGGTAAGAAAATTATTTTGAAGATAAACATATTAAATTACGTAAAACAAGATATGAAATTACAAATTTAATATATAATTATAACAAATTATACCTGTAAATATTAAGCAGTAAACTCTACGTGTTCATTGTAATACAGTTGGATGCGTTATGTCAATACACAAAACCAATACAATTTCACAAACAAATTTGTATTATTAAATCCATATTAACCAAAAAATTATACTCGATTTTTTAGGAATTCTACTAAAAGTAAACCACAAAGATATGTCCTATTAAAAATAAAAATATAATTTAAAAAATAAAAAATATTTGAAAGTGTGTCTCCACCTACATTTGTAAATAATTAACAAAACCAGTCTCACAAAATAAATTTAACAGCATTAAATCTGCTGATAATTTTATTAAATGTTTTCATATTGTAGTCACATTTTTCTGAATGTTTTTTGTAAGTTCAACAATATTTTTTTTGAATTTCATCAGATTCACTAAAATTACTAAATATTCTAATCAATTTATAATATATGGCATTGCAAAATATTTGTATATGAATATTCGATTGACAGTTTGGCATTTTAATAATTTCAAAGTTATATTCTTTAAGTATATCATATATCTTAAATTCTATCTTATTAATTTCGTAGATTTTTATATTAATTTCGTAGATTTGTATATTAAAATCAAGAAAGTTCACATTCTTATTATTAGAATTTGTTTGTAACAACTTCAGTTCCTTTGGATAAAAATCAAATTCTGTCCTCAATGGTTTATTATAATTTCTATAAATAACTAAAATATCATAAATATATCTCTCGAAAAGTAATTTATTGCAAAAATATTGTCCTCTTTCAAAATAATGTAAATATAAATTGGCCATTTGTGAAATAGTTATTGATCCTTGTGGGCTTCCTTGTATCTGCTGATAATAGTTTTTACCATCGAATATGAAATTTTCATATAAAACCAATTTCAAAGTTCTGCTGTAGATAATTTTAGTGACATTATTTAATTCTTTATATAAATTGAAATAACTATATAAAACATTAAAAAATCAACAGTATTAATTCTATTAAAAAGGTCTTCAAAGTCAAAAGTACATAAACTTACAGGCTGTAGATTTTTAACAATTTGAATAATTTCTTTACTATTATTAACGATAGCACTATCGTGTTTTATTTTATGTTCAATAAATTTAAGTATTTTCATAAGTAATTTATTTGCATTAGTTAAAATGGTGTTTGTACTGCAAGTAATTAAACGAAACTTCAGAGTATTTTTATGAAACTTCAGAGTATTTTTATGAAACTTAGGAATCATATAAATATAGCTGAATTTTATTTTAAAATTTTTAATACTTAATTGTTCATTCTTAGCTATTAATGTATTATGAATTTCTTTTTCTGAAAATGTTATTTTTTTAAAATATATTTGAATTACAAAGATTCTGCAATAGCAATTTTCTATAAAAAACTTGCACGTAAAAGCAAAATTATTACTGGTTTTGTCTAAAGGAGAAATAATAAAGTTTCTTTGTACATCCTTAATATCCTTTTTGATTTGTTCTGAGAAATAAATACTTTTATATTCATTCATTTGACAAATCTGTTTTTTAAAAAGTTAAATTGTAACTGTAAACTACATATTAAATTGTTCCAAAGGCGTATTATATTTAATTGCAACTTTATATATAAATCTTCTAAGATTTTGTAAAATTCCTTTTTATATTTTAATGCACTCAAATTTTTCACGCAACATAAAACTAGACCCAAATTTTAATAATTTTTGTAGGGATTCCTGTTTAATAATTCTAAGATTTCCAGAAATAACATACCCATGATGTTTGTCAATAAAATCCTTGTATTTATCACAAACACACTTAATGTTATCATATTTATCTTGTTGAACATTTCTTGGAAACGCATTGTAATTAAATATGGTTCTGCCAAGTGATTTATTATATTTGTAAACATGTCGTAACTTTATATTTTTTCTGAGTAAAAATTCTTTTAGAATTATTAAGGATTTTTTAATATTAATATTATTTAAGCATTTATCTGGAAACTAAGCACCAAGTAGGATGTTTCATTTTCTGTTTCTACATTTATATATTCCCTAATAATTTTTTTCTTAAGTTTTTCATTCTTTGAAATTCGATAGTTAACACAATCTTTAATAAGATCAAAACCAAAATTATCCTTAATTAAAAAATCTTCACTATATAATATACCATGTAAATATTGAATAGGTCTATTATTTAACCTAAAGACAAATGATTTTATTGCTTTTTCGAATTTATCATTAGATACTTTAATTAGATTATGTACATTCAATGACATATTTTCAGAATCAATGTTTGCACATCTTCCTTTACTTCTATGACCTCGTGTTGTTTTATGTTGTTGCATACTTCTATATGTATGCAAAAATGAAGTTTTTGATATAATTAAGTATTACAAGGATATACAATTTAAATAGACTATACCTTAAAATCCAAAATCTTTTATTTTGACAATTTATTGTCTCTTTTATGTAATAGTATTAGTCGTGGAAGAGTGCTGGTACCATCAAAGATAGGGGATATATATATATATATATTCTCTTATTGTTATATTGTTCGAGTACCATGAAATAATTTGAGTGAAATCGTTATTGATATTATCATATTCGGCATATTTACCAGTGTATGTCGTAAAGTTTTCAAATTATTATATAATCACATATATCCCCACGTTTGTTTCTATAATACTCATACCAGGTTTATCATAAATTTGTTTTTCCATTTATATAAAGGACAGAAAAATATCGTTAATATATACCTGCATTTTATGACATATATTGTATCCCTAAAAAAAGATTAATAACCTGCAATCTGAAATCCGGTATCGATAATATAAAAATTCCTTCAGGTTTTTTCTGAACGTTGATTTACTCTCCACCAATCTATTTCTAACATAACTTCCTCCAATATGCTCTTATGCAAATGAAATCCTCGGCTCGGAGATCAGCTCAAATATATAGTGAACTAAAATCATATCTATAATATGATATCTGTAATATGAACTAATATCGGAAAGGAAGACATTAAATATATTTGTACTATGAGAGCGCTGTTTCCACGAGTTGGTTTTCGACTAAATTTGGTGGCAGTGAATTTTTTTTAGAGCAAAGTAAAAAGATGATCTTCCGAATATCTCATTCTACAAAGTTTAGAAAATTAATAAGAAGGATTTTAAGACAACGTTATATCTGCTTAGAAAACAAAGTTTTTACAATATGAATTTCCATCAGGCTTTCCTACTCTTTTTCAGGAAGCTATAAACGAAGTTGTGACGATTTCGTTCACAATTTCTTGAAGAAGACCAGCAAAGCCTGTTGGAAACGCACACTGCAATTAAATTTGTCTTATACCCAAATATAAGGTTGTTTTAAAGTTCTTTTTTATTTTGCATAATTTTCGCAGAATGCATTTATTAGAATGTCAAGTAAGTCTGTTCTTAAACGTTATTGTTTCATACAACCATGGATACTAAATTGCGGATTTAATTATTGGGTAATTATTTTTATGTCTTTAAGAAGACATACTTTATACTACGTCCATGGAAAATAAGACATTGTTGTTAATATGATTGATTCGTTCTATTGCTTTAACCGATAATGCAATAAAATTTTTAACATCAGTGCCTTCTTTCGTAATATGTCCCTACTTTTAAAAATGTCCTTTCTTGTATTTTCAATAAAATTACAAACGTCAGGCCTATGTTATGAACATCAATTAATTTTTATAAAGAAGAGATGGAGAAAGATTATAAAGGAATAAAATAGTACAACATAATTTTCTAAATATCCGAAGCGCGATTTATAATAGAACCCCATTTTTACCAGATTCATATTAAAAAAGATTTACCATGTAGCAGGTTGAAATTGAACGCGAAGAGCTTTTGCATTTCTGAGCCTATCTTTTATTATTTAAGTCATCGTGAGTTACCATGTAATTTCTGTGATTCCAATACAACCAGGTTTTATTCGTCATGGAGATGCATGATTTTGTCAAAAACTTGTCCCTTTGTTTATCTCTTCACGGTCTTCTGTGGCATATAATTAATGTGTTTTTCTACTAAACAAAAAATCAAATTAATTATACTGACACCAAGGGCATGCCAATGTGTTTAACATTTGGTATATTGGAAGAGACTTTGCTATCTCATGGAGGTTCTAAATCTTCAAAAAACTGTACGTCCTAGCATTTTATGGTTTAAACTGCCCTTGCGACACAAACAAACAAAAAACAAACAATTTCTCGGCAATGTCAAGCTTCACGCAAGAGAGAGAGAGAGAGAGAAAGAGAGAGATAAAGAGAGAGAGAGAGAGAGAGAGAAAGAAAAAGAGAGAGAGAGAGAGAGTAAATAATGCCCTAGCGAAACAACAAATATAAAGTATGTTCAGTAACTATCTCATAAACTCCCTGATACCCGAAACTTTGGATAAATTTAAAACAAAATTGAAGAGTGAAGATGTTTTGATTGTGGGCTCCGTTTAGGAATTATAACCTTTCCAAATTTGCATCTAAAAACCAATCCTACCCCAAAATAGCTTGATTTTGTGTCATTTTATCCACTGATGAAAGACACGCCCCTTAATTTCCCCGCCTCTAGAATGAAAGTAATTTAATTCGCTATAAGAAAGAACTTCTTGGTCTCGTGCTATTTAAATTCAGCTGCGCAACTGCATTTTTCACATGCATTTTCTTTCAAGCTGAACACTTTCAATAAAAAATGGTCTTAATTCTAAAGCGAGACCGACTGCAATTTGAGTGCTAAATTTAAATAGAAAATCACCTAGAATTTCTTTCTCACGGTGAGTAAAATTATTTTTATTGTGGAGGAGGGGAAACCAAGGGGCATGGATTTAGTCATTGGATGAAATGACGGAAAAGCCGGCTACCTTGGAGCAGGATTGGCTTTTGGGTGCAAATTTTGAAATGGCTATAATTCATAAACGAAACCCTCAATCAAAAATCCTCCCTCTTCAATTTTGTTTTAAAATTATCCAAAGATTGCAGTTGTAGGGAGTTTATGCGAGAGTTACAGAACACTACGTAGAGACACATGATAATGCACGATGGGCTACAACACGTAACTTCTGAAGTCTTTCTTCCCTAAGATACAGAATTATTATATTTTAACACTTATAAGCAAATTAAAATGGCTCTAATTTGGACCACAATACACATATGTGCCAAACAATAGGCGTACTTGCCCACTTGTGAGAAACATGAAAAGTCGTTGGACAGAAACACATAAATTGACATTAAGAAATTAATTTTGGTAAATTTTTTTTTGTAGTTTTAAGAAGAGGTTTTAAAAATTTGCCCAAACCAGGTGAAGCATATTTCAGAGTCCACTCAAGATTTAGAAACCTAAGGATAGGGTGGAAATTCAGACGCAGCTATCGAAACTATTCATGCGCATCGGCGAATTCGGATGTACGGTTTAGAGCATACTCAGGATTTAGAAAAAAATACAAGCGGTCTCGAAAGGCCCCAAGGGAGATTAAGACTTCACAGGAAAAGTTCTTTAGCCAAGTGCTTTTCCAAGACTTTAGTGTTCATGGTTGTTTGGATTTGAAAACAAAATTTTATCCCAAAGAAAAACGAAGTTTTTTTCAAATGAATACCTGAAACTCGATATCTATTTCGTTTATTTCTGAACAGTTCCGGTTATAAGTAATACGACTGCATGCAATATTTTAACGAATATCATAAATAATAGAATTGAAAATGGCGCGATTTAAACTCAATATGGAAAGTGGGTTTCAATATTTAGTTTGAATTAAGTATGATGTTGTGAGCATTCTTTGAAAGTAAATATCCACAATTTCCCATATTAGCTTGAAAATAATGATGTTATTTTACGTTGTTTTTTGACGTTGGCTATATAAACAATATAAAATTCATAGACATATATTGACCTGAAAGTCATCTGACCCCAATTATTTTCATTAATATTTTTAAAGAATTGATAAGTCACTGTGTAATTGATAATTAACAAGAATTACAAACTATAATAAACTATTTAAACACGACTACCACAGTTAAAATTATTTAATTAGGTGGATGACGATCGTTTCGGCAGTGAATGACTGCCTTTGTCGAATCCAGTTACAAAAGTGAAGGTAAACTATCAACTTCAC
>QLNU02003225.1:99850442-99871181 GCA_006491805.2 Dysdera silvatica | reverse complement strand
ATATTATGTATGTGATACAGTATATTATGTATGTGATACAGTATATTATGTATGTGATACAGTATATTATGTATGTTATACAGTATATTAAGTATGCAGTACACAGTGCAGTATACAGTGGTGTGACCCGCGGGTCACACCACTGTATCAGCAATATGAGGAATGAGCTGAGGCGGCTCATATGAGGCGGCAATATGAGGAATGAATAATAAGAATAAGAAAAGTTGGCCCATGGACTGAAAAAGGTTGAAGACGCCTGCTCTAGAATGTTAACTATTCATGTTGTCAAAATCTAGAATCATATAAATCTAGACAATTACACGAAATGCTACGAACTAAAATAATAAACAAAATAAAAAATTCTTAACCGAAGACCAAACTAAAGAAAAGCTAATTTACGAACGAAATTTTAAATCCAGAAAGCCTTTTAAAGTAAGCTCAAATCAGAATTTCTGAATTTAAAAATGCGCTTTTTCTACAAAAACATTTAAATATTCCAGACAACCCAAGAATTATAAAAACTAGTTTTACAAGTAACACAGTTCTTAATTTACTCGCTGTCATTAGTTTTTGCAAGAAGATATATGTATTCTCTTTTAAGATAATAAATTGTCAAATCATCATAGTAAAATTTATCCCTACGCAATATTCATCTCTACGCAAGATTTACATATTGCCACAGGCAGCCGCCTGCCTGCATATAAAGAACGTGACAAAAGGAAAAGAACGCCCGGGGCCTGATTTCTAAGAATACGAAACGAGGAACGAAATATTAATATTCATGCAATCGAAGAAGAATGTCGACGGGTCTATTCAGTCGAAATCCAATATACAAAGCTGTCAAATGAAAAATACGAAATGGTTGACCTTTAAAACTTTAGATGATTGTTCTCCAAAGTAAAACGCATAAAAGGGCCTAAAGCCGCAAGCGTCGAGATATCATATCTGAAAAATAAATTCTTGGCGCATAAATTGGCTAAGAAACTCCTAAGCTTATGAAAAGTGAAGGCAAAGTTTTGGGCGAATAAAGAACTTGATAATCAAAGAAAAGTCTTGAGATTGGGAGATAAAATAAAGGTTCCATGAAATTTCAAAGACAATTAAGTCGGCCTGTTTTAAAAATTGAAGCCGAAAATTTAAAAAAGTTTTTCAGTAGAATGTGAGAAAACAGAATTTGAAAGAAGGTATATAGTGGAAGAAGAAGAAGAATTCAGCAAAACGTTTAATGCGGTCAAATTGAAGAGAACGCTGCTTAAATTTGTTTTAACAGTTGTGTGCAATCTTCATCAGAAAACGACGACCTACATTTATCCCTAGTTGTTATGGCAACCATATGCAATAAACAGTATTTGTTTTTCAATGTAACAGCAACAGACATTTTGGGAAATTATTTTTCAATTAGATTAATGCAGTGTATTGTTAATCAACGGACTGTATAATGTAGTGCTAGAACGCGTTGTAGTCCATTTTGCTTTTCAACCAAATACGGATTTTTGCATTATGGTAACTTGTGATTTGCCAGAATGCGTTGTGGTCTTTTAAAAGCAGCTACAAAGGGAAATTTCGTATCATGGTTGTTTCTCATAAGCCACAACGCGTTGTGGTTATTTTTTTCTCACATTGAAAGTTTCGCTCTTTAATTGTAACATATATACGAGTACATAATTCATCAATACTTCACAACACCTTATAATGCAGCATATGTTTCAGATTAAAGAAATTATTATTATATTTTTGCCAAAGAAAGCATTAATGCAAATATCAATAACTGCATATAATATAACCAGACCACACACATGCTGTTTCTGCAGAAAAACAAAATATGGAATGTTCTATATATTAAACATATATTCTCCCACTAAATCGGAAAGAATGGTATTGGTTTCAGCAATATATAAGGGAAGAAGTTAATCGCATTTTATATAACTCTTGAATAAGTAGGGAAACCCAACGTCTCGTTCAGTACATAACGTGCATAAGGAAGTATACAGAACGCTGAGCTGAAAATATATCGGCAGCTTTGTCCAAGCTACATAATTAACCGTAACAGATGCTGAGAAAGCTTTGCTGTATTGCGCCCTTGAAATTGTGTTACTAGTGAGCAAATGATAAGCTTCTCTTTTATATTCATCAATGGCTAGAAAATAATTTAAGATGGCATGCTAAAAAATTACTCAAATGTATTTGCTCTCATGCTTCGATGCAGAAGTAAACAATTTTATATAAAATATCGATAAACAATATATATATCCTTTAGCTTACGGGTGGGACAGGGTATATCCCAGTAAATTTACCTCCCCAAAAAAACGGGGCCGGGTAAGCCCTAGCCCAGCGGTTTTTCTCCCTTTCGTGTTTTTCTCAAGTCAATGGTCAGTTTAGTAGTACAAATGGTTTGATCGCTTGTGGAAACAAAAAGGGTTACGAACTAAAATCCTATTGTACAAACAGGACTTTTTCCTCTCCATTCCTCTTCTTCACCGCTTTGTATGAAAGTTAGCAATCTGCTATTAGATTATCAATAGGTCTCTTATCTTCCATTAACGTGCAATACATGCCTACTAAAGATATTTGGCGTTGTTTATTTGTACTTCAGCGTGGCTAAACCTCCCTCCTGACCCCATGTAGCCAAGCTTTCAGTTGTCACAGGTTAATTTGCATGAGGGGAAGGGAAAAAGTAATATTTCCCCCGTACTGAACAATAAATTTATATTGCAAATTTTAATTAAAGTGATTTAAGATTGAAGTTGTAAATAAATGCAAACAAAATATATAGGATTTAAAACCAAATTTATTGAAGCGTTAAATATTTAGAAAAATTCAGTAAACCACCAAAATATAAAATCATTAACCTTCAACGTTAAAGGAACTAATTTGCTTTTTTTGGGCCGAGCCTCCGATGGTACGTGTGCAGAGGTTATGGTGGTAGACTGAAAACTGTCCTTCTTTAGAATTTGGATTATATTCACATATACTGTTTCCAAATAGCAAAAGTTAAACCTTATATATTAGCTACAAAATATGATAAAAAAATGTTATTGTTGTCAATTCCTAAAACATTAATTGTAAAAGTTGCGCTGCTAGGCTATCGCAGTGGCAACAGCTTATAAAGCCTGTAAAGCGAAGAATCCACAACACATACATAATTAGACAAAGAAAGGTAACATCATAAATAAAAATGATATTTTATTCAATGTTTTCTCTTTGTACCGGTAACATCTTCTAATCTCTTATAAGATGTATTTAAGACGAAATGAAAATAGATAAATATTTTTATTAAAATTAATAAGCTCATTTTATTTTTGTAGCTTATATATTTTTCATCCTCTTCAACTTCTTACCAAATTTTGCTACATTTGACATAACACGTTCAGAAATAATTTCTGATCTTCTATATTTCCTTATTCTTAGAATAGAGTCTATTTTGAACCTATAAGAATTTCTTAAAACAAAATATTCACAGGCGCACTCTAGTTGCACTTATGCAAGTTATCTTTACATGTACGTCCCAATGCATTTACAGCTAAACTAGTGATTACAAATTATGTGTGCAAAAAATTTCTCATACTTGGGTATTTTGTCAAAAAGGAGAAAATTTCCGAACCAGCCTCCATGATTCCCTATTTAGGCTCTCTAGAACCTCTTAATTTATGAAGTACGGTTATGGAGACAATAATTACACAAATCGATTTCTTTTAGTCCACAAATTATTTTTGGAAGAACCTTCCAGTTTCTAATTACGGATTTCCCACTTCAATAAACATAAGCGAAAAGTACTTCGCATGGCTGCATTAAGTGACTTAGCGGTTAAAACATTTGGACAGATACCCAAAAATCACTAGACCGAATTAAGCCTTAATGCGTAGGTAACTCTTTTCTTTAGACACGTATGGAATAAAAGGAATTGGGTTTGAATTAAAATTGGCGTAGAGAGTGTGGAAAATTATATATATATATAGGTTGGAGTGACGTGGAAGCGAATTGCTCAGGATGGACTTGTGTGGAAAGCATTTGGAGAGACCTTCATCCTTCAGTGGATAGATAATGGTTGAATATGATGATGACGATGATATGTGTATTTGGGTTTTTTCCGTAATCGGTTTCTCCATAAACTCTTTTGTTTATTGAAGAAGTTCATTCTTAACGGGAAGTTTTCATTATCTTTAACTTATTTATATTACTTAATAATTTTGTATTATTAGTATTAAAATAAAAATCATAGACCATATTGAAAAATAGCTACTGATATCCGTCTTGTTTTACAATGTAATTATATTGTTCACTTATACACTTTAAATTTTATTAACTGGTTATTCATTTATATAAGGACTTTATAAGTCTCTAAATTAAAAAGTGTGTATGAGTTATCTGTCTGTTTATAAGTACGCTATATTTTAATAAAAACAGAAAATTTTTATTTAAATATTTGCACATTAGTAAGATATTATTTACAGAGAAAGTTTAGTAAATTACTTAAACCCCATATCAAGAGTAACTATTTAAATATACAGTATACTTACATATATACAGGGTGTTCAGTAACTATTGCATAAACTCCCTGCCACGCGAATCTTCGGATAATTTTAAGACAAAATTGAAGATAGGCGATTTTAAAGTGAGAGTTTATTTATGAATTATCGTCATTCCAGAATTTGTATATAAAAACCTATCCTGCTTCATGATAGCTTTACACCGTTTCATCCAATATCAAAAAAGACACGCCCCTTGGATTCCCCGCCTCTAGAATAAAAAGGGTTTAACTCGCTATGAGAAAGAATTTCTTGGTCACGTGCTATTTAAATTTAGCGCTCAAATTTCAGTTGGACCAGACATAAAAATAAAAGCTTTCTTATTGGAATAGTTCAGCTTGAAAGAAAAGTGAGGATGTGCAAAATAAAGTTACGTAGCTAAATTGTTTCAAATGATATATCACAAGGGGCTTACAATTCGAATTTTCAAAATTATTGTCAGTAGGTGTTGGGGCCCACCTTAAATTCTGCTTACACTATTTTCCAACTTACCTCCTAAATAAAAGTTGACGTTTTTTTAAATATTTACTTATCTCCTGATAACACGTTTGTTGTGCAATAAAAGTGCAGGAACGTTTGTTTTAATTCTTCAAATCATTCGCATATATTTATGATTCTTTGAAGAAGTACGCAGTTTTATTCTCTCGAAATTTGTTTTCTTTACTATATATATGACCACTGCCAAATGTCGACTTAGCGTGGAAGTGATTGTGATACTCGTTGGAAAGAATCTTCATTTTTTTTTCAAAAAGAAGGGAAAAGTTTCTCTTTGTAGCTTACAAAAGCCAGATATCTGAACTTTGGAAGAAATTTACGTGGGAGTTGACCTTTGCCGGAGGAATTTTTATTTGGTTAAGTGAGTACAAGCCAAGTTTGATTTTCGGCTAAACGCGTACAAAAATAATTCGCCCAACATGTCGCCATTCTTTATGCGCCGAAGGAAAAATGGCTACTGTGAAATAGTTATATTTTGCGTACAGTAGATAAAATCAGCAAAAGGGAAAAATAATCCCGATTCCCAATATTTTGAAAAACTACTCACGAGTTAATCATAATGATCTTCGTATTAAGTGCAGAGTGAAATTGACTAATATTATTAAATATCGTCATCGAGAAACTATTAATTCTTTTTATTTTTTTTCAAATTAAACGCAGTGTGAAATTGACTGGATATATTAGATATCGCCAACGAGAAATCGCCGATTTAGGAAATTTTTTGAATACTATTGGATCAGTTGCATAAATGACCCGAAATGGTAACTACTCTATCAATTATAAATTTTATGGTCAGTGAATAATTTGCTTACAATTTAAAACTATACTTTAAACACTTAATAATACTCTTCTGGTAAATATATTGATAATTGGGACTGATTGTACTTTTGTTTGAGTAAAATAGATAACAATGTGGAGTATAATTAACATCATTATATCACCAGTAAAAGACATTTAATCTAAGTGCAATTTATGAGGATCTTTAGATAAACTGCATCAATGATCCATACACACGTTAAAATATAATTAAAGCATAGTGAATAATATCTTGGTGTTACATAGAGAAGATGAGCGTACTTTTCAACTAATCTACTATTCAACTGAAGATACCTTTAATATAGCTATCATCATAGATGCTAATTACTTTATATAGATAACTAAGAATATTAGAATATCATAGGGTTAAAAAAACAAAAAAATGGCAACAAAACAATTTGATAACGAAGTTATATTACAAATACTTCAAGAAGTAAAAGAAATAAGAGCACAAACTGAATTAAATAAAAAGGACACTGATAACAAAATAGAGTCATTATTGTCAAAAGTCGAACAGGCAAATATAGCCTTAAATACGATAAAAGAAGGCCAAGAAAAACTAAAAATTGTAAGTGAGAATATCATTTTAACAAATAATCAATTAGAAAAAAAAAACTATTCAGCTATCAACAGAATTAAACTAATATATAAATACTTGCAATAATGATTACAATAATATTGATAAAGACATTAATTATTTTTATGATAATCAATATAACACAGATCAAAGATTAGATAAATTAGAAACTTATGGAAGAAGAAAAGATATAATAATAGAAGGATTACCATTGAAGCAAAATGAGAACTGTATTGATGAGATATTAACAATAAGTAAAGAATTAAATGTACAATTCACTGAAAATGGTATAGAAATAGCTCACAGATTGCAAATTAACAAACTAAGAAAAAGTAAATTACTAATCCGTTTCATGAAATTAGAAAAAAGAAATGAATTCTGTAAACAAAGGAAATATATAAAACTAAGGACAGGAATAGGATCAATGAACCATAAAGATAAAATTTAGATACATGAAAATTTAACAGAAAAAAATGCTATTATATTTAAAGAGGCAAGATTATTTCAAAAACAAAATCACTGGAAGTTTACATGGATATCGAAAGGAAAAATAAAAATGAGAAAAACGAAAATTCCAAAATATGTGAAATAAATTATGTCACTGATTTAGATAATACTTATGATAAAAAATAACTTACGATAAAAATAAACGTCTTAACTTATGATAAAAAATAAACGTCTCAACTTATGATCAAAAACAAACGTCATAAATAACAAAAATGATAAAATAACAACATTAAATAAAAGTTCCGCATACACAGAGTGGTGTCGCTTTATTGGGGAAGACCACCCAGGTTTCAATCCATGCATATTATCTGTTAACCTGGCTATAAATTCAGGACACGATAATGCGTTAGATGAACACCTAAAAAAAATCACTAGGTAACTGTAATGATGCTTCGTACACAATTTCCGCCGTAGACGCATAAAGGTCTTCTCTTAATAACGTTGGTGTTCCTAACAGAACCGTGGGGAGAACTTCCATCCACTTTTCCGTACTATGGCATTTTATCGCTGATTTCAAGTGCCTATGGAACAGCTCTATCAATCCATTGGCCTCTGGATAGTATGCTGTTGTTATATTCCTATGTATATTTAAAAACCTGGTTAACAATTGGAATCGAGCAATTCCCAATTGACACCCCTGATCAGATGTAATTTGATCGGGCACACCAAACCTGACTATCCATCCGGAGTTCCATCCATTTCTGCGACAGTGTGTGCAGTTTGATCTCTCATAGGCAAGGCCTCCGGCCATCTGGAAAAACGGCCTACGCAAATTAAAATATAAGTATAACCTTGCGATGGTGGAAGTGGGCCTACAATGTCAATGTGCACATGGGAAAAACGAGCTGAAGGTTGAGGATTTTGTATGCCGTTGGATCTTAGATCTTTGACAGTCCGGGCACGCCTTAACTCAGGCGGCTACATCATCTTTAAGTGACTTCGACAAATACCTTTGTTTTACCAAATCTGTTGCAGCTTTCACTCCAGGGTGAGATAGGTTATGTAGAGCTAAGGACACTTCTCTTCTAAAGCCTATTGGAACGTATAGTCTTATGGCGCCGTGTGATATATCACACACTATACTGCATCCAAACTGAGCGAGCTCTAAAGATTTCAATTCGAGTCTCGTTTCGGATGCACGCAATGCAACCAATTTCTCATCGTTTAACTGCGCGTGTAGTTAAACGATGCGGGACATCGCATTAAAATAACGGGCCATTGCATTAAAATGAATTTCATTTAGCAAATCGATAATTGCAATGCGCGATAATGTATGTTATCCTTTCCTGACACAAACCTAATAGCGGTAATGTATTGACCTATGTATTCTAGGTGTTTCTGTTGCCTTAGTGAACGTTTATCACTTTTTTGTTTAAACGCATATATTAATGGTTTATGGTCCGTAAAAATACAAAATTGTTTACCTTCTAACATATGCTTAAAATGGCCAACTGATGAATACAGGTTCAACATTTCTCTATCGTAAGTGCTGTAATTACTCTCAGCCTTGCTTAGTTTACGAGCAAAAACCGCAAGTGGCTGAAGTAAGCTTCCTGTACTTCGCTGGAGAACTGTTCCAATCGCTATATCAGACGCGCCGTTTTACGGAAAAGTCGTCCCCAGCATTTCTCTCCCGGGACATTTCTCGCCCCTCGACATCTCCCCCCCCGACATCTGCCCCCCCGGACATTTCACTATTGGACTTAAGACCCTTTTTCACTTTTGGACTATCAGACGGGTCGGTTTAGGGAAAAGTCGTTCACAGCATTTCTCCCCCAGCATATCGCTCCCGGGACATTTAGTTCCTCAGACATCTCGCCCCCCCGGACATCTGGCTCCTGGATATCTCGCTTCCTTTAGATAATGAATAGATAATAAAAATACGAATGCAGTTAAGATACGTTATAACGATCTCCGCGCAATTTCCATTGCTATAAAAATGATATTTTTTATATAATCGTACTATAGTAATGCACTTTAGGGCTTTGTAAGTAGTTTTGATTGTAACAAGTATTGAACTTGGTTGTTTAAAAATTCAAGAAAATATACTTAATTACAATGAATTTATTGGCTGTACATATGTTACCGTCAAATTGTGAAAGGCAAGCACTATATAGAATTTTTAGGCATCTTGTATAATTCCTAGGCTTTTTAGGCAAAGTGGGTATAGATTTAAGAGTAAACATATTGCATTTGATCGTTTTAAAATTAAATAAAAATTTACTTAATTATCTCGAATTTAATTGCTGTCTGCATATCAAATTACGTCTATAGTCGCAGAACATACGTAGTACATTTTTTTATTGTAAAATTTTGGAAAATACTAAAGTATATAATATGGAATACAAATGTCATTTGTAATATTCATAATACTAATGACTTCCTTATAGTGCCAATGATTGCTTTTATGGACCATAGACTGGAAAGATACGATGAACCCCAAAAGAATGCCATCGTAATATTTAATTAATAATTCGTATTTCATATTTGTTGAACCAGTTGAGTCAATAAGTCGATATTTCTGGGTTAACCCACTCACTCTCGGGGTTCTCTTTTGTGTATAATTGCATCAGTCATTTTCCACCTATTAAAAGGCTGCTCCTACTTTCCCTGAATATATATAACAAAAATCGTCCCCATGTATTACTGCCCCTGTATACAGTTACGGGTACAGGTGAAGTATCTCCTCTACCCTCTACTGCCCCTGGATAAAATTAGGCCTGAAGGAGAAGTATCGTTTAGGGGAACTATCGGTTTAATCTATAAAAACCTTAACCCAAGACCTTACCCTAAACCTAAAGACATTAAATTTAATTGACCTTTTTCATTGACTTAAGGTTCCTTTTCCGTATTTTTTATTCATTTAGATGTCTTTTTAAATAATTAAGTGCTTATTCTAAATGCCTATTTCAAATATTTTAAGTGCCTTTTTGCCATTTTTAATGCCTAAACTTCCAGTCTCTACTTATCAATATTGTTTGTTATTATTACTTACTTATTAATATAAAATATTAGAATGAAATGGACATTAAATACCTTGCCTAAAAACGTCTAAGCATTCTATAGAATGTCTATAAATTAATAGTAAATAGATAATAGTAATTAATAGTAATAATAATAATTAAAAATAATAATTAATTAAAATAATAGTAATAATAATAATGAATAATAATGATAATAAGCAGTGGCGGAACCAAGAAGTGACAGCGGGGTCTAAGGGGAGACCGACTGCCCCTCTCTGAGCCTGGTTTATACCATGAAGAATGAAATATACGGGATATTTGGCTAAGTATAGGAATCGGCAACAAATCGCCCACCGTTAGACAGATTTCTAAATCCGTCTCTTATACAAAGTAATAGCAATAATAGGTAATAATATAATAATTAGTAATAAGTAATGAAAATAAGTAATAAGTAATAAAAATAAGTAATAAGTAATAAAAATAAGTAATAGTAATAAGTAATTAAAATAAATAATAGTATTAAGTAATAATAACTAACAGCAAAAAGTAATAGCAATAATAACTAACAGCAAATACTAATAGTAATAGTAACAATAGGTTTTAAAATAATAAGTTTCGGAAGTAACGCGCCTGACCAAGTGACATTAAAAACATCATTAATCGTAAAATATTAAAATAAAATAGACATTTCATACTTTGCCTAAACACGCCTAAGCATTATATATATATATAGGCACTCTATATAGTGCTTGCCTTTCACAATTTGCCAGTAACATATGTACAGCCAATAAATTCATCGTAATTAAGTATATTTTCTTTAATTTTAAAAGGACCAAGTTCATTACTTGTTACAATCAAAACTATTTATAAAGTCCTAAAGTGTATTACTGTGGTACGATTATATAAAAAATATCGTTTAGGGAGACTTTTCCGGATCCCATTTGGCATACAGGAAAGTGGTCAGCATGCATCCATGAATTTCATGTTAATTCGGAACAAAATTGCTTTAGTTCAGAGTCAATTTCTTGTAAGACAGTTCAATAGAAGCTGCAACCCTCGAGCTTGTAGAGCACGTTTAAACGAGTCACCATTATGTAGGTGATAGATAGCAGGTGTAGCAATATCTTATATCCCCACATATTTGTTGCTACTGGTTGGTGTAAGCTTCTTGATGTCGTTAGCAATCCAATCATTTGACTCCATCAAAGTAAACATTAACTATTTATTAACAAAACATAACTTAAACTTAAAAGCAAACTAAACGTAGAACATAACTTAAGATAAAATAATAAACATGCGTATCACAGCTGCTATAGCCCTTGCTCTTGCGCCACACACAAGATACGATCACAGGCTTCATACTATTGCATTGCCGTTTTGCGCTTGTTCTCTGATGCAGTGCGTTGTCTATTCGTTACCAGTTCATTTGTAAATATGCTAATCATGTCCAACCGCGACAAAATCATAATTAAAAGTAGATTGCTGCACCAAAAGTTTCTATCTTTTCTTATTTGTGTTTAAAAGGGCTAGGAAATACACTTCGACATACCATCGTGATACTTAATATTACTGTGAGCTTTTCTTATGTATTTCTACATAACTTCATTTAATAACTATATTCATAATTTGTATGGACTATTTTATCCTAAGTCCTGTACAGCATCACACAAACTCCTTAATATTAGCGATAAGTTGAATGGCATGTCTTGGGATGGGGTTCAGGATATATGATCCCTGGTAATAAACCATCCATCTCAACCAATGAACACCAAAAGCATTTTCTGGTTGGAAATCTATGCCACCTCGATGTCCGTGTTCTAGGAATTCACCTTGTTGACAGAATTTTAAGGTCTATATAATTTTGCTGAAGTGGAAGATTTCAATTAAAATTGCCAACTGATTACTAAATTAAACTATTTGTTATCTCAGATCTGTTAAACCCATAGGCTACGCTAGACTCCAGAGAAGATTTTAGGTTTGATGTAGTCAAATCGCATTTATTGGTGTTTTTATTAAGATGCTATCAGGAATAGCTACATTCTAGCAATCATAGACGAGTATTTCGTAATATTGGAGTAGAGACATGATATTAGATCCAGGGAATTACAACGTAGCAGGAAGCAAACTTTAAACAAATAAAAACCACACACATTAAACTTTAATAATATTTTATTCATAATATTTCTGTTGAGGCGAATCATTGGATATAAGATGGTTTACAGTAGAAAATGGGCGATACCTGTAAAGTGCGTGTAGCGATTACTTATTTGGAATAGAGAACAAACGAGTTGTATTTCCAAATTCTTGCTCATGTACTATTTGCTCCAACTTGTTTCGCCTTTAAGATACTTTGTCCATATATATTTGTGGTGAAGAGGATTCATGGTTATTAGTCAAACGTCCCTCCAAGTTTCTCCAAATGTCAGTTCCAGCAATTATGGTCCTCCACAAATTCAGAAAAATTTGTTACGGTTAGAAAAGTAATCTGTGTTCAGTTTCCTTACTATCCGTGGAGAGAGAGAGAGGAACTTGTTTAGAAAACTGTTCTGTGAAGACGCGAAGTTTATAGACACAGATGAAATTTTGAAGACGCTTTACACTATTATGAAATGTCTTGCTTCTGGATATGACACCCTATATATTTTCGTGTTCAGTTTAAAATGATAAAATATATTTCCAGAGACGCCAGTGTTTTACAATTAGTCTATGACGTCTGATTTTAATGCAGCTGAACGACAGAATAATCTTTCGTTTTAATTGGCCTGATTCCCCAGGCTTGCGAAGTAGTGTCTTGTTTGAAGCTGGCGGCCGTGATAAATTTCTCAGGAAACAGTGTAATACCTAAACAGTACAGTAAGTGACAGATATAATGTCGCAGCAACAGCACGTAGGTATGAAGCTCCTGAAATCTCCACATCGGAGTAGTCATCGACACTTTCGTACAGTGCTTCTAATGTCTCATTTGTGCCTGAAACAAACAAAAAAAATCCCAAAGTTAAACAAGACTTTTCTGCCATTTTCTCATGCACTTCTAAATGATTATAAATCAACGAAAGCTATTTTCGTTTCCACCACATTAACTGCCATCATAAGAGCATTGAACGTTGCAGAAAAAATATAAATTGGCATTATTTTTAGCTGGGTTTTCGCCAGATATAGTTTGTTTGTTTGTTTGTGGTTTTACAGCTCAAGGACTAAGGTGGTGATGCTGGGCCTGAACCTATTGTTTTCCGAGGTATCTGAACCTCTGGATCTACAATTTTCCGAAGAATCCAAACCTCTCAAGGCCTAGAGAACCAAATCTCTGACTACCGTGAGCAGTGCGATCTTTATGAGATCTTTGAGAAAGCGTTCTTTGGAAGTCGAAGCCGAGTTAATGGCGCACTAGGCGAGTGCCGTTACTACACTTTGCCACAGCGTGTTACTACACTGGGCCGGCGCAGGGCCTTGCGAGGTATAATATCCCATATTGGGTTACTTCTACTATTATTATTATTAATTGATGTTTTATTAATAAGTATTAAGTTATTATTTTTATAGTTTAATTACGAATTGAAAATTCTGATCCCAAGTGTTCTGTACATTTGGAAATCTAAGCGTTGAGTAACAATGTGTACCATATTCAAATATAAAAAAATAATTTGTTATCAGTATTACATAATTATCTTTTTACATATTCAAATTAAAATTGCCAAACGAGTTGCACAATCATATTTCGAAAAAATTAATGTTTATCAATGCTCGATGTCGAATGAATAACCCTCAGATTATGTCGATTCACGTGAAATATATAATTTATTTTTCTTTTAAGTCATCATTAAGTGGCATGGTCATGCAGCTATCCATTTTACAAAGTATCATTAAAATCTAAGATAGATTAGTTCCAAATAATTACGATATAGTTAGCAACGGAGTATCGGCAACGCAGCCTCGATCTGGGTTTGACGCCCATAAGTGCTAAACAAAAACGCTTACTATTTAGCTGCTCAGTATAGTCAGGGATTCATTCGTCCAACAATGGAGGGATTCCGTTTTCACGAAAATATGTAGGATTCACTCAGGGGCGGACATAGACTCCATTTTGGGGGATCAAGGATGAATTTGCCATGATCTTGGAATAACACTGTTCATTTATTATGGAAGTTGAAGTTTTTCATTGTGAAAAAATATATTTTGCGCTCATGCCCCTGCGTCCGGCCTTTGTTTCACCATCCTACAGTAGAGCAGAGAGATAACAGATACATCTACCTTGCCATTAACTCGGGATGATAATTTCAATGGTACGGTATAATGCTTATCGCTTTTTCTACTTATCGTGGTTCGAGGTTTGGTTCCCTACAAAGGATTGAATCCCTTGGAAAACTGTAGATCCTGCCCTGATCCCGCAATACGAACTTAACTGAACTTAACGTGAGCTTAACAGTTCCTGCACAGTAAAACAAACAAACATGTAAGTCTTATACATTCTTAAGCACGCACTATAATAATATGGAGCGTTTGATACACAACCAACGACCAGGACGTATTATCACATCATGGAAATTTTTTTAATTTGGAATTCAAATCACAGGAAATGTAAAATCCGTAGATTTAAACCATTCGAGAGAATACAGAGCTTGGATACGACAAACATTTCGTTTTTAACTTATGCTTTTCACTTTATAACAGGCAGAAGAAAAACCACTGCAAAATTTAGGGTTATATTAGTTTTTTTTTATTATTGACGTTATATTTTTCTTCCGTAAGGACAACGATGTCCATGTGTCTCCGAGACCTACAGTTTTCCGTGAGATTCGTGAATTTGAGATTCTATTGCCAAGGGATGCCTTCTTACTGTGCAAGGTCAGGAAAGCATGCTGCGCCTAGACCTACACTTTCCCGAGGAATTCGAGATTCTACTGACAAGGAGTGCGTTCTTGTGGTGCAAGGGCAGGAAAGATAACGCTGCGCCGAGACCTACAGTTTTCAGAAGAATTCCAGATCCTACTGCCAAGGAATGCGTTCTTATGGTGCGAGGTCGGGAAACTCATGCTGCGCCGTGATCCACAATTTTCCGAGGAATTCGAGATTCTACTGCCAAGAGATGCGTTCTTGTGGTGCAAAGGCAGAAAGGATTATGCTGCGCTGGGATCTCCAGTTTCCCGAGACATTCGAGATTTTACTGCCAAGGAAAACCAACCCCAGATTATGGTGGACAGAAAAAGAGCATGCAGTGTCTGCGTCTATAACCATTTATGCTTGTTGTTTCTTTGACTTCCACGGTACATGAACAGCAAGTATCATATTGTGCAGGGACCTACAGTTTTATGAGAAACCCGAACCTCTTACGGTTTAGGGAACCAACCCTTGGACTACGGTGAGCAGTTTTTTAATAAGCTTTCTCATTTTTGGTACAGTTGGGAGCCGAACCTGGAAGAACCGAACGCGTTACCGCTGCACCACCGAATGGCCCTTCTGTACTATTCAGAAGCGAATGAGGGTAAATAGCAAACTAGACGATTGCGTCACCATGACCACTGCCGTATTTGACTGTATTAGACTACAGACTAGGGTGGCAAAATTTTGTGTATCGAGTCTGATATAACAAAATCAATAGCACACGATGATACAACAAGATGCTTTGCCGAGAAGGAAGTTATTCATGTTTTCCATTTAAATACCAGTGTTCGATAGGCTTTTAGGTGGTGGACGGGTAGAAAGAGGCAGCAAAAAAGCCTTGGGGCGGCAAATAAACGTAGCTTACGGGCGGTAAATTCGCCCATGACTATGACGTCACACTATGAGAAGTAGGCAGATATTATGTCGAGGAATCCATACCTCTCAAGGCCTAGTGAAACAACGTCCGAACTAGTGAGCAGTTAGTTGTTAACGGCTTTTCTTTCTTTGCTGGGAATCGAACCCAGCTTAACAGCACACTAGCTGAACGCGTTACCATTACGTCATCGCTGAGGCCCTAGGTTTTCCTTAAGGCTCCTACAAAGGGAAGAACTGATGGAACTGCCATTTTGGTGCTATCGTACCACGCGATCGCATTAACCGCTGTATGCAGTTGAGCGATTTACTAGTGTTTTATTTTCAGTAAAACAGGGTGAAATGGGTGGTTAATTGTTCAAATCATTCAAGGAATAAACACAGAATGCCCAGACTTTCAACAGATCCTGTTAGAAGAAGAAAATGGACTATTACGAAACATATATAGTATTTATTAAGTTGTATACCGAGAGTGTACAACAAAATTGCGGCTTACGCGTCGGCCTATAATTCTAAGGGCTCTACTTTTCCTGGATCTTGAAAATACGCAACTTTTTTACGAGGAGCATTGACCTTAAAAGAGATTTGGCTACATTGGACTCATTTAAAACATCAGCAGCCAGAGTTTTCCTATTTTCTTATTATCATCGTGTCAAGTGCATACTTAATCGCCGGATGTTTATTTTTTAAGGAAAGAAAAAATTTGGCGAATTCGTCAAATTTAGGTCTTAAAAAGTGCCTACTTACAAGCTCCGGTTGAATGATTGATTGACTGAATTTCTGTAGCTCAAGCACAGCAAGTGTTTCGAAACTCCCTTTACTCATGTTAAACATAAAAGTTCAGAAAGTGGGTTTAAAAAAATTAGTTTAAAAACAATTGGGTTTTAAAAAAGTAGTTTCTAGAAACAATTGCTTTTTTAAAAACAATTGGTTTTAAAAGTTAATACTTGATATTATAATTAATTTTTAAAAGCTCATACTTAACAAAATTTAAATTTTATTTACCATGTGTAATATATATATATATATGGCCTGCAAAAGGGTTGCTGGTATCTAACTGTAAGGAGAACCACACGCTGAACGTATGTGACGATGTGTGGAACCGGCCAGGCCAGTAACCTAGTGTCCTACCCCGCCTTCAAGTGGTGCAGGCGTGGCTTTCTATTTATGAGACAAATTAATATTTGCCACACGGATAGAAAGGCGTAAGGGGAGGGCTAATTCACCAACCCGTCTAGCCAGCGTGGTGAAATTATGGTTAATTCCTCCATTGCGTTGACACACCAGAACCATGGCCCCTAGTCTCCAGGTGCTGGAGTGCTCCTGATCAAGGCAGCAGTCAGCGTGGTATGAAAGCAGGGGGTGCTAAGAATCACTGGAATGGCCCAGGCTGCCGTTTGTTATTGACCTTGGCTACGTTTAATGGATGATACCTTGCTTCTGAAGCGAAACTTCAGGAATTGGAAGAGGAACTTGACAACATCAAATGGGACATTGTAGGACTCAGTGAAGTTAGAAGAAAACGTGAAGAGTTGGTGGAACTTAAAAAGTGACATTTGCTCTTATTAAGAAAGAGCAATTCGGAAAACTTTAAAGAACAAGTGGCATTGGGCTTTTAATCAACAAAAGAATTAAAGACTACCTTCTTGAAGTCGAAAGCACGTCAGATCGAGCAGTGAGGTTCGTTGTTCAACTGACCCAGCGATACCAACTTCAAATAGTACAGGCATATGCACCAACATCAAGACATACCGACGAAGAGGTTTAGAAATTCTATGAGGAAGTCAAACAGCTGCACACCAAGGGGAAACAACATATCAAGCTCATCATGGGGGTTTCAATGAAAGAATTGGACAACAGGAACAAGGAGAGACATCGGTTGGTAAATACGGATACGGGGAAAGGAATGAACGTGGCGATCAACTCATAGAATTTGCCGAAGCTGAAAATCTTAGCATCATGAATTCATTTTTTAAGAAGAAACCGCAAAGAAAATGGACATGGAAACACCCCAATGGAGGAACCAGCGAAATTGACTATATACTGGCAAACAAGAAATCAATTATTGAAGATTGCAGCATACTGAACAGATTTAATACTGGAAGTGATCATCGAATGGTGAGATGTAAAATGCACTTAAATACTAAACTAGAAAGGCAGAAGCTCATTAGGAAACAAGTATGTAAGAGGGTGGATTTAAAGAAATTAAAAGAAAATACCGAGGCATTCAAGTTGGAATTAAAAAATCGCTTTTCTGCACTGGAAGGACTTATTGAAGAAGTTGACATCTCAGAAGCAAATGAAAACATTGTTAAGACAATAATTGAAACTGCTGGGGAAATTGGTGGTGTAACCTGTAAAAAGCACAATAGCAAATTATCTGAGAAGACGAAACAGCTCATGAAAAGGCGAAGAGATATGAAGGTGGACAATCGAAATACCAGTTCCAGGATTGAGTACATAGAACTTTGTAAAACTCTGCGCAAAAGCATGAAAGAAGACATAAGAAAATTCAACTGTGAGCTAGTAAGGAAAGCCATTGAAAATAACAAGAGCCTTAGGGTTGTTAAAGGAAGTTTGTCTGTTGGGAAGAAACACATCATTGCATTAAAAGGAGAGGATGGCACCGTAACAAGAAATAGGGAAGAAATACTTAGAAGAGTTGAAGAATTCTACAAAAAACTATATGAAAGTAACAGTGGATTAAACGAAGACGCCGAAATAGTCGAAGGAACAGCTCCTAAAATCTTAAAAGAAGAAGTTTCATTTGCAATAAAAAATATGAAGAAAGGAAGAGCCCCTGGTGATGATGGTATTACATTAGATATCCTAAAAGAAGCTGGAGAATATGTAGAAGACATACTCGCAAAATTCTTTACCAAATGCCTTAACAGTGGTAACATACCAAAACGATGGTATTCTGCAACAGTAATTTTTTTGCATAAAAAAGGTGATAAAGAGGATTTGAAAAATTACCGACCAATTAGCTTATTACCTGCTATTTATAAAATCTTCACAAAAGTACTAACACATCGCCTGCAGAAAAAATTAGATGCAGCTCAACCAAGAGAACAAGCTGGATTTCGAAGTGGATTCAGTACAGTGGACCATATTCAAGTATTAAGAGAATTAATTGAAAGAACACATGAATATGAACTTCCATTGTGTGTTGCATTTATTGACTATGAGAAGGCCTTTGACTCTATAAAAACATCAGCAGTCATCAACTCTTTAAGATCAACAGACATTGAGGATGTGTACATTGACATGGTGAAACGTGTGTATAAAAATGCAAGTGCAAAATTTCGGTTACATAAAGATACCAAAACTATCAAACTTGGCAAAGGTGTGAGGCAGGGAGATACCATTTCTCCAAAACTTTTTACTTCAGCTTTACAGATGATTTTTCAGCTGATAAATTGGAATAACAAGGGAATAAAAATAAATGGTGAATATTTAAATCATCTGCGGTTTGCTGATGACATTGTTATTTTTTCAACGAACCCATTAGAACTCCAAGACATGGTACAGGAGCTCTCAACTAGAAGTAAAGAAGTTGGACTCAAGATGAACCTACAAAAAACTAAGATCATGTTCAATAATTTTGTAGAGGAAACAAAAATACAAGTTGACAACACTGAGCTAGAAATTGCTGATTCATATATTTACCTTGGCCAGCTGATTTCAATGGATGGCAACATTATGAAAGAACTCAACAGACGTATTAAACTTGGCTGGAGTGCATTTGGAAGAAACAGTTTTATCCTGAAGGGGAAATTGCCTTTGTGTCTAAAAAGAAAGGTCTTCAACCAGTGTGTATTGCCAGTCCTCTCTTATGGATCAGAGACATGGAGTCTAACAGTTGGAGCAATACGAAAGTTACAGACAACGCAAAGGAGCATGGAGAGGTGCATGCTTGGAATAACTAGGAGAGATCGAAAAAGAAACACTTGGGTGAGAGAGCAAACTAGAGTAGAGGACATCATTGTTAAAGTAAAAGGGCTGAAATGGCGATGGGCTGGGCATATTGCAAGAAGAACTGATCAACGATGGACAACAGAAATTCTGAACTGGATTCCAAGAGACCACCGAAGACCTAGAAAACGTCCTCAAACTAGATGGGTGGATGAAATAAGAAAACAGGTTGGGGTGACGTGGAAGCGAATTGCTCAGGATAGACTTGTGTGGAAAGCATTTGGAGAGACCTTCATCCAGCAGTGGATAGATAATGGTTGAATATGATGATGATGATGATGATATATATATATATATATATATTCAGACCCAAAGGCGAATCTAGAAAATATTTTTGGGTGAGCACGCAAAATTAATATAGAGACTTCAGAAAAATATGTCAACGAACGCTGATCTAGGAAGGCGCATACTTTGAGCCACCTTTGTTCAGTTCTAATATTGTTAATAAGTAGTGCGGCCAGCGGATCTATAGGAATAAGCAAAATTGGCCCTTGGACTGAAAAAACGTTGAAGACCTCTGGCCTAAACGGTTTAGCAGATCGGATCCTCCCCTCCTCCCCAAGCCCTGACCATTTTCCCCAGGATAATTTTTCGTGCTGCGTTTAGGTGTATTTAATATAATAATAATTTTAAAAAAGGAAAAGAGCTGAAAAGTTTTGCGCTGAGCCCGCCCCCTCTTAAAATACAGGGGACCTTTGGCATTTTCCTCCCTTTCCATGAGCCTGCCCTTTGAGCCAAAATTGAGAAAAAATTACTAATGGCAAATTTCATTTTCACCAATAAAAATTTTCACTCTGACACAGGAAGGATCAGAAAAATCCTCAATGCAAGAGTTCTACTGGAGAACGTTTTTTTTTTAAAGGCAAAATTTGAGGCCCTCTGAAAAAGCGAAGCCCGGGCCAAATGACCCCGTTTCCCCCCCCCCTAGGAGGCCCTGCTTATGTCTAATCAAACTTACTTGTGAGTTAAACCCAGTGTGCTAGAAAACGATGGATATTACCAGGGCGGGAAGGGGGGGTTAAGAGGCAAAGGGGACTTATGCCCAAGGACTCGGCACCTTCAGAGGGTCCGGTGTAGTGCCTGATTTGCGTATGTGCCAAATCGGCCCGGGCATAATGCCCGTGATTTT
>QLNU02003225.1:99827365-99844441 GCA_006491805.2 Dysdera silvatica | reverse complement strand
GCTATCAACACAACAGGCGTTGGTAAAGATATCGTACAAATTCCAGATCGATAGCAACGGGTTGTGCACTATGCGGGTGACTACATTTAGGGGCAGTAAAACTTGGTAACATGCATCCATTTTGTGTCCACTGTAAACAAATAGTTGCCACTATTAAAGTTCCAACCCTCGTATATATATATATAAAAGCAAATTTCTTTTTTAAATATTCATAATGACGTTACGCGACAACCCACTGTGCACTTTATGATGGGATTTTGTTAACAAAGGCAGTATATCTAAACAGCCGAAATACGTTTTCCAATTAAAAAAACTTCGTACCTCTGCCATCCTTTGGTTCATCATAATTTTGATAGTAATTTTATATTATTTTTAATACTCAAGAAATAAATAAAGCATATTAACGCTAAAATACACATGTTTCGAAAACTGTGGGCTACTATATTTTAAAAAAACTTTCGTTAGAACTTTTAGAGCAAATGCTCCAAATCTGAACTCGTATCTTATGAAATTTTGTGATTAAAGTCCAAAATAGAATCCGCACTCACACAATAAAATTGTATAGGTATAACCTCTAACACGAGTTTGTTCATATTTGAAAGTGAGTTATAAATATTATCTTTAAATATATAAAATTTAATCTCTCCAAAAACATAGAACACGAAATATAACGATATATTTGAGGATTGATAAACTGCGTAATATCTAAAAAGAAGTGCTTTTAAGGAAGTACATAAAGTTGATTAAATTTATTTTTAACTCCTCTGTAAAATATGATGTTGCACACGAATTTCACTTCCCTGCGAAACTGACAAAACCTTTCACTATTTGAAATAAATTTCAAAAATTTTAATATAAAATTTAAATATTTTAATCAAAATAAGTGCTTTTGTGAAACTCGATCAATGCGGAATGCCGACTAGCAGAGAGCTTTACCCAAACTACGAGCTGTAAAATATTGGTGTGAAAGTTTCTGAATAAGTTAAAATTAAAGTTTGCTGTGCTTTCAATCAGCCGTACCTTTAAAATGCATCTGAAATGATTTATGGAATTGATTTTAAAACAAGTTGCTCAGAAGACTAGGGAACGTGTTGGCGCAAAATTTAGATTCTTGGGAACGAAAATTTAATTGCACAACTTCTATAACTTGCCCGAGCTGTATCATAAAATATGTAAGCCAGTTGCCGTCTGCTGAATCTGGCGGAAACGAAAACTAATGACCCGAGCAAATTTTCGTTTTACAATCAATAACAGTTTTCATCAGAATCTGGTTAAAGGTTAGCTTTCGGTTAAAAGTGGTTCGAGTCCGGGTATTGATCAGTGGGTGTTCCTGAAGGAGGGACGGTTTGTGATTTTTAGAGAGTTCAGATCGATTTAACAATTTTACGCCTTGAATCGATACGCTTTTAACATCGATTGTTACTATAAAAGATGAAGGAGGAAAAGGTTTCACACGTACTTTCTTCACGGATGATGTCACCGGGTACATCGGTTTTCAGCCTGAGGTACGCGGAGATTTCGACTTCATAAATCTCGTTCTTATAGTGGGGTAAATACCTGGGTATTTCTCGCTTTCGACGACCATAGTTGTCAACCTTTCCGTAGCACCCCGTCTGAAATGAAAAATATATATCGAATCATATTACTATAGAATAACAGAAAATGAAATAATTTCATTTAAAATTATAAAGTACAAACCAAATATCGACTTTTTTTTAGATGAAAATTGACAGATAGTCAAAATTGTAAGGACAAGTTGCTCACAATTGTTTCGACGATAGAAATGGTCTGCTATCATCAGAAGAAAATGCAGCCTTTATTCAAAATATCATCATCAGAACAATGTAGAGAAGGGCTGTATTTTGTTTTAATAATAAGGAATCATTTGCTTTCTCCGAGAAAGTTATTAATAACTCGTCTTTATAATTGTGAATTTTCATCTAACTTATTTGTACAGTGTATTTCGCCTATATTTTTATATTTCGAATATCGCCTGTTTTACGCTATACGGAATTTATATTTCACACAGTGTTATAAATAAGCGAGAATATGTGTATTAATACTACATACATATTTATGATAATATTGAACATATTGCAGAATATCTTAATGATGTATTATTTTAAGTGGAGGATACAGTTGGTGTTAAATGCCCCTTACTTACAGAAGTCTGAAAACTAGAAATCATCATCGAATTTTAGTAATTATTGTCATGAATAATAATGAATATAATCAATAATTATTATGCAATAAATGTGATGTTTACAACCTCTTACGTCTACTACGGAGAACTTTTGAGTTCAGTTGTTTATGAAATACATACATATATATATATATATATCATCATCATATTCAACCATTATCTATCCACTGCTGGATGAAGGTCTCTCCAAATGCTTTCCACACAAGTCTATCCTGGGCCATTCGTTTCCACGTCACCCCAACCTCTTTTCTTATTTCATCCACCCATCTAGTTTGAGGACGTTTTCTAGGTCTTCGGTGGTCTCTTGGAATCCAGTTCAGAATTTCTGTTGTCCATCGTTGATCAGTTCTTCTTGCAATATGCCCAGCCCATCGCCATTTCAGCCCTTTTACTTTAACAATGATGTCCTCTACTCTAGTTTGCTCTCTCACCCAAGTGTTTCTTTTTCGATCTCTCCTAGTTATTCCAAGCATGCACCTCTCCATGCTCCTTTGCGTTGTCTGTAACTTTCGTATTGCTCCAACTGTTAGACTCCATGTCTCTGATCCATAAGAGAGGACTGGCAATACACACTGGTTGAAGACTTTTCTTTTTAGACATAAAGGCAATTTCCCCTTCAGGATAAAACTGTTTCTTCCAAATGCACTCCAGCCAAGTTTAATACGTCTGTTGAGTTCTTTCATAATGTTGCCATCCATTGAAATCAGCTGGCCAAGGTAAATATATGAATCAGCAATTTCTAGCTCAATGTTGTCAACTTGTATTTTTGTTTCCTCTACGAAATTATTGAACATGATCTTAGTTTTTTGTAGGTTCATCTTAAGTCCAACTTTTCAATTTCTATATTCAATTTATCAGCTGAAAAATCATCTGTAAAGCAGAAGTAAAAAGTTTTGGAGAAATGGTATCTCCCTGCCTCACCCCTTTGCCAAGTTTGATAGTTTTGGTATCTTTATGTAACCGAAATTTTGCACTTGCATTTTTATACACACGTTTCACCATGTCAATGTACACATCCTCAATGTCTGTTGATCTTAAAGAGTTGATGACTGCTGATGTTTTAATAGAGTCAAAGGCCTTCTCATAGTCAATAAATGCAACACACAATGGAAGTTCATATTCATGTGTTCTTTCAATTAATTCTCTTAATACTTGAATATGGTCCACTGTACTGAATCCACTTCGAAATCCAGCTTGTTCTCTTGGTTGAGCTGCATCTAATTTTTTCTGCAGGCGATGTGTTAGCACTTTTGTGAAGATTTTATAAATAGCAGGTAACAAGCTAATTGGTCGGTAATTTTTCAAATCCTCTTTATCACCTTTTTTATGCAAAAGAATTACTGTTGCAGAATCCCATTGGTTTGGTATGTTACCGCTGTTAAGACATTTGGTAAAGAATTTTGCAAGTATGTCTTCTACATATTCTCCAGCTTCTTTTAGGATATCTAATGTAATACCATCATCACCAGGGGCTCTTCCTTTCTTCATATTTTTTATTGCAAATGAAACTTCTTCTTTTAAGATTTTAGGAGCTGTTCCTTCGACTATTTCAATGTCTTCGTTTAATTCACTGTTACTTTCGTATAGATTTTTGTAGAATTCTTCAACTCTTCTAAGTATTTCTTCCCTATTTCTTGTTACGGTGCCATCCTCTCCTTTTAATGCAATGATGTGTTTCTTCCCAACAGATAAACTTCCTTTAACAACCCTAAGGCTCTTGTTATTTTCAATGGCTTTCCTTACTAGCTCACAGTTGAATTTTCTTATGTCTTCTTTCATGCTTTTGCGCAGAGTTTTACAAAGTTCTATGTACTCAATCCTGGAACTGGTATTTTGATTGTCCACCTTCATATCTCTTCGCCTTTTCATGAGCTGTTTCGTCTTCTCAGATAATTTGCTATTGTGCTTTTTACAGGTTACACCACCAATTTCCCCAGCAGTTTCAACTATTGTCTTAACAATGTTTTCATTTGCTTCTGAGATATCACTTTCATCAATAAGTCCTTCCAGTGCAGAAAAGCGATTTTTTAATTCCAACTTGAATGCCTCGGTATTTACTTTCAGTTTCATTAGATCCACCCTCTTACTTACTTGTTTCCTAATGAGCTTCTGTCGTTCTAATTTAGTATTTAAGTGCACTTTACATCTCACCATTCGATGATCACTTCCAGTATTAAATCTGTTCAGTACACTGCAATCTTCAATAATTGATTTCTTGTTTGCCAGGATATAGTCAATTTCACTAGTTCCCCCATTTGGGTGTTTCCATGTCCATTTTCTTTGCGGTTTCTTCTTAAAAAATGAATTCATGATGCTAAGGTTTTCAGCTTCTGCAAATTCGATGAGTTGATCGCCACGTTCATTCCTTTCCCCATATCCGTATTTACCAACCGATGTCTCTCCTTGTTCCTGTTGTCCAATTCTTGCATTGAAATCCCCCATGATGAGCTTGATATGTTGTTTCCCTTTGGTGTGTAACTCTTTGATTTCTTCATAAAATTCTTCAACCTCTTCGTCGGTATGGCTTGATGTTGGTGCATATACCTGTACTATTTGAAGTTGGTATCGCTGGGTTAGTTGAACAACAAGCCTCGCTGCTCGATCTGATGTACTTTCAACTTCCAGAAGACAGTCTTTAATTCTTTTGTTGATTAAGAAGCCAACACCACTTGTTCTTCCAGTTTCCGTTCCTCTATAGTAAAACAAATGTCCGCTTTTCAGTTCCACCAACTCTTCACCTTTTCTTCTAACTTCACTGAGTCCTACAATGTCCCATTTGATCTTGTCTAGTTCCTCTTCCAATTCCTGAAGTTTTGCTTCAGAAGCAAGGGATCGTCCATTAAACGTAGCCAAGGTCAATAACAAACGGCAGCCTGGGCCATTCCAGTGATTCTTAGCACCCCCTGCTTTCATGCCACACTGACCGCTGCCTTGATCAGGAGCACTCCAGCACCTGGAGACTAGGGGCCATGGTTTCTGGTGTGTCAACATAATGGAGGAATTAGCCATAATTTCACCACGCTGGCTAGACGGGTTGGTGAATTAGCCCTCCCCTTCCGCCTTTCTATCCGTGCAGCAAATATTAATTTGCCACATAAATAGAAAGCTCAGCCTGCACCACTTGAAGGCGGGGTAGGACACTAGGTTACTGGCCTGGCCGGTTCCACACATCGTCACATACGTTCAGCGTGTGGGTCTCCTTCCAGTTAGATACCAGCAACCCTTTTGCAGGCCATATATATATATATATGAGGCTTGTCGTGCGGGAGATGAATAGATCATCAAATTTGAAATTAAAAAATAGTGCGTAACTAATTAATTCATTCATAACTTCTTACAGTCTCATTCATAACTTCATTCTTTCGCATTCATAACTTTGTACATTCTCATTCATGGCTTCATACATTCTCACTCATATCTTCATTCGTTCCCATTCATGATTTCATTCATTCTAAATTATGACGACATCCATAACTAACTGATTCATTGATTAATTAGTCTACACAAATAAATATATGATACGTAACAACATAATGGCAAACCAACATTTAATTTATAAGTCAGTCTAAAAATCCTTTTTATTAGAAAGCGCAGCTTTTACTGTGCGAGAGGCAAAAGTATTTTTATTTGCAAGTAAATGGCCATCATCTTTAATTTTTACAAAATCCATAACAATTTATAATATAATTTCCTCTCGAACACGGAGCTCATTGTTTTGTGTTAATTTTTGTTCTTTAGATGCAGCATGCAGCTCCAACACTTTATTAACGATCATTTTGTGGCTGTTTGCCAATGGTTCAGATCATTATCCTTTCTTTCCTCAACTAAAATCTTTGCTTAATTAAACCTCACGCTCATTAAAAATTTACAATTCTTTTTTCTATTCTAATCTTTGAAAAATATACACCAAGTTAAGATGAACAAAAATTTTCCAGTGACACTAAATAAGAACTAATTGACAAACTGAGAAATTAATACATGATTTGAGTGAGTTTCCTTACAGAATACGATACAATAATATTATAGGAGAATCATTTTAGTAACAAAACACGGGAACTAACGAAACAGCAATATGAAAAATTCAGACAATACAAAGGAAAATGGAAATATGCATGCTTGGAAGAATTAAAAAGAACCAAGAAGGCATCCTTCGATGTGAGAGCAAACACGGCTAAAGAACATAATGGTTAAAGTAAAAAAAATGAAATGGCAATCAACTGAGTATATCGCAAGGACCGATAAACAGCGGAAAACTGAAATACTTAACTTAATTAAAAAATATCAGAGAATTGGTACATTTGTACCATATATGTTTTTTATTTACGAAGAGTCTTCGAATTGCATACATTATGTTTCGATTTACTATAAAAATGTTTCGAAAATTGAGGGTAAGATAAAAAATGGCAGAGAGTTGAAAACGTGGCATTTTTTGTGAGACTCTCTTCCGTATATACGAATGTAAAAAACAGAAATAATTCGCCTTATTGCAGAAAAATAAGTTTCGTTTATAAAGATTTGGGTCTAATTATTTTATTATTTTCTTTAAAATAATAAATGTATAAATTTGAAATCGGTTTGATATGGGCGGCAATTCTGTTCGTTCTGATTTCTCACTCAAGAAAATTGTTACAATTTAGGAAACGTGTTTGGGGTCGAAATGCAGAGAAGTCATAAATTAATTTTGTTCTTCATATAAATTTTGGATTTGTTTAGCCTTTTTTGTACTTACGTCTATAGTGTAAACACAAACTTGTAAGTAGAACATTGTGCCAATTTGGTACGAGGTAAGACGCTAAATTTCAGGCTCAAGTTCTTTATTAAAATCGCCACTATCGGGATCTTTCTTCCAGTTGATAGACGAAGCCCTTCACGGATCAGCATTCAATGCATCTTTCTGTATTTTATACTGATAACACGGCAAATGTAACAAAGCAAAGATAACACGGCAAATGTAACAAAGCAAAGATAACACGGCAAATGTAACACAGCAAAGATAACACGGCAAATGTAACACAGCAAAGAAAACATGGCATGATGCAGCATAACAGAGATAGAGCATCATTATACATAAGTATATGAAAATCAGAGCGTTGAACCGTATTTTAAACTGCAACTATTTTAAACAGTATATCTATCTGTTATATATTCCAACAGATAGGAAAGTTATTCTCCCATGCGGTGGATTATTGAAATTGTCATAAAAATTGCGGTACTCGTATTTGAGAATAGAAAATATAGTTTGCAATTCCAAATAAGAAATACAAAATGTACTAGCTTTGAAATATATAACTGTTCGTGGGCAGCTAGGCCTTGATGGTCAGATGCGTTACACAGAACTACAATACACCTTCAGTTGAACATAGCACAATGTGTCATATTTCCAAAATCTTGAAACAGTATTTTTCATTTTGCTGAATCAATTTGAACGCGAATTTTGCCCAGCTCTACGGTAGCCCGTGATTTAGAACGTAGTTTGTTTTCTTTAAATAAATATAGCGATTTTATTATTTTCTTGGAAAGGTGGAACAGAAACACTGTTTTCTTTTTTAGTTTGAAACCCAAAATTTATTTGCCGGTATTTACTGTTGGGAAATTTAATAAAAATTGAAATGGGCCGTTATAAATCTTATGTTCAACCTTCATATTGGACTGGGAGCTGTTCTAAAAAGCTGCTGAATGAAAAAAATAAATAGAAATTTAATAAATGGAAGAAAAACTGTCCGTACACAAAAGAATGATAAAGCTTTGTGAAGACACATAAATTGTTTTACATTTCCTTCCAAAAATGTTCTTAAAAGATTGCCCCTAGTGTATTGTGAAAGCATATTTCGCATTCTTAGTGCATAGCATATTGGATATTGACTAATATTATGGAAAACTAATGCCATATTTTTCCTGTATCTTCCAAGTATGGCACTAAGGGAAACTTTGCGTGTTTATTTACATATTTTGCTGACTGAAATGATGTGACAAATATAGTTCCATGCCTGACATGAACCTGACTTTTATATTTTTATTAGTTCCTTTAGATAATCTATTGAAAAAGTAGATAACATATAACACGTCTAAATTCTTTGAAGGCATTTTGGTATGCATACCTGCATACGTACACTGTATGCACAAACTTATCTGGACACTTTGGATTTTTTATTTTTTTTTTCGAATTTCTAAAAAACCACTCGGCCAATTGTTCTCTAACTTTGGAGATATATAGAACATACTTGAATGCCCACTTTTCAATAAAGTTTCGGTGACTTGTGCATTTAGGGGACCACCCACATATTGACAAAGTGAAAAAATATATTTGATCACCCTGTATCATAAAAAGCTGGAAATTATTTGTAACTTTCAGAAAATATTTAACCAGCTATGCTTAATGCCTGTGTGCATTTTCGTAAAACAAACATGTATATTCATGAAGATAGAAACGTTTCTTTAAGAAAACCCAAATTTTGTCACATATTTTTTGCTTATAATATCCACAATTTTCAGTCAAATTTCACGAGACATACAGAACTTTTTTAACCTACAACAAAAATATTATACTTAAATTAGAAATTAATGTATTGAATACACAATGAGAGCATTTGAAGAAAATCATTTTTTACTGCGCATGCGCGAAAGATATGAATAACTAACTTTCATAATTTTGTAGTCAATAGTATAGGGCAATTTAAAAAAACAAAAACAAAAAAAACAAAAAACAAAAAACCAAAAAAAGACCAGTGGGATATCTTGAAAATTCAGAAAGTTATCGATGATATAGTGAGCCGTATTTCTCTAATTCTCTGAAAGTAGCTAGATGATAAGGGTTTTTTCCACAAATTGTCATATTCCAAATTACCAAACACCCCTGTTCTGAAAATGAAATATTCCAGATTTATGCAAATAAGGATCAAAAGTATCCGGACATTGCTCTACGTGGTGGATTCTGTTAGTGACGTCAAATTTCTAGCTCTCAGACAAGTATAAAAGAAGTTTGACGAGTTAACAGTTATAATTTCAAAACTAGAAAAGTAAAATGGGAGGAGAGGGCGAGCTAAATGATTTTGAACGTGGTGAAGTCATTGGTTGTCACCGCTCTGGAAAATCTGTTCGTGAGATTTCTGTGATGTTACGAGTGCCCCGTTCCACCGTTAATGATGTTATCGTAAAGTGGGAACATACGGGGACTACAACGGTGCATCCACGACCTGGTCGACCACTCCGTCTAGTAGACAGGGAACGCAGAGTGCTGAAGAGAGTTGTGAAAGCGAACCGCATGAAATCGACGGAAAAAGTTCGTGCGGATTTTCAAAAAGCCTCTGGATGCAACGTCAGCACAAAAACAGTTCGTCAGGAACTGCAAAGTCTTGGTTTTCATGGCCGAGCAGCTGCATATAAACCAAGCATTACCGCAACCAATGCCAAGCGTCGCTTACAATGGTACAAAAGTTATGTTACAAGCTAAATGTTACATGCGCGCAAAACATGGAGCCTGCAGCAGTGGCGTGAAGTGTTATGGAGCAATGAATCACGGTACACTATTTGGCAATCAGATGGTAGAGACTGGATGTGGAGAATGCTGGGTAAACGCTTTTTACTTGACTGTATTGTGCCGCAAGTTAAGTTTGGTGGTGGAAACATAATGGTTTGGGGCTGTTTCTCATGGTTCGGGCTGAGCCCTCTGCTTCCTATGAAGGGAATTCTGAAGATGGAAGGCTATCTCGACATTTTAGGCAGTTCCATGTTGTCTACATTGTGACAACAGTTTGGAGTAGGTTCATTCTTGTTTCAACAAGATCATGCTCTTATCCACACAGCACAGGCTGTACAGAGCTGGTTTGCTGACATGGATGTTGAGGAATTGGACTGACCTGCTCAGAGCCCAGACCTAAATCCCATAGAACACCTATGGAATGCATTAGAACGTCGACTGCGAGCTAGGCCAAAACGCCCCACATTGGCGCAAGAGCTGATTAATATTCTTTTGCAAGAATGGCATGCAATTCCCACTGAAAAATTCCAGAAACTAGAAGATAGCCTCCCAGATAGAGTGGTAGCCGTCATTGCAGCAAAATATGGCCCCACTTCATACTAATTTTTGACTTCTTGTTGGTTTGTTGTATTTTTATGACGAAAAGACAACAATGGTCATTCTGCACCAAGCAAGGTTTCTGATTTCTGTAAAGGAGAAGCAAAACATGCAGGTGTGCGGATACTTTTGATCCTTATTTGCATAAATCTGGAATATTTCATTTTCAGAACAGGGGTGTTTGGTAATTTGGAACATGACAATTTGTGGAAAACCCCCTTCCCTTATCATCTAGCTACTTCCAGAGAATTAGAGAAATATACCTCACTATATCCTTGATAACTTTTTGAATTTTCAAGATATCTCACTGGTATATTTCAGAAGTCGTTCTATACCATTGACTACAAAATATGAAAGAAATTTATTCATATCTTTCGCGCATGCACAGTAAAAAAATATTTTCTTCAAATGCTCATATCTCATCGTGTATTCAATATATTAATTTCTAATTTAAGTATAATATTTTTCTTGTACGTTGACAAATGTTCTGTAAGTTTCGTGAAATTTGACTGAAAATTGTGGATATTATAAGCAAAAAACATGTGACAAAATTTGAATTTTCTTAAAGAAACATTTCCATCTTCATGAATATCATCTTTGTTTTACAAGAACGCACACTGGCATTAAGAATAGCTGGTTAAATATTTTCTGAAAGTTACAAATAATTTTCAGCTTTTTATGATACAGGGCTATCAAATATATTTTTTGAAAGTGTCATATTTTGTGGGTGGTCCACTAAATGCACAAGTTACGGAAGTTTTTTTGGAAAGTGCGCATTAAAACATGTTTTGCATATCTCTAAAGGTAGAGGACAACTGGTCGAGTAGTTTTTTAGAAATTGGAAAAAAATTAAAAAATCCAAAGTGTCCGGATACTTTTGGGCATATAGTGTATAGTGGTAAGTGTGTGATTCTATGATGATGATTATGCAAAAACGGCTTCAAATTACAAGAATATGTTTTCAAAAGTGCCTTTGGTAGAATACGGGAAATCCTAGAGCTAAAATGAATGGATTTATATTCTTGCTTTAAAAATTTCACCTTATAATTCAACTTACACAACTTCGTAGCGCATGAATTAATATACAATGAGAAAAGATTCTGTGGTGATTGCAGCTATCGTTTCTTCACGTGTTTTTGTTTTAAAGTGGGAACTTGTGTTTTCATAACCTCATGTCATGTTACTGTATCTTTTTATAGTTTTCATTCTTTATGCGTGTCTTCTTTTATTAAATTTCGTTCTTTGCTTATTTTGTATGGGCCTTAATGCTGCATAAAAAATATCACTGTTTCTGTCAAAATTGTTCACTGTTCTGTCAGCAGTTGAAGTCAGCCAAACATTTCTCCAATGTTGCAAGGAGAATTCATAAATATTTTGTATTTTTTTAATTTTCCAAAAACGCCTCCATGATAATCTATGTTCCGTTTTGGAACGGTATTAAAATTATGACGTAAGAGCTTTGAATTCGGCTTCTATTCACTTTGTACCACTAAAATGCCACTAGAAATAATTTCCAGTTACATCTAATATATCTTGTAGCCAGCGAGTTTATCGAAGCTTCTTAAAAGTTCATTGATATATATGTTTCCTTCTGCCTCTTTATAATTTGTTACATTTTGCTTTTGAAAATACTCCTTTAATCAATCCGTTTCAATTTCGTTTCCCTGCTACTGTGACCCATATTTCCTGCAATCTATTCAAACTGGATCATCACGGGACAACCCCTTTTCTTTTTCACTTACTCATCGTTACTATTCTAAAAGAATTAGCTCAGTAACTTCCTTTCAGGTTTTTCCCTTTCTTTTCAACTCAAGAAATAAATTTATAGTTAGCAAAGATATATCTCAAAATCCTTCTATTTCTGCTTTTAAACTTTCAACCTCCTCTAGTTAAATATACCTTACCAAACTACTGATTTCCGAGTAGGTATACAAGACGAGAATAAAAGGTGAAGAGTTTATATAAATATAGACTTTTGTTTTATTATATATGTAAGGAAACTCAAAATAGAAGTGGTGTCGACTTCTTAATCCACAAAATGATTAATTATTACCTTCTTGAAGTTGGAATTATCAGATAAAGTAGGGAGACTTGTTGTTTAACTAATCCAGCGATACCAACTTAAAATTATACAGCACTAACATCATGCCTTACCGACGAAGATGTCGAAGATCTTTATGAAGAAATCAACCATTTTGTAACGGCCATGAGCTAGTTCTGCCAACTTTCCCTGAGGATTCTCAGTGTTTTGGCTATGTAACGCCACTTTGAATCTATTATGTAGATATTGGCAAGCAAGTTAACGGGCGTTGTAAGCTGTGTTACTAGAGGTTATCAAGTTTCGAGCAGTAAGCGGCCAACGGAGTAAGAGACACCGAGGTAAACGTGGAGAGCTGTGGCGGCCAGTCGCTTTTCGTTGTCAAGGGCGCGAAGGAGTCCAGGTCATGATTTTTAGATATTGTTCACTTAAGTACGTAGTTGAATTGAAACCCCGTGGATTTTCGTAATTAGTTTACGAAAGCATTTTCAACGTATTCTGGCTGAGCTTGGAATTCCGTGCCAAATCTCTGGTAACTGGGTCGACTCGAGGAAGCGTTAGATGCGGAGCGAGCCAACTAAGGATAGAATCGCCGAAATCTTACATTCACGGGAATTCAACTTAAATAGCAATCAGGTGCACCTTTCTTCAGCTTGATTAACTATAAGACGGACGGAATACAGAACGGACTTTGGTGACGTATTACTGTTACGATTCGTAATTTACTTTATCTTTTGTAACTCACTGATCATCAATAGTGTATCCAAATATATGCTTATATAGTTAAGGTTAGAATTGAATTGTTTAGTGACTGTAAATTTCTTATGCCGCCTAGTTAGGTAGTTTGTTAATATATTAACGTTAGTTGAAAGTGTAACCTTGATAGGCATAAAATAGTTAAGAAAGCACTGGAGTTGTTTCAGGGTTCGTTGCACATAATTTGAGGCGCAAGGGTAACTGTAGACCTCAGTGCTAAGTTAGAAGGAACTGGGAGTGACTTAAGCTTCCTGTTTGAATTCTTTGCCATGCAACATTTGGCTTAAGTTCCTTTAGATTGCCTGCATTGAATGGTGTTCTATTATGGAAGCGGTACTGACTGAATTGATGTCTTTGTAGAAGTGTTAGCGTGAACAGGCTCTGGATTACTAAATCCAGGTTACGACTTTACTCTTAATATTTCTTTGGTTTAACTTTTTAGCCTATTACTATACCTAAAAATTTTAGTAACGTATAGAGTATTTCCCAGTGAATACTGCGAGCTACCCCGGTGGAACCAGGAACATACATGAAGGCCAAGTTACGTTTTATAAACTCGATGTATGACCCGGAATATATGGATGTATTCCCTAAGTGCTCAAAATAAACGTCTGTATTGTAATTGTTGTATTCATTCGTAGCCACTCAGACTCTCGGTCCCATGAAATGATTATGTAATGTATCTTACTAGCGTAGAAAGATAGAGCTAAGTTTCTTAGAACCGTTTAATAGTTTGAGTAAGAAGAGACACACTTACAATTTACACACCAATATATCTAGGTAACTTATCATGAGGGATTTTAATGCAGGAATCGGTCGAAACAGGAGCAAGGGTATATATCGGTTGGCAAATGATGACAGGGGAAAAGGAATTAACGATGAACTCATCAAATTTGTAGAAACCGAATAGATAGCCTTAGCATCATGAATTTACTATTTTTGAGGAAACCCCAAAGAAAATTGGTACGAAAACACCCCAAAGAAGAAACTAGCGAAATTGATTAGACCTTGGCAAACAACAGATGGGTTATTGAAGATTGTAGCGTACTGAATAGATTTAATAGGGAAAGTGATCATTACATAGAAAGATGTAAATGAATTTAAATACTAAATTAGAAAACAGGAATTTATCACAAAACAAGTATATAAGAGGATGGATTTAATGAAACTGAAAGAAAATACTGAAGCATTACATTTAGATTTAAGAAATCGATCTTCAGCTCTGGAAGGACTTTAAGAAGAAGTTAATATATATATGTATAAATAAAATCATTTTTAAGACAATTATTGAAGCCAAAGGGGAAATTCTTGTTTAAAAATGGAATAAGCGAAGTACCAAATTATCTGAGAAGACGATACAACTCATGGAAAGACAAAGATATTTAAAGATAGATAATCAGTTTCAGGAATGAGTACGCAGAACATTGTAAAACTCTGAATAAAATTATGAAGGAAGACATAAGAAAATTCAGTGGCGAATTAATAGAGAGCATCATTGAAATCAACAACATCTGTAAGGTTGTTGAAGGAGGTTTGCCTGTTGGGAAAAAACACATTATTGCATTAAAAGCCGATGATATCACCGTAACTAGAAACAGAGAAAAAATAATTAGAAGAGTTAAAGGATTCTACACAAAATATATGAAGGAAAAACCCGATTAAACGAAAATACAAAAATAATCGAAGAAACAGCTACAAAGCTACAAATTCTTAAATGATGAAATGGTATTTGCAATCAAACATTTGAAGAAAGAAAAGGTTTCTTTTGATGATGATGGTATTACATTAGATATCTTAAAGAAACTGGATAAAATGTGGAATACATACTTTCAAAATTCTGAACCAAACGTTTTAAAACCGGTAACATACAATGAAATTCTGCAACAATAATTCCTTTGAATGAAAAACAGGATAAAGAGAATTTGAAAAATTACCAACCAATTAGCTTGTTACCTGAGATTCATAAAATCTTCATAAAAGTGCTAATACATCGCCTGCAGAAAGAATTAAATACCGAGTAACCAAGGGAACAAGCTGAATTTCAAATTGGATACAGCGCAGTGGACCATATTTAAGTATTAAGAGCACTGATTGCAATAACAAATGAATATGAACTTCTAATAAGTAGGGCATCTATTATATGAGAAAGCTTTTGACTTTATAGAAATATCACCAGTTATCGACTCTTCGAAATCAACAAACATGAGCGATGCGTACATTGAAATGTTGAAACATGTGTGTGGCAAAATTTTGGTTTAACATAGATACCAAAGCGCTCAAAATTGGTACAAATGTAAAGCAGGGAGATACCATTTCTCTAAAAAATTCTTCTCAGTTTTACAGATGACCTTTCAGCTGACAGACTGAAATAACAAAGGAATAGAACTAAACAGTGACAATTATCATCTGCCGTTTGGTAAAAGTTTCCTTGGATCGTAAAAGAGAATGGAGCGGTTTTACAGTCTGTGTCTAAGAGTGGCAGTTTCCTAATATGCCACTGACCATCCCTGATAAATCCTCCATTCATTTATCTGTAAATAATACTGCAGTAGTGTCTTTTCTTGTATTATTTAAGATCTCTGTTATTCCTTTCTTTTGAATAAAATAAATTACAAGTACATATAATAACCAGGCACGTAACTACATGCTTCTTACAAGAGGGGGCTTTCAAATTTACAGGGGATTCTTAAAATTATTTAATGTTTCCATGTATTTTAATAACATGTTAAATAATACTAAATATATAAGTATACTAGCATAATTAACATATAAATAAATTCCTTAACCTAAAATTTGCATTGAAACACTTGTAAAAGTGTAGTAACAATTTATAATATTATGATTATTATAGAGTGAATAAAGGTTTAAACTTAGTACAAATTATGGTGCATAAAAGATCTACCGCAGATATCTATGGAACATATTTTTAATGCTAAAATATAATTTTCACTGTCATGTACAATTTTATACAAAACAAAGATTTTAAATAAAATTCTACGTGAAAAATAATTTATTTTGGAAAAAAATTACTTTCGGGGTGGGGGCGGGGCAGATTACATTTCCATGGAGCTCAGCCCTATAGTCTCGGCATGTTTACGGCCCTGATAATAACGTACATATATAAATATAATAAAATGAAAATTCTTAAATTATTTTGAAATATAATTACTTTATAAATATAATTAATTCATACACTAGTACTATATTAAAGAATAGTGTACAACTCTTTTATGCCTGAAAGATCGTGCTTGATATGAATATACGCCATGTTATACATGATCATCAATGCATTACTAATAATCATTTCTTTTTATTTTACGAGAGTTTAACCTTTTGTATATAAATTTCTTCCCTCTCTCTGGAAACCTTTACCTTATTTCTATAATAATTACTTCATTGCTATATATTAGAGTGTTGGCTCTAGAATTGATCATCATGTTAGATCTTCTGAAACGTCATTTATTTCATTTGTCACTTTAATAATTGAACTCACTTGGAGTAGAAGTGATGCCCAAAATAATTTTCTTCAGGCATCGCTACTCAATTTGGCTTCAGTGAATAGAAAGCTATTTCAGATCAAATTATCCCAGGAGTAGATTACTCTACTCACACAAGTCCGGTAATGGACTACAATTCTGGATTCTCTTGCGATGCGTAGTTTACCCGCAAAGCAATTTAAAATTAAAGTATTCGATATTAGTTTCGAGCTTTGAAATTAAATCGAATTGATTTAAATGCGCAGAAGGCGATTAGAGCGAGATGACTTCCCCAAGCGTCAAATTTAAAAGTAATTTAATTACCTCTCTGCCAAACATCCACAGTAAATATAAATCCATCTGTTTTTATTTTTTTTTATGTTTACAGACACCAAATACGAGATTCAAACTCATGTAGCATGCATATAAATTGATCAGCTATAATATTTTCTAGTTAATTGGAAAATATTAGCCTATAAATCCCTTTGGAAAGATTTTTAGATTATATATTTTTGTTAACTGCGTTAAT
>QLNU02003225.1:99725191-99812149 GCA_006491805.2 Dysdera silvatica | reverse complement strand
ATCCAATTGTTCAGTAAATCCGTTTTGGACTTTAAAATTCAAAACTTTGAAAATAAAATCTGCATCAGTAACGCGTGCGAATACAATATGGAAACGGAATATTGAGACGTAAATTCATTCACCATTAAACGAACAATATACTACTACCACTTGAAGTTCAGTATGATAAACTAAAAAGTAATGAAGTAATTATTTTTTAAATAAGTTTTATTTTGAGATTCTCAAAAAAGGATCTGTCGTTGTATAGATGTTTGCTAAGTTGTGCACTCTTTTTGTGCATTTCTTTTCATTTAAATTATTGAGAGTGTTAAATATATACATGGTCATCGATTCAAATCATTTTCTCAACTATGTGATTATTGTCAACTCTTTGGTGTGTTTTATGAAAGGGATGAAAGCTGACAAAAATTCTCCTTGACTTCAAGTGGCAGAAATTTTTTTTTCAACGTATTTGTCTTATTTATATAAATCGAACACTACGCAGATTAAATCAAACAACAATGTCAATCAACGTTTATTGGCGTAGTGATACCAACGCCGATGGTATGGCGTGATTAGATGGTGAAACGTTCGAAAGAAAATAAATATTTCTGCGTTTGGTGGAAGGTCATGGGTTCAGGTCCCACTGAACGCAGAAATATTTATTTTCTTTCAAACGTTTCACCATCTAATCACGCCATAACATCGGCGCTGGTATCACTACGCCAATAAACGTTGATTGATATTGTTGTTTGATTTAATATTTGTCTTAGTTAAATTTATACTCGATCACTTTTTTTTTTCAAATTTCGAGTATTTTTTAATGTTTTACATTTTTTTAAAAAATACCATTCTTTACTCGTTAAATCTGAGATCCGCCAAAAATCTTGTTTGCTAAAAACGATCAAAGTGTGTTTCATTTGATCACTATGCTAAACAAAATTGATATTTTCTTCGCTAAATACAACTCGTTATATACGTATATAGGTCCTACTGTATACGCTATAAATTCTGCATACAATGTTGATCAAGGATGGAGAAATACTTGACATAAAAATAATTATAAAAATAATCACCCATTCATAACGATAACTTCTTCTTGACTTTTGGTATCATCAGCCAATGTAAGATACCTTAAGGACAGCCCATAGACATCTATTTAAAATAAAATGTATACGTAAGTTTAATAAAATACCATATCACATAAATTAATACATTTCTGTGTCACGAATTAAATATTAAACGGATTTCATTTAAAAAGAAATTATAATAAATATTTGGTTTGGTTTTTGTCAGTAGATAACAAATAGCCCGAAGTGTATTACACGAATAGTCATAATAAATATGGTTTTTCTCTTGTGAAATGGTGATTAAAAGTGTTGTGACAAATTGCATCTGGGCTTTTCGATCGTATACATATTATAATGTATGAAAGCATATATGTGCTTGCACAGGCAAAGTATATTGTGTATGAATGTGCTTGGGCTACTCCAATAATTTTCAAAACTGCGTTGCTAAATAGACTACAAGACTGATTTCTTTTGCAAAAAAGATGAAAAAATTATTAGAAATTATTATTATTAACACATGTGTTTCAAGGACAGATACAGAAATCTTTCAAGTTGGGGGTAATTTTTTTTCCGATTTCTGTTTTTAGCCTACTGTCCGATATTTTTAATTTCATTTTTCATGATACAATCTCGGCTAAAGAGGGGGGGGGGGATCGCCCCATCGCCCCTTGGATCGGCCAATGGTATGTGCATAATTATTTCATCATCACGATTTATTTCGTCTACAATATAGAACATCCAACATCGACAAAAAAATTTTAATTAAAATTTGTCAGCAATTTTAATTTTAATAATAATATTTTAGGGGAGTGTTTTCCTACTAAAATTTCTATTGAATTAGGCAGTATTTTTAATTTATTCTATAGATATAACATTAAATAAAAAAGAACGATGTTTTCTCTAGGCGAATTTTATAATTATGCAATAATTGAATGGCAAGTACTTGTATCAGTAAATATTATATTCAATCTCTACAGCTATTCTATACTGTGGATTGAAATGGCATTTTGGTAAATGGTTTTAACTTACAAAGAAATTACCTGAAAGTGATCTCACTGATTTTATTTAAATTTAAAAGAATGATTCAGGTGAATATCTGACGTTTAGCTTTGCCCGTTTTTGTTAGGATATTCGTGGATATGAAGTCAATCTCGTTTTACGTTCCAGCGAAATTGTCATCGTTTCTCAATTATAGTTAATATCATTCATAATATCTAATAATAAGCCTACATACCCGCAGCATCTTTTTCCATATAAATGAGCAGATCAAGTAACGATCCAGGATTTATTATGGTACTGGTGTCAACACGGGTTCCCCTGTCGCGGATAGACATCTGCAGATAAGGAACTATGTCCGAGTGTGTAACATTTAATGAATTGCCATCTGCTGGCCTATTAAAAAAAACAATCATTTGAATTGAACATATCAAATCTACACGAAATGTACATAAATATCGAGAAAAGTAACTAAAAACTACTTGGATAGGCTAACGGGTTACTCTGACATATTTTAAAAACTATATAAATTATTCATTTCTTAATAAGCTTAATACATTTGTTGCTATATAAGAAATTGTCTATATTGCAACTCTTTTATCTAATTAATAACACAGCTCGAGAGACTATTTAAAAAATAACATTAATTTTTATCGTACGGAATATACTTTTTGATATTTATTAGTCAACAATTCCCGTCATAGCTGGAGACGTGGTAATATTAGAACATAAATTGCTCCCAAAGAACACAGCCATTCCTTTGCGTGTCATTTGGCACATCAACGGTTATATTGGCAATTGCTGATTTTAATAAATAGCAATACTAGTTTCGCTAATCGGACGTTCGGCTTCTTCGACCTGAAGCTTTGGTTTAAAAAGCAGTCCAAGCACTGCCCCAATTAATTCCTAACTTGTTTACAGTGCGTCTTTATATATTTTTTTGTAGAGGGGAACTGTACGGACGGCTGTAGCTCAACTAGCAAAAGCATTTGACAGGTAAGCAGGAGGTTGTGGGTTCGTTTCCCCAACAGGTTCCGAAAAAAACATTCTTTTCTTTGCGAATAATTTATCATCATGCTTTTTGGTATTTGGAACTATGATACATTAGATGTCGCGATATTCTGAATGATTCTAATATTTCATGCACAGAAAATAATTAAATTCTGATTCCTTTAAATACTGATTGAAAATTTGTTGTCTGTATCTCTCTCCTTCTCTTCACATTTCAAACGACAATGTCTAAAAGTGATAAATGCTGAAATTTTCGAATAGTTCATATAATAATGATTTTATACATTTATATTTATTTACAACCCATTATGAGTTTATTACAACTAGTAAGGAGGGTAAACAATTCACAAATAATATGCATTATGGTCGGTAAGGAAATGTTAAATGTAAAATTTATTTATAAGTTAATATTAAATATTACATCTCAAACCATATATATTAGACTTTAATATGAGTTTATAGTCTATTTCTGCAATGTATTATTACGTATAACTAGGGACTGCGAACTTAAATATTCCCATCTGTTTGCTTAAGCATATTATATATATATTGATAAAAAAATAGTGGATATATAAAATTCTTAATTAAATAATATTAATTTAATAATAGTGTTGATTTTTAACCTAAGCAGTCAAAACCCTTCTGAAACGGTCTTTGCATTTGCATATTTTCGGATATTTTCATATTTTGCCTTTAGCATATTTTCATATTTTGAATATTTCTGCATTATTTTTCATATTTTGAATATTTCTGCATATTTTTCATATTTGAATATTTCATATTTTGAATATTTCTGCATATTTTCATATTTGAATATTTCTGCATATTTTTCATATTTTGAATATTTCTGCATATTTTTCTATACTTTGAATTATTTCTTGCATATTTCTGCATATTTTTCATATTTTGAATATTTCTGCATATTTTCGCATATTCTGCAAAATTTTTAAACGTGTTTTTATAGTCCGTAGTGGTTTTCATTTTTGTTTTTGTTATTGGTTGTTATGAATTTATATCTTATTGGTCAATTTGGGAGAGGGGAAGGCTTTGTGCTTTTCCCCAGTATGGACTTCCTGTTAGTGTCAAGGAGATGGATCTAATTCGTTTACATCTGTATATGAAAATGTTAAAATTGGTATTTTGGAATAAACTCAAACTTAAAACATTGGGCTGTCCGGGAAGCTCAAAGTCACACTTTTTGGTGACAAAGGACAGGTCTGGCACATCGTGAACGATTGAAAACAAATGACACGCCATATATCGTAAAGACGGTGCTTTTGTGCATATTTGAAAAAATTTTGGTTACGATACGCTAATTTGTCAGTTTTATACGCCTTTGAATATGGAAGAAAACAAAGCGCATTTTAATCATTTAATGCTTTTACCGGAAAGGCAAAAATGCCACACAAACGGCAAACAAGATATGCGCTGTTTTTGGCGAAGGTGCTGTAGCTGAAAGAACTGGGCAGAAGTGGTTTGCTAGGTTTAAAGCTGGTGATTTCAACCTTAAAGATCAAGATCGCCCGGGTAGGCCCTCCACCCCAAATGAAGATAAGATTAAAACACTGCTCGAGAATAACCCACGTTATACGACACGTAAATTAGCAGAAATGTTAAATATGTCAAAATCCACCAAATTTAATAAATGTGTACTAAAATTTAAATCTTCTGGTTTCAAATTTTCTTCAAAATCGGCAAGAACTTTCCGGACAACCCAATACTTTATGATTTCAGGAGTTAGGTACCCGTACACTGCCCATAAATATCTGTGTTATTATGTAGAATAAACGTATGGAAATTACCTCACTCTTGCATTTTTTATGTTACTTTTCCGCAATTTTTTTCTTGCCTTTTGTACATTATATTATAATTTAGGATTTTAACTACTGAGAGTTAAATTATGGAATAAAATCTTGCATATTTCTTTGCTTTTCTTAGTGAATGTGCCTTATATATTTTTCATTTATGCAGAGATTTTACTAGTGCAGATGCTAAAGTATGTGTAACTGAAAGAAGAGTGAAACATATGCAGAGATAAGTCGCCCAAGCTTTGGATGCAGCCGTGATCTTAGATGATATTTATATTATAGAAATGGCCAAATATATTTGTATCATCGAATTGGAGAAAAATATTTTATAATGTTTTTTCATAATCAATAAACCTGTTCGCGGCTCCTTCCCAAATTTAGCCGCATAATAAAATAGAGTAAGTATTGGAAGACGGGTATACATTAACAATATAAAATATGTATCTAAATAATTTAGATAAATTACACTGTACAATAATTAAAGCAAACATTATTTATTAAATAAGACTTCATTATTTGTTTCTGAACTCAATGATAAATAAATTCTACTCATTAATTCTTGTAAGATAATTTGACGTAGCATTACACACATTAGATTCATAAGTAAGTACGTTGAAATAAAACGTTTTAACAACCTTACTTACGCTTTAACGTTGTCTTTACTTATAAATCACTAATTCATCTAAAAATCACAATGACTGTTTGTAAGAAATGTTTTTTAAATAATTGTTTGTAAAAAATGTTATTTTAAAACATTTAAAATATCTATCATAAATATAAATTATAAAATATATTTAAACACACCATTAATATACAACCTTTATATCGAATTTAAGTGGGCCTCACGAATACTACTATTAGGATGGTCTTTAATCTCGGATAGCATGAAACATTAGTTTTGTCGATGTGAACGGATTCTCCGAAGTAAGTAGTGGGAAAATGAAATTTAGTCTCCAGTATGACAATTCTTTGACTTACAAAATATTGCATGTTATCCATCGCCATGCTCTAATTCTTCATTATTCTAACTCAATTAATATTATAATAATCATTGACCACGTATTTCTCCTTTCTGTCATGGTTCCCTTTCCATTCATTGGTTTTTCCTTTGTGTATTGTTCATTTACGTGGACCACAACCTTTCCGTCATTTTATCGGGAAGCGTCTGCTTCATAATTAACAACTCTCTCTTCGAACACTTCATCTTAACTCTCTCTCAGTTAAATTTAGAATTCTCATTCTTTTATTTATTTATCAAGGCATTACCTTATGGTTAGGGCCCGGATTTCTATGCATTTGCATATTTTTGGATATTTCTGCATATTTTCGCATATTTCTGCAAAATTTTTTAAAAAGTGCGTGTTTTTATAGTCCGTAGTGGTTTTCCTTCATTTTTTCTTTTTTTTCTTTTTGTTATTGTTGTTAAGAATTTATTATTTTATGTCTTTATTGGTCAATTTAGGAGAGGGGGAAGGCTTTGTGCTTTCTTTCCCAGTATGGACTTCCCGGTTAGTGTCATGAGACGGATCTTAATTCGTTTACATCTTGTTTTCGGTAAAATACAATCCAGTAAAAGAGGTCGATTTAGTGAGTGCAAAGCAGCTGGTGCTTTTTGGTTCTTTGAGACCAAAAGAAAAATCATTTGAAAACAGGAACTGATGATTTATGATGACAGTGGTGTTGTAGATATTGGAGATGAGGCTTTTTTTCTACACAAATGGTCACACAAATTGTCAACCTTCAGGGAAAATAGGGTGTTGTAGATCAGAAGCGGTATATCTTTTGTGGGTTGTACTGAAATTCACCATAGAGTACAGTGTTCGTGCGTGAAGGTATGCGATCGCATCCCTTCACATCCCCTTTTTGGCTACCTATGGTGCAGAAACCCATGTATGTGAATAGATAATTCTTGAACACTTGATTGGCAAATTGGGAAATGTCACTTATGGTGGGCTTGAAAGACAGGTTTAAGTGTAGTCGTTATGGGAGTGGAGTAGATCCTGTTTGCATTATTTCCATCTTAACTATTAGTGGAGAAACGATTCTTTTTTAGTCGCTAAGAAACGATATGCCGAAAGCAAATGCAATTTCGAATAACTTAATTTTGATTAAAGAGTTCGGCGAAACTGCATTTTCATCTGATGGTACCGTGTTGCTGTGTAAACCGTGTGACAAGAGTTTCCAAAATCCAAGAAAATTTACAATTAAGCAGCATACAGGAACAGCTAAACACCAAAAAGCGCTTTCTTTAGGCAAAAAGAAACATCCCAAGGAGCAGTTGCTAGTTACTACACTGAATCCAGGAGAATTAGTAGACGCATTTTCACTACATCTTTGCGAAGCACTGATACCTGCGGACATACTTCTCTGGAAATTACAAAACCAAAGGTTTCATACGTTTCTTGAGAAATAAACAAAAAGATCCATTTTGTGCCAATCCACGATACGCAAAAACTACCTCTGTGTGATGTATGAAGAAACGCTGCAAAAGATTGGACAAGAAGTGTCCTCGAGCAAAATTTGGATGTCAATTGACGAAACAACAGATTTGAGCGGTAGGTATGTTGTCAACATTATAATTGGCATTTTGGAAAAAGAAAATCCACGAAACATTTTTCTGTTGAATAGCGAAATAGTAGAAAAACAGAACAGTACCTATGTAGGCAGATTATTTTCCTCATCGTTGGAGTTGCTATGGCCTGAAGGTGTGAAACACGACAATGTGCTTGTGTTTATAACAGATGCAACACCCTACGTGGTGAAAGCTGCAAATGCTATAAAAGTATTTTTTTCCAATGCTAATTCACGTAACATGTTTGGCGCATGCATTTCACACGGTTACTGAAGACATCCGTGAAAAATCCTCTACTGCGGATAAATTTATTTGCGACAGTGAAAAATTTTTTCTAAAATCTCCTTCAAGAATTTAATGTTTTCAAGAAAAATATTCTGACATTCCTTTGCCACCCAAACCAGTTGTGACACGATGGGGAACATGGCTTGAAGTTGCTGCTTATTATTACCATCATTTTGAAAAGATAAAACAATTTGTCGACGGACTGAATTCGAATGATTCTGCCACTATCGAAACCGCCCAACATTTGCTGGTTAATGACGAAAATAAAAATGATCTGTTTTTATCGATACATATTTTAGCTATTTGCTAATAACAATAAAAAAGTGAGAAATTTAAGGACTTTCTATTCAAGAAGTGATGTTTTTCGTAAAAGACGTTAAATCTAAACATGACATAGAAGACGGAGTGAAGTTTTCTGAAGTTACAGCAAAATTTTTAAAAAAAAATAAAGGCTACCAAACACTAGAAAAAGTTGCGAACGCAAAGAGTGGCAATGGATCTCTTACCGACGTATCCGTGAAGCTGAATTTACGTGAATTAGGATATCTAAGTTAATTTTCAATTTTATATCTTTACTCACTACTTAAGCATGTCGTAATTTCAGTTTAGAATAATTTTATCCTAATTATCTTATGTTGTTTTAAAGATGCGTAATTTTCAGTAAAAACTCATAATTTCATATTTTCTTCATTTGTTCCAAGGTGTCCCTAGTTTGTTCCAAGGTACCCCTACATGGGGCAGGTTTGAACATAAAATTTTCAATTTATTGAAACCTTGCAATTTATTTTATTCCGAAAATTTTCGATTTTCAATTCCTATGAAGAAGAAATGTTTTTTTTAGTGTGACATTTAAAATGGGATTTAAATATAATTCAAGGCTGAAATATAACGATTTTTCAAAAAAACGTTCAAAAGTGCCCTTCTTTCCCAATAGAAAATAAATATTAATTTATTGTTTTAATACGAATCAACTTCTTAAATTAAATTTTCATTTCTTATATTTCAGTTATGTGCCCTTATTATCATGTGACGTGGAAAGAAGCTTTTCCATGTATAAAGCAGAGGAAACAGAAAATCATTCTTGTTTGATAATTTGAAAAAGAGGCTGATTGTAGCTTCTAATTCAATCAATCAGATTAATTCGATGTCTTTTTAAGACCAAAGACATTTAAATGAAAACGAAAAAAAAATGCTACAAAATATGTTTCTATTATAAATTATATCATTAGATAATATTAAAGTTAGAAAATATGACTTTATGTGTCTTTATATTTTTATGGTGATACTTCAATACACATAATATTTTCCAATCCAAGCTATGGGCGCCGTCAGGTATAGGCAAGAGAAGGCCATTGCGTCCCCCCCCCATATTTCGATTTTTTAAAAAAAAAGAGAAAGTAAAATTAATTTGTGAAGTAGAAAACTTCCATTTTCTAAGGCCTTCCCCCCCCACCCAGATATCACCCTGCTGGCGTCCTTGGCCCAATTCAATTCTTATGATGCCATATTTTCAAATAGATGTATGAAATACGTACTGTATTTCATACATCTATTTCATACAATACAGTACGTATTATCATACAAATGTATGAAATACGTACTGTATTTCATACATTGTGGTGTGTATTTTGTGTTAATTTTGTGCATACTCATATTCGAGGACGTAACAAAGTGATATTTACGCATTTTAGAACATATTATGCAATAATTTCAAGGATATTTACATTGTTTCAATAAATCGTCATTTTATACATTTCAAAATATCGCTTATGAGTAGTGTCCGGATTTTTATGCATTTCATATTTTTGCATATTTTCGTGCATATTTTGCAATAATTTTGTACGTATTTGAATATTATTTGGGCTAAATTTTATGCATGAAAATCCGGGTCTTATTTATGATAAAGTAAAAACAGCAGTACATTTAAGCAGAAATATTACAATGCTTTGAACGGAGGTCGGGGAAAAAGATCGATTAATCAACTTGATATGCCCTGATCCCCAAACGTATACAAGAAACACCTATGCAATGAAAAACTTGAAAGAAAAACAATAAATAACACAAGCAGTCCCAAATGCATAAACACAAACAATATAATACTATCGTTAATTACAAGGATTTTAACACATTTACGCAAAATTTTACTCCTCAAAAATCTTTAGCATCGAGTAAATACATCCCCAATGGCTTACGAAACTTCTTTTCCTCTGGTATCACTTGCTAATTTTTTAGACTATTCTGATTGGTCAATAATTACGCAGAACGTTAGAAAAACAGCCAATCAGTAAGGCACGTTATTACGAAAAACACGTTTACATTTCTAAGTCCTGTTCTAAAATGCATTTTCTGCTCATATGGAGAACTCCATAAAATAAATATATGTTTCTGCTCATATGGAGAACTCCATAAAATAAATATATGTGGGTAGAACTGTCAGCAGAAATAAATACTACTAAAAAGTGCCGAAACTTGAATGTCAAAATTTGAATCTGAAAATGGTTTTACATCCAAATTCAAGCTCAAGATTCTTATTTTTAAGAGGCACGTAACGAAACGTTTTATCCTCGAATTATTTTGGGTGATTTTGTGATGGATTTTGGGAAGAATGTTTAAAGGTTTTAGTTATATGGATGAAAGGGTGGAGATTGAGATGCTTTTGGGTGAATCTTGGTTGGACCATTAAAAATTAAAATTTCGAAGTCGATTTAAACATTGGTTTTCTAGTGAATCGACTAAGGATCAAAAGGTGAAGTACGGATGGAGCCACTGTCAGGACCGTAATTACAATTTTACATACAAAAGGTTAAACACTGGTAAAATAGCAATGAAAAAGATCACTCAAGCTTTCGGACGCATCAGCAGCAGTCCTTCATCAGGAGTGATGTCATTACAATTTTAATCACAATCATCACTATGACTGACTATTTGTGGATCATGCCAAGACGAGAAAAAGGCGGCTGAGTTCCCTGAACTTCGGTCCAGGACCAGTACCATTCCTCGATCAGTGCTCAATTGGCGGGGGGCAATGATTGAAGTTAATTGAGGGGGTCGGAGTGTTATGTCGGGAGTGGAGGAATGTCTGCGTGAGTTCCATTTCGGGGAGCTAGTAATATGTTTAGATGAGGGTAATAAAGTAACAAGAGTTTACTGGAATAGAAAATGTAATTGTGGGGAGGGACGCGGATTGTGCAGAGTGTGAATTGTTTGTTGATGTGAGTGCAACAGTGCGATTATGGTGTCCAGGTGGTCTGGGTGTGTTAATGTGTGATTGACTGTGATGTCGGAACAGGATCAGAAGCTTGTCACGGGGTATCGATGGTGGTGACGGTGTCCGAGGAGGTAATCTACAGAGGGGTATAGTTGAAGAGGTGGGGCTATATTGCGATGCGCGATGTGAAACAGCAATAATAGCAAGTCGTCTGCGACACAAACTTCTTCTGGGAAATGTGGGTGGCCAGTGTGATCTGAAAAAGTTACGAGTGGGGTAAGGAATAAGTGGGAGATAAGAAGTGGTTGGAAGGGGCCAAAAAACGTGTATAGGGTGTGTTGTGTAAGATGTGTGAGTTGGTGATAAGTGGGTTGGGGTGGAGATGGATATGATCAAAATAGCTGTTACAGAGGTTGTGTATTGTTTCTGTTATTGTGGGTATCTTAATGTCTTGGAAAATCTGTTCGTTGCGGACGAACCACGGTATGTGTAGTATTCTACTGATAAGGGAGTTTTCGGATTGTTGAAGAAAGATTAATATTTTCTTGTTTAGGAGAGACCATGCAGGTGTAGCGTATGTGAGTATTGGACAAATGGCTGTAGTGTAGAGGAGAATTTTATTACTTGCAGTGAGAATGGAGTTGGGGCCTATCATATTGTTTGGCAAAGAGCAAGCAGATCTTGCTTTATTTTTAATTGAAGTGAGGTGATTAGTAAAGAGGAGTTTTTTTCAATTGTTAAACCAAGGTATTTGATGGAAGGTGACCAGGTGATAGGGGTATTGATGATGTTAAGGTTTAAGAGTGGTGGGTTACGGTGTTTGGAGAAGATTGCCTGGGTTTTATGTGGATTAACTTTTATTTTCCACTTATTTAACCAGTTGACAAGTTTGTTGATATAATTTTGTAGGGATTGAATTGCAAGTGAGGTTTTGTGTTTAGACGTGTATATGGCTGCATCATCAGCAAAGAGGGCTAAAGAAATAGTTGGAGTTTGGGAAGTCATTGAAGAAAAGGGAAAATAAAGTAGAAGAATGTTTTGCCCCTTGGGGGACACCGGCTGTGATATTGCGGGGTGTGAAAAGAGTTTTGTTATTGAGGTTAATTTGGAAGGCAGGACCAGTAATGAAGGAGGAGATGTTTACCAGATAAGCGGATATTAATGTAGAGAAGCTAGGCAATAAGCCCAGGATGCCAGACGGCGTCAAAGGCTTTTGAGATGTCACGGTTTAGTAAGGGTGTGGAGAGTTCGTTTCCGAGTGCATATTTAATGTTTTGTAAAATCCTGGCAAGCTGATGTGTGATTGAGTGTTCGGTCTGAAAGCCGAATTGTTCGTTGATCATAATGTTATTTGTCTGGAGATAATCGTTAAGTCTATTATGAATGATTGCTTCGGATATTTTGGAAAGTGAGGATAGTAAGGAAATTGGATGATAGCTGTCTAGATGAGGAGGTTTTTTGCCTTGTTTGTGTATAAGAGTGATGTTGGCTAATTTCCAGGCTTTCAGAATGTATTTTAAGGTTAAGATGCTGTTAATAATACGTGTTAGTATGGAAATGGCAGGGATGATATATTTTATGGCAATGTTCGACACGCCATCCGTTCAGGAGCCTTGCAATTCTGGAGTTTTTTAATGACATTAATAATTTCGAGGTTGTTAGATAAAGGGGTTTTGATTGGGTCGTGCGGTTGTCGAGGAATTCGTTGAAGTGATGGAAGTAATAACTGAATGGAAATGGAGAAGGCGGGAGAGATGTGTAGGGAGAATTGGTTCTCGAATGAGTCTGCAAGAATCTCGGCCATTTCATTAGGTTGGAAGAAGATTCCTTGTGTAGTGACGAGTTTAGTGATTTGGGGCTTACGCTTCAGGAGAATCTTGCGGAGTTTCCAAATTGATCCGTCTTGCACGGAAAGATTATTTATCGTGTTAGTCCAACGGCTTTGTGTTTAGGAACGAATTTCGAGAGAAACGAGGTTTTTAAGGTTTAAGAAGAGGAGCTTATCAGAAGGAGTTCGGGTCCGCTGGACCAGTTTCGGGGAATGATTCGGTTGGCGAATAAGTTCACGGATTCTAAGTGGTAGGGGAAGGGGTTTTGTGACGGGACGAAGTTTGGTGGATCGAGAAACGCTAGTATCGTTAAAGTCTGTGAAGATTGAAACTAGATTATCTGGATCATGAGGGGTAGCTACGGGGTAATTGGTGAAGGAATAAGTGTGCTTAAATGAGATTGGAAAGTCCAGGCAGTTGTTTTAAGGATTAAGGGGGCTAGGGTTAGTTGAAAGGTCAAAGGAAAGGAAGACAGGTAAGTGGTCAGATGTGAGTTGGTCACCCACTGAAAAACAGGAATTGACTGGGCGGAAGTTTGATATAGCGAAATCTAGTCTAGGCTAGTAGGGGCTGAGCTGGTGAAGCTGGGTGGAGGTATGGGAAAAACATGGGAGTTGTGATTAAGTAGATCAAAAAGTCTACTGCCGCGTGTATTAGAGGTAACTGAGTCCCAAAGGGGATGTTTAGCGTTCAAGTCACCCGCTAAAAGAGTACGGATGGGGTTATTAAGAAGAATGGATATATCAGTAATTGGGTTAGAATTGTTAGAGCGGCAATAGGTAGAGAATATGCTGAGACGTCTGTTTGAGATGTCAATGATCTGTATTCCAACAACTTCTGTGACCTGCAGGGGTCGGGATGGGGTAAGCATTTAATGTTAATTTATAGTATATATAGCTACACCGCCGCGACGTTGGGGGAGGCTGGACTGTCTTCTCGTGTACAGCAATAATTTGGTATGTTGTGGAAGCGATGTGGGTTTAGAAAGGTTTCTTGTAATGATAGAATGTCTGAATCTTCTTCATCAATGAAATTTCGTAATTTATGTAATTTTGTTGTAAGTCCATTAACGTTAAGTGAGACAATAATGAGTTGTGTAAGGCTTCTAACCGGCAGCGCATTATGGCTTGAGAAACACAGGTGATCACAAAGGTGTAGCTGCTTAGCGTTCGAGCTAAAAATTGGTCGTTATATTCTGGAGGAGTGTCAATGAACTTAGAAAGTGCCTCCTTCAAAATCGTTACATTGTGAAGTGTAAGGTCCATAAGAGCAGATTCGCCATATTTTACAAAGTGGTTTGAAAAGGGGTGAATGGGATTCAAGAGGGGAATCAGTAATGTTGGTGAATGTGGAATTACATAGAGATGTTGATTGTTGGTGTAAGGGTTGTTATGGCTAGCTTCCCGGCAGGAGGAAGGGTGGTTAGTGCTAGAAGGTGGTTAAAGTAGATTAGCTGCAAGTGATCGAGTGGTGGATGGGTTTGTAAGCCGTTGACGGCTTGGAGATACTTGGGGAAGTCCCTGAAGCTGGCGGGTGGGGGCCTTGGCAGTTTGCCCATGTAGAAGGCGTGGAGCTGAGTTTTGTGCAATAGACTGTGGAATGGTCGCTGCCGCATTTGAACATTTGAAACAGCGGGTTGGAGAGCGGCAGTGACGTGAGCCATGGCCGAACCTTTGACAACAGAGCCATTGTAAGAGGGGTTAAGCAGGGGTTCGAAATGTATCTTGGTGTGGAACATTTTGTCTCAGGCGTAAATATAGTCAAGCCCAGACTTATCTTTGTGGGTTATGACATATAATGGCGTTGGTAACTCAGTTTTGCCCTTCATCTGTCATGCGTCAGTGACGGGCAGCTGATTGTCATTAAGTTCAAGTTGAATGTCCTCAGATGGCGTGCATGAGGGCAATCCTCTCAAGACGACTTGCACCTTGTTTGTAGTGGAAATGTCGGTGTTAACATATTTTATCCCCGCATCATCAAGGAATGTTTTTACATCTGCAGCTGTATATTTTGCTGCATAAATTCTGCGATAGTTTACGACGAGCACCCATGAAAGAGAGAAATTTACTTGATTCTTAATTGTTTTAAATATGGGAGAAAATAAGTCTAAGCTTCTATGGAAGATCAGGACTTTGTCTTCATTTAGTGCTTATGCGGTAAAAGTTAGTCTTTTTACTATAGCAATCAATACAGATGCCTTCTTGCGTAGGCTATCAGCTTTGCGATGAGTATGTCACAAAAACATTATGAAAAAGTCACCAATTGATTTTATCTATGGGTATTTTGAAAAAACGCCGCCGGTGGCCCATTACACGTTCTGCCTAATGTTTCTGTTTTCTTCCACCTCAAAATTGCGCATTAATTTATTATTATGACTCATTTGGTCGACAGGGATATGAGACATAAGTACAAAAAGTATAAAGAATTCGAATTACTTTTGACAATTGTGCATAACCATAAATCACTTAACAACCAAGACTACATACGTGATGTATTTCTTTATCCGAAAAAAAAAGTAGTCGGTAAGCACTGACGTACGCAGGGGGGGTGTTGACGGAGTTGTAACCCCCATTGCAATGAAATTTTGTATATTTAACATAGGAATATGTGAGTTGTAGCTCTGTAACCCCCATTGAGCCTATAACCCCCTTACGAACTTTCTGCGTACGCCTATGTCGGTAAGTATTTTTATTACATGTTACATAGGTCCGTTAAGATATTGATAATTTGTGAGAATGTGAGAAATGCTTGTGCAATTCATTTACATTCTTGTAAATATACAATTTATACAAAATTCAACAGAATCCTATTTACGACAAAATCTGCACATGGCAATAGTACTCGAAGGAATTTGCTGATAAAAATACTACAAAATTAACCTAAAGTATCTAATTTAAGTATTGAAAGGTACAAAGAGATTGGCAGGCATTTAATTACGGAAAAGAATGCAGCCACTTTCGTACCAGGAAACTTAACAAACTTGCGCACACAAAGGAATGCAATTTCAACAAAAAGTTACAAACTCGTCAATGACATTGGCAGCAAGCAACTAATCATGAAACTGAAAACCAAAGGGGCTAATTAGTTCTCTCAGTCAAGATTGTTGACAACAAGAAGGTGTTTTTAATTGTTATTTTCTAACTTCAGGTGTTTCAATGTTCTGTGAAAAAAAATCCTTTCATTGTTAAAAGATAATTGTATAAAATAAATCTGGAAATATATTTGAAGAAATCCGCACCATCTGTAGAGGGATATTACGAAGATATATATATATATATATATTTAGTTGATGAAAGCTTATTTGTGCTTTTTGTATTTCTAGGTTCACTACAAAACTAGATATTTCATTAATTTCAGTGATCATATTAATTAAGTTTTAGTTAATTAACATTTATCATCATACAGTACAAGTGTTTTCAAATTTGTTTTGCAGAACTACTCCCTTCACCTCTAATAAATTGTAGAATTGGCTCCCAAGTGTGTAACGATATTTAAAATATATATTTGTTTGTGGTTTTACGAGGCAAGGAGAGAATGTTATGTTGAACAGTGGCCTGCCGTTTTCACTTCATTCACTTCCCATAAATTGTCCATGGTTCCAAAATATATTAAAATGTTTAATAATGTGTGATGCAATTTATGATTTTACTACTCAAAGGCAGAATAGTCATGCTGCGCCGGGACCTACAGTTTTTACTCCCATCACCACTCATAAATTGTCTATGTCTCCAAAATATATTAAACCATTTAATAATGACATTTGTTTGTGACTTTATGGAGTAAGAACAGATTGGTCATCCTACTCCGAGACCTACAGTTTTTATTCCCTTCGCCTCTCATAAATTATTGACGGCTCTAACATATAATAAAATGTTTAATAATGTGTGATATTTATTTATGGTCGTATGGCGCAAGGGCAGAACAGTCATACTGCGCCGGGACCTACAATTTTTACTCCCTTCACTTCTCATAAATTGTCGATGTCTCCCAACTATATAAAGATGTTTAATAATGTGTGATATTTGTGTTCCTTTATAGCCAAGGGCAGAATGGTCATGTTGCGTCCGAATCTATAGTGGTTCAAGGACTGCGAACCCCTTTATGCCTACGGAATCAACCCATAGAGCACAGGGACAGATTAATTGGCAAACGTCTTTTATTCGTACCGCTGAGAGTCGAACTTGGGTTAACGGCACACCCGGCGCATACGTTACCACTGTGCCACCGAAGAACCGAAAACGTGTGTTGTAAATATTTTAATGTATAACATCTCACACGTAAAATGGTAGTCAACTTAGCGAGGCCTTAAACAAAACACACAAGGTAAAATTTGAAAATCCCTGCTGCATAGGGCCCCGTGTTTAATCACGGGACTGCGAACGTCCATTTTTATTTTAATTTGTCCAGTCAATTGAAGCTATTTCTTATATAAAAAAGAGGAACCCGGATTAATTGATAGAAACTAAACTAACGTCTTTTGTTTGTTTGTTTTGTGGTTTTACGGCTCAAAGACTACAATGGTCATCATCAGCGCAGAGTTCTAAAAATTATTGGGGGGCTAAGCACATTTCATGATGTACTTCTATACATTACAGTATATGTAAAATCGCAATTTATTTCAGATTATTGGGGGGGCTCGAGCCCCACGGGCCCATATAACTCTATGCCTATGATGGTCATGCTGCGCCGGGACCTAGTATTTAAAAGGAATACGAACCTCTGGACCTACTGTTTTCCGAGGAATCCGAACCTCTTAAGGCCTAGGGAACCAAACCCCGGACTACAGTGAGCAGTGCGATCTTTATGAGATCTCTGAGTAAGCGTTCTTTGCACTGCTGGGAGTCGAACCCGGATTAGCGGCGCACTAGGTAAATTAACGAGTGAAACTGAGCTCTCGTTAATTTATATGCTAGGAAATCGCGACATCAAACACATGAAGCAACGGAAACACCTATATTTTCAACAAATGACATTTGTACAATGTAGTATCATAACGCTTATGAGATTTTGGTAAAGACTATACTGACTTGAAGCACACTTGATATCCTCTGGCCTACTTGATTCAATACATGGTAACTATCAAACGTTTAAATAGGTAAGAATTTAAAATTTGCCCGCATACCGAATTTTGATAAAAGCTACTGTTTCTACCCAGGGTTGTTAAAGAATAGTGAATGCACAAAATGTAAAAAAAAATAAAAAACAATTATTGCATGCGCTCAAATGTGGGAACAAAAAATTTACGAATATCTCTCGTAATAAATTTCTCATTCGGTGAAAACAGAGTATAACAACACGCAGCTATAAAAATACTAAATGAATTTGAATTATTTAAGGAGAAAAGCATGAAATATACTGAATAGTTTACCCTAGGGGTGTCCTTTTGGCTTCTCTGGGCCGCATTATTAGAAAAAATATTCTTTTGGGCCGCATTGTCAGAAAAATAATACTTTTGGGCCGCACATATAAAATACACTAACGCTAAAGACAGATAATGAGCAAAATAACGTAGAATACATATAATTAACATATTTAAACTATTTAAACTTCATTAATTGATTGATTTTTTTATCATAAAAGTAAAAGGCCAGCAAGCAACATGAAATTCGTGAGATGTTTGCTATTGCTTTTGCTTTTGAGACAAATGCTTCGATATTTGGTTCGATGGAAGTAATTGTAATTCTCGGTGAGTTCTCCAGGTTCTCATCAGATGTTTTGGTTCTAGTTTTATTCTTCGTGTGCTTCATCCTTAAAAATAACTGCTCACGAATATAGGTATTTCCAAATAGCGATGTCATGAATAAGAGATGATGGTGAAGTGAGGCATATTTATTTCTGGGAAGATATGTCTTACAGCAGCCCAATAAAGAGAACATGATCAAATTTTTCTTTACGTTGAATATCAGATGGTAGCTCTACACATCCCATTTGAAAATTGGCATATAATATGTTTACGTCCACTGAAAATGGAGTACCAAATATACCACAAGATTGATGATTTTTACGGAAATCAATAAACCTTTTCTCAAATTCCTGTATCAAATCAAAAACAAGGCTGCACATTTCTCATTGTTTACAGGACCGTGCTCAGCCAATGTGTCAAAAATACATGAAATGGATTGCCGTAATTTGAGATTGCTATAGTTTATTTTTATTTCGAACTCTGTTATAGCCTGAAACACCGTATCAATCACTTGATTTTCACCTTGAGAACACATTATACTATAATTTTTGCCACCCACGTTTTAATTACAGCTCAAACTAGAGCTTGTGTAATTTTGGAGAAAAAGAGACGCTTTCCCCATCCTGGATTCGAACCAGGGTCCCTCCGTTTAGCCCGGAGTGTCTTGGACCGCTAGACGAATGAGGACAGGAAACAACGCTCTCTTTCTCCGTATGTAAAGGTGTTAAGGTATTATTACCCTCCGCAGGGATAACACAATTGCCAAATATGGTCAACACAAGAAAGCCTCCGGGGCGAGAATTTTGTGAGTTTTCGTGGGGGAAATTTATTATACTATAATTTTTGCCACCCACGTTTTAATTACAGCTCAAACTAGAGCTTATGTAATTTTGGAGAAAAAGAGACGCTTTCCCCATCCTGGATTCGAACCAGGGTCCCTCCGTTTAGCGGGTGTCTTACCGCATTTGTTGTGAGAACACATGTTTGACTCATTTAAATGAGCAGGCAAGTAAACGAAAAATGCCAAATCTGTGAGCCAGTTTTTATCAAGTTCTGGCACAAATTTTGTTTTTGATTCCATAAAGGACTTGATTTCATTTTGCAAATCATTTTACAATTTTAAGCTTCTCCTGAATTGTTCCACTGTCGTCTATAAAGTTCGCCCTTGAGTATCATGCAATCAAAAAAAATTTCATAATCTCTTATGTTTATTTTATTATTTTATTGATTATTTTAAGTTTAGAATTTTATATTGGGCCGCGTTCATAGCTCTCCTGGGCCAAGGATTGGACAAGCCTAGTTTACTCCATCTTATTTATATTGTAATCAGTGTTTATTAACAATTATTTCACTCAAGTGGAACGAATGAAAATTGTAAACTGAATAATATTTTAAAGAGCATACAATGTATGACATTTCTCTTCTTTAAAATTTCTTTCGAGGTTTCTAAGGCTTAAGTGGAATTCAAGTACGCTGCAGAATTATGGCCGTTGTTTTCTGCATTTTAGTGATTTCTTTTCTCGATAACTAAGCATCGATCGTTATTGATTTTGTCGTTAGATAATTGCGTGAAAAACTAGCATAATCAGAGTAAAAGCATAATATAAATTTTCATGAAAACACAGATGCCTTTTTATCACATATATTCCATTTTAAAAACCCCATATTTGTAAACCAGTCATTTGTTTTACTAGAATTCATATAAATCAAATCAAATAAATTCATTATTCTTAGAATAACATCCACAGAATAATATGGAAAGTAATTAAAAGTTTAAAGTTATATAAAGAGGGAGAGGGGGAAAAAAGGTAATTTAATGTAAACAAGGTCCCACCCGCTTAGAAATAAAAAATTAATGAATGTAATAAAATTATCATTATTGTTATGAAGAAGAAGAAGAGGAAGAAGGAGAGGAAGGAAGGAAAGAAAGAAAGAAAGGGAGGGAGGGAGGGAAGAAGGAGGAGAAGAAGAAGAAGAAGAAGATGATGATGCTAATGATTTAATAAGCTCCATGGCGAAACAACAAGTAAATAATTCTCCCATCTTTTTTAAATTAGCCGTAAATTATTCAATACATTCAACTTCTCAGGAAGCGAGTTCCAGCTCCATGCACCACAAAACAATAAACCATGTCTTATATAATTAGCTTTGAGAGATGGTAAAAGTAAATCATTGGAATCTTCAGTTCGGTAATAATGGCTCGGGTAGATAGGCTCATAAATTGTTCTATATAATCAAGTCTAATACATTTCAACATAAAAGTATTTAACTCAAATGAAAAGATTTTATTTATAAAAGGATACCAATCATTTAGTTCATTTATTTAAACTAACTTTTTCGTTGTTTTAATATCTTTAGTGAATTCGTTTCATTTAGCTAATAGTCGTTTTCTGTCATGTATTCATATCGTTAAGAAAATATATTTATGAAAAAAATAGTCTACTTTTAAAAGTGGATCTAAAATTTAAATACACATAAAATTCGTAAATAGAATAAATCTGTTTTAAAATGCAGGAAATATTGTATACAGGTTGCAATGTTCCAACGAATTCATGATAGATTTCTGTATGTTCTTTTCAATCGAACCTAAATTTTAATTTTTAATAATTATAAATGAACCAGCTATATTTCATAAGTTAATTTCTAATATACAATAAAATCAAATTACTTGTAATCAACATATAAATTAGAGTTCTCCTCTTTTGTAAAATTTTGAACCGGTAGGCTCTCTCTTTGCCAGTCCAATCTAACAAAATCCATATTAAAATCTCCGGGTATGACGCACTGGACGAACAGCAACTCGATGTCTTTGCCGGGGACTTCGAGAATCACGCGATGATAAAATATGCTATGTCCCTGTAAGTAAACGATGAATGAAATCTTATATTCATAATATTCATACAATTAGTTTATATATACATCATAAATATAATTCCCGCTTTAAAAATTGAATATATCAGAAACTGTTGTGCCTAAGAAATCGTGAAATATATTTTCTTTGGTGGTACTACATGACGATTGTAGTGAAAGCATGTAGATTGCAATTGTGATCTACGTGCTTGCGATCTCTAAAGACGTGCTTGTTACTATGTGGCAATCTTTCCATGCGTAAAGCACCATCGTGAAGCAATCAACCCTTTTTGATGAGTTTTTTTTGGTTTTGGCGAGGTTGATGTAAAGAAAGCAAGATCATTCGGCGCCAAGTAGGGCGACGTGGTCGATATGTTTTAAAACAAAAGGCGAATTACACTTAGTAGAAAAGTGGCGAATGCAGTAAATTCATTGGAAAAAGAACGATGCAAAAAATAAAAAAAAATCAAACGAGATTAAAAAAATTACATCAGAGAAAAATTAAATAATGGTTTTATTAAACAACAATATAAATCAACGTTTATTGGCGTAGTGATACCAAAACCAATGTTATGGCGTGATTAGATGGTGAAACGTTCGAAAGAAAATAAATATTTCTGCGTTCGATGGGACCTGAACCCACGACTCCTCCACTCTGGATTGGTGGGTTCAGGTCCCACCGAACGCAGAAATATTTATTTTCTTTCGAACGTTTCACCATCTAATCACGCCATAACATCGGCGCTGGTATCACTACGCCAATAAACGTTGATTGATATTGTTGTTTAATTTAATCTGCGTAGTGTTCGATTTATATAGAATAGTTTTATGATTAAAAGAATCGCTCAGGATATTACTGGGGTTTAATAATTTTGGTTAAAAGCTAGTGGACGTTGTTGATTAATGTTTTTGCAAATAGATAAAACATGCAAAACGGTTAAGGGTTGGTTACAAGTTGAACATATTGAGATGTCCCCTCTCTCTCTCTCTCTCTCTCTCTTCAACAAACGTTAACAGGAGGAGTAGGTATAATCAATGCGGTGTCAAGGGAGGACCATTTTTTTCTATGGTCGTTCATGTAGCTCATACAATTCCAAAGTCACGGATATGCTATCTCTTGTTGTTTAGATTAGTACACAAGTTCCACTCTGTGGTAAAATGCAAAATTCAAAACGACTTACTGTCTCTTTGTTGAGCATTTTTGAAACTCCACAATGACCTGTGATATTTAAATTCATATGAAATATTAAGTACCCCAACTTTATTTCAGCCTGGCAACCTGAAAAGAAAGAGACATACTATTTAAAATGGAAATTAGTTTAGAAATGTTTTCACTGAAAGAGGAGTTTTTAAAATTTTAGCATTTTTAATGTCTTTATTGAGTTCCATACTCATCAAAAAATTAGGTTTTTCTCTTACCTTTTGTAAGGATCTCCAAATTTTTAGATAATGATTAAAGGCAGTCCTGTTCTGAAGAAAATTATTGAGAGTGTGTGGTGTTGTCTTTAATCAAAGGGTATTGAAACTGCGGGTTACTGATCTTGGTAACGTCGCATCGCGCTGACTGGCATTTATTTTGTCGTCAATCGTCTATCCAAGCCAAAGGTGGCAGTTGCTATTTTCATCAGTTTTTCATTCCTCCCATCGTACGCAGAATAGGGCTTTTCTTTTCAGGCTTTTCCTCATTTACTCATTTGTTTCCGTTCAATTTCATAATGACATACTGATATATATATATATATAAATAAAAAGAAGGAAAAGACTGAACTTCATTGAAAGTTGCCCAAAAACTAGCAAATACAAAAACTTTCTTGAGATCTTGAAGCACGCGGCGCATGCAGCGCGTGCAATCTTTTGAAGACAGCCCTGATTAAAGGCGTTATTTTGTTTATTTTGGTAAACTAATAAACAATACCAGATCACGGAAAAGGAAGTATTTCTTTCGCTAATTCTGTGACTAATTATGGTATTTTTTTCCCAAGCTAGAGGTATTTAGTAGATTTATACTATACGTATATTATGGAAAATTACTTACATATCTTGGTTTCCATTCATGTATATGAAATAGTCTATTATGCCAATATCTCTTTAATGTTTATACTTTATAGCCTTTGTTTATACATTTTATTTTTATTTCTTAGGCTTTCTTTCATAGAACAAAATTTGATCTTTACGGCTAATATTTTATTTTCCGTTGTATGGAAACAACTCCGAAGGATAATTTATAAAATTATTCTACTTACAAATGTTTCTGATTATATGTTATTTTGTTTATTTTGGCAAACTAATAAACAATAACAGATCATGGAAAAGAAGTTATTTCTTCTTCGCTAATTCTAGACTAATTATGGTATTTTTTCCTAAGCTAGAGGTATTTAGTAGATTTATACTATACGTATATTATGGAAAATTTCTCATATATTCTTGCCTCCATTCATGTATATGAACAGTTCATGCTAATATCTTCTCTTAATGTTTATACTTTATAGCCTTGTTTATACATTTTATTTTTATTTTGTGGGCTTTCATAGAACAAAATTTTGATCTACGGCTAATATTTATTTTCCGGTTATGGAAACAACTCCTGAAGGATAATTTATAAAATTATTTAAAATTTCGGCAAACAAGCTCTAGCTTTATAATATAGCTTATAATCTTAGTTTATAATGTTTTTACTATTTAAAGAATATATTTAATACATTCAGTAATACGATTCTATAATTATTAATATTAATTTCTTCAACGAAACTTCCTTTCAGAAATAATTTAACAAGAATGACTAGAAATCGTTTCTTCCATATAAACAAGCAAACTGAATAATTACTCATTATATAACATTTCTTCAACTTTGAAAATACGGATATTTATTTTATAAATAACCTTGTCTTTTATTGTTTCGAGTACATTTTCACTGTTAATTTTCGCTTAAGTGTTTTATGTTTTTTTGTTTTTGTGAACCAAATATCGTTATTATTTATATGATTTCAAAGGACGTCGAGTTCCTTTATTTAAGTAGGTATCAAGTGTTTATACACAGGTATGCAATATTATTATTAGTATTGTTTTATTAACTTCCATATTGTATTTATTGGTGTCTTGTCTTCCATTTAATTACCAGGCCCCTTTGAAGGGCCTTAATTGGATATATATTCGTATAAAATCAAATGTTCCCAAATAAAAGACGTTTTGAATTTGGTGGCAGAATTTAACTGTCTACTTTAATTACATTCAGGTACCGTTTTGAATTTCTGAGAATTGCATGCACTGATTCCACTACAAATAGAATAACGGTAGCTCCCCGTTTTTCAAAACCTTTCCAGTTAAATTTGTAAATTTTCTTGATGTCGCTATTTTTTTACATCTTCCTCCTTTACTCGTTTGTTCCCAGGTACAGCAATATATAGGGTGGCCATAAAATAAGTTACCCTATTCTAGACGCTCTAGAGCGTTGAGGAAAAAGATATCTCCAGAGGATTATTAGGGTAGGTTATGGAGAAGCGATTTTAATTTAGCTCCAAATTTAACCACCAGGGGATAAGTGACGCTTCCGAGGCCATAACTGCAGTTTTCAGCCAATGTGAATAGTCTAAATTTGACAGAAAGGTTTTGTTTTGCACAACCAATGTGGTTTTATGTAAGCAAATGAGATTTGAATAACAAAAGCGCCACTTTTCTCCTATTGGCGACATTTGGAACTAAAAATCGCTTTCCCATGGTCTAATTAAGTTAACCTCCAAACCCCTTGCGTGACATATGGCAAAGTGAATGTTACGTGCGTATTACATTGAATTCGAAAAGCTCATGAGATGTTGGGGGTTTGAATTTTATCAACGATTTCAGGATAGTTTGTAGTTTTAAGATTCAAGGAGAGCAAAGGTGCCTTCACGCCCAGACCTACCCTTTCCTGAGAAATCCGAAAAAGTCCTTCAGCTACGTAAAGGAAACCCCGAACTACGGTGGGCAGGAAAACGGCATGCGTTCTACGACAGCATTGGGAGTCAAACCTTGGCAAATGACACAACTGACGAATGTGTTTCACAGTAGAGAAATGCACCTATATTTGTCAGAAGGATTAGAACCCCTTAAACACACATAAGAGTCCCACACTTAAGACCAAAATGCACGGTTAATCGGTAACTGTACATTTTACTTTTCGTTTTTAAGTGCCATGGTGATTTTTAATCAATGCAACATTATTCTTGTTTACTAATTGCAAAGGAGGGTAAAGGCGATTTTTTTCACATTTCCACGAGCGATTTGACCCTGTAAACAGAATCTAAAATTCTTATGTGAGAAAAGAGCGGGACTTCACAGAGAAGAAGGCAACTCAAATCCATAAAATCATAGTAGAATACCCAAAACTTTAACATAAAAACTCAGGACTAAAGAAAAGCAGAAGCTAACGTCCTCTTACAAATAGGAAAATTATCAAAAAAAGTCACGAACGAACTTTTGCAGCTGTGAAGTAAAAAGTTATTTCTAAAGATTCAATTTTTTACCATTCTAAGTTGCGAACCAAGTTGAACAACAACAAACTCGTAATTTCAGATCAACATGACACTTTATCAGGGAGCAAAAGCAATAAGTTTCAAAATAATACCTTTCTCCCAAGCCAATAGCAAAACGTCTCTCAAATGACGTCACTCGAACCAGCCCAGAATTATTGTTTTCTATATAAAATCAAACCAATGAGATTTCGAGGTTAGAGAGGGGGGGCTGAAAGAAATAACAACCCCCCTTGATTAAAAAGACGAAGCAAGAGGAGAGAGGGGACAGATTATTAGAATTTAGGAAGGGGATTAAGAGGACCTTCCAAAAACGCAGGGGACGCCTTCGGAATGACCCTAGCGCGAGCGGCAGTAATATAATGAAGTGGAAAATCGACGACAGAAGGTTTTGCTTTTCAAAGAGGTTCCATCACCACAGACGTGGATACCAGTCATGGAGGACTATACGGTGAGCACGTTTTTCCATTAGTAGCCTCCTCATTTTATTAACATATATTAAGCAAATCGATAATGAAATAATTTTTAAGAACAATAATATCGCGGGGCAATGTCGGGAAGTTTAAATAACTATTGCCGTTGTTATTATTATTGTATTTGTATTACATAGCATTATCATAGATTAAAATTATTGCATGTTAGATGAATCATATATGTGTAAATAGAAAACGATGATATGGATTAGCGAATTTTATAATAGAAATCGACCCAAGTTAAGCGTAGTTAAGAAAGTTGTGTACTTACCAACATGTTTAGTGAATGCATCAGTGAATTTTGTTTGTTCAATTGAATTATTTGAATATTTTGTGTTTGATCAATGAGGATAAACTAATAGATAATCATTTTCTTATGATAAATTATATTCATAAGATTTAGCTGATATGGATTCGATGATGGATTCGATAGATCAATTGGTAATTTTTGAAGAACATGACTCCACTAACCTGTATACCAAAATATACGGATTTATATGCTCACTATATCCCGAAACCAAGGTATTGAATGTAGTTATAATCATGTACTTCATGATCTATATAATACTGATTATAATATCTGTTCAATTGTAAATAAATATCGTTTTCACATTGAACGATGTCTATATAATACTGATTATAATATCTGTTCAATTGTAAATAAATATCGTTTTCACATTGAACAATGTCTTATGCAATTATTTTACGTGTCAATAGTTCCACATATTGATTTTATGCAATCATACATACTTATTTCTTGATGTAGATATTTGAGGTTTTGCAAAACATAAATAAACACAACGCGTAAAACCCAAGTTTAATTGTCCTATCTGAGCAAATACCAGACCACTAGACCATCACGACCAAACCACATATTTAATCTAAATGTTTCAGTTTTTAATATTTGTTTACCACATAATAATTTCATTATCACATAAAAAATGCAGTAACATAAACAAATGGTCATGACAACTCTACCTAAAAGTGAGTTTCGTTCATTGTTAAATAATAATTTGGGCACTTGGGAACTATACGCCAGCGTAGTATCATTCCATAATTAATATTTTATCCAATTCATAAAATATCAATTATGCAATAATAAAGGAATCCATATGAATAAATTCCTTTGAAGTAATTTCAGGTTATCAGAAGGGCAATATATTAGCTCTTGGTAAAAATCGAAGAAAATAAATTTATAAAAGAAAAGAAAAATTACAATGATGACAGAAGGGAGGGAAGGAAGGAAATGTGAACATGTTTTTTCAAACTTTCATCGGTGCTGGATGATTTTGAGAAAAACAATTTTAGTAAATGAAGATTACTTCGTCTCGGGAGGACATCGAAAATGCTGTTTAGCGTAAAATTGAAAGAGTATATATGTATGTTATCAAAGGGAAAAGAGAACGAAGTATAATGTACAGAAGCGAGCTCTCGGATAAAAAGATCTTAAGTGCACTATTGGGAAAATTCTCCGCACACACACACACACACCCTCTCCAAAGTTAGTCATTTTTTAGTTTTTCGTTTACATTTTTGTTCCATCTAATATTGAAAATGCTCACGAGCTTTATTATAAAAAGTTCTTTGCTTAAATATTCCGCATCTGGATTTTGTTTTTCAAATTTCCTGTTTTCCGGGGCATTTTAGTTTTATAACTTTATGTTAAAATTGAATTCTTTCTTACCAGGAAATCCTTTGAGGTTTTGCAGATAAACGAAAGGCTGGGGAGTTGTGTTTGCCAAGTTTAAAACCACTGTCATTGTATCCGAAGTGCAAGTCACGTTGTAAAATACTGAAATAATAAAAATATATGTGAATAAGCAGGTACCATCATTAACAAACATATGTACATTAAATATAATTACGTTAAATTATCAAATAGTTAAAACATATTCACATTACATCCATATAACATTTATATAGCCTAAAGATATTAACATTAAATGCATATCAACAATTACATAGAATATATGTTAATATTTAGGTAACGTGTACATATTACAATTTACATAACTATACATTAATATTTATATAACATATATATTAACATTTATGTAACAAAAATTACCAACTTTACATACATATTAATATTCGCATATTACATTAAATAATCAATCATTAATTATTAGATTATAAAATATTCGTACATCATCTCGAAGCTGCGATGTACAAATATTTACAAGACATGCATATTTTAAATATACATTGAAGTACTTAAGCAACAATTTAAACGTTAGATTTTATAGTGATCTGATTATTTAGATTTCATAATTTTTGCATTAAGGTATGGATAAGAAAATTTAAATCAAAGTGTACAAATTATACATAATATATCTTTAAATAGTATGACAAGCTTCCACTCTTTGTGTACATGCATATGGTTCCCTCTTTTGTATTGATGAAATTCAAGAACTAAATAGTTTTTTCGAGGACCTCATATTGTCAATTGCAATATACATGATTAGAAATGCAAGATATTATAAACATGATATTGAAATTAGAGTGTTTATCTATTGATAGTGTTTTTTTTTTAACTTGGCACACTGCCAGCAAAAGCAACCTTTTTGCATCTCTTGTATCAGCCACGCTCAGAGAACGAGAGAGGAAGGGGGCATTTTCGAAGCACTACTGGCTTTGTTCCGGGAATGAGAAGAAATAAATACCTTCTTTCTTTTGCTAAAGCTTGAAAAAAAGTTTTGAAAAAATTCAAGGACTTTTCAAAGACCAACCACATTTTTGGCAGTTTTCAATTACTTTTCAAGGGCCCTGACTTGGCAAAAAATTCAAGGACTTTTCAAGGACCATGGGAATCATGAGGTACATATATGTACAGTAATCCCTTCCACCAATGGCTTTCAAGGGACGGAGAAAAATATTCAACATAAAGTGTGTAATCAAATGAAGCATTTACTGGGGCTGCAAAATAGCCTCGTTAAACGGAAATGACGATAATTAGAACGAATTTAATGACAGAATTCACTGCGCATATATATATATATAATGAGTACTTAATTTATTTGTTATTTGCACATATATTTTTAATATAATAATAATTCCAGTGTGAGAGGGTACATATTATTATATTAGTCCAAGCTTTGTGTTAGAATTGGAAGCAAATATAAAACCGGAGTTTATTACGAGATTTTTCACAGAGTGCGGTGACGTTGACAAGAACAGAAGAATAAAAGATACATTTTTATATTGGTCCTGAATTCTACTTGATTTAAAGAGTTTAGTCGTTGTATTTATTTGACAGAGGAACTTAGAAGCAATTAATTTCCTTAAATGATTGAACATAGTTTTTAAAAATTAATGAATAAAAAATGTTAATATCATTTAGAGTTTGATGAGCATCACTTGAAAAAACTACGGCAAGCACCTTAATGACTCTGTCTGTCCGTCCATCCGTCCATCCATCCATCCATCCATCCATCCATCCATCCATCCATCCATCCATCCATCCATCTATCTATCTATCTATCTATCTATCTATCTATCTATCTATCTATCTATCTATCCATTCATCCACCCATTTACCTACCTACCAACGAACGAACGCTCTAGCAAGGACCTATGGAGGGCCCGGCCGAAGTGAGCCTGGGGGCCCGCGCTTGGCGCCCCTGATCAAGACCACAGGAGCTATATACATGGAGACGCTGATGTCATGTGACTTTTTTATCTATGCGCCAGAGGGAAAAGATGGCTAGACCCGCGAAAACAGCAAAAGCCGAATATGCGTTGTATAAATAAATGAAAGCAGCATATATTGAAAAGAATGTATAATGTAAATAATTTATATATGGACTGGGCTATCACGTGGATGTGTTTTTTATGTGCTATGTTATCGTTATTTATTGGGTTTTTAAGATGAATTATAAAGTGTTAGTTTTCCTGTTACGAGTATTTGTTGTGATTAATGCCAGAAGAATACCTTGGAATCACATTGCGAAATCAGTAATTTGAAAATATATTGTGTTACAAATTAACAGTTTAGTTATACTAATATTAAGAGCTATAATAATGAAATTACATAATTATAAAATATAAAAATTGAACATTATAGAACTGGGTCTAAAATCTAGAATAGAATAAGAGGGAGAAAAGGATGGTACAGATTCCATCCAACCGGAATTGTAATTTTTCTTTAGAAAAAAAATAAGATATTGATGATTTTTATGGCTCGTCATGTATTTAAATGCCAGAAATAGGAAATTAAGTCGATTTAAATTATGCAGTTACCTAGTACCTATGATAATAAAAATAATATTTGTTTTAATGTATTGTACATTTACATATGTGAGATTTCAAGTATTACGTAAGCAATACTTTGGCCATTCTAACATTCCCCCAAGTAGGCAAAAATTACCATTGGATAACGTGGAAAATAAGACCAACGGCAACCCCCCCCAAAGTGCTTAGGTAATACTTGAACTCACCCTACCTAATTCACAAATAATTATAAACTAACTCACAAATAATTATAAACTAACTCACAAATAATTATAAACTAACTTACAAATAATTATAAACTAACTTACAAATAATTATAAACTAATTCACAAATAATTATAAACTAACTCACAAATAATTATAAACTAACTCACAAATAATTATAAACTAACTCACAAATAATTATAAACTAATTCACAAATAATTATAAACTAATTCACAAATAACTATAAACTAATTCTCAAATAACTATAAACTAATTCACAAATAACTATAAACTAATTCACAAATAACTATAAACTAATTCACAAATAATTATAAACTAATTCATCATAAGCTGATTTGTGGCGGATCATGCGAGGGGTGGGGAATTAGGAAAAATTTCCCTTGCAAATCCATAAACAAACATGGTGAAAATCAATTAAAAAGTGGGCCAATTATAAGGATTAAAGGAAGAGGGATTAAAGGATTTAAGGATATAAAAAAAGGATATAATAAATATAAGGAAAAAAATAAAATAATGAATCAAACTTTTGTAAAAATTCCGTCGCTATATCTGGTGCATATAAAGACGGAATTTTTACAAAAAGTTTGATTTCCCATTTTATTTATTTTTTAAATTGCTCGTTAAATCCGGGGTCCAAAAAAGGCTTGTTCACTAAAAGCAGTTAAACTGTCTTGCGCTTAATCATTATACCAAACAAAATCCATATTTTCCTCGCTATATTGAAAAACTCACTATATCCAGGCTCTTTATAAGAGGGTTCTAGTGTATTTTACACCCCCCAAAAAATCTCGCTTGGAATCCACCTTTGAAGTTGATAGTGCAATAATTTATAGAACCTATATATATATATATGCCAAAACAAATTTTTAATAATAAATAACCAGCGAATGAAATTGTATATCCAAGAACTATATATTTTTTAAGTGATAATGTGATTTTTTAGAATAACCATTAGTTTTTCCAAGTAAATATTCCAACGTTGCTTTGATATATATATATATTTGGAAGAATTCTTTTGGAAGAATTTAGAATTCCATTTGGAAGAATGAAATGACACAAAAATACCAATATGCAGTTCACTAAACACAGTTCTAGTTGTCAAAAGAGCGCAGAATTATGAGTTTATTTTGTTTGTATTGACAACGTTTATCAAAGGAAATTGCAAATTGGAATGCTCGCTTTTATATTAAAACTTCGAGACTCGAAAGCGAAATTACGCAATAAAGCAAAATTTCGATATTACCATCCATACGAATTTGACATTTTAATTAGCAGACGATTTATTTACTTATCGGAAAAAGTTTTTTTATATATTCTTGTTCCAATAATAGCTCACAAAATTCAAGAATTGGCATTTATGTGATAGCTTTTTCACTGCCAGGAAAATGTGTTGTTTAAATAGGAAGAGACGTCTCTTAAGGGCTATAATGAACCACAAAACATCCTTTATAAAAACATTTTAAATTAAATTCAAAATAAATAAATATTCTACTTAAATTTAAAGTCGACATTTTTCTATAAATCATTTTTAATATAAAAAAATAAGAATTGTCTGAAACAACTTGAAAAACTATAAGCTTGTTCATTACATTATATAGTTATTATTATAATACTATGCTCTTGTTAGTATACTACAGGGGTGAAGAACCTGCGGCCTTAAAGCTGCATGTGACCTTTTGGGCCCGTAAGTGCGGCCGTTTGGATGCATTCCAATTTTGAAAAACAAATATTTTTATTTTTAGGAATATTTTTAGGTGCCCATCTTCTTTTTTATTTATTTGCTTCATTTTTATCATTATTTTAATTAAGCGTATGCAAAATACAAAATATAAAAGATGTATAATAAGAATAATCCAAAAATTCAATTTTTAGATAAAGGTGCAAAGAAATTGAAATATTTATCCAAAAACACGTTTAATTACATATTATTAAACAAATATATTGATAGTAAAGAACGCCACAAATATATGTATGCTTTAACTAAAATATTAACTGTTTTATAAGTAATTCTATATCTTTGCATATATCCGATATATATAAAAAAATATGCACATACCTTTTTATAAGTCTAATATCTATTGTTTGTATGGGTTTCTCTTTTAGAGCCGGAGTATATTACAAAACGATTATGAAAGCGACATCGAAGGCATTGAACGAGTATCTACTAAAATAATAGTAAGTATCGTTGGCCATTTCGGTTAAACGGAGATCGAATAATCGGGGTTCTGCTATGTAGCTAATCAGTGGCGTAATAAAGGGGGCCCAAATCCCCCACTCTTCTAACCCAAAGCCTAAAATAATTTAATATAGATCTTCTCTTACATTTCTATAATTTTTATACTGCTCAAGCTATGTATCACGAAATATTGTATATCGGGTTGAATAAAATTATTATTACTTCCATTATATATGGTATATAATAGTGTACCAAAATACATTGAAATCAGACGTCAAATCGAAGGATCTGTTAAAAAACTACTTAATCTGCCCCCCGCCTCCCGCCAAAATCTTTTTTAAATTGCTACGTCTTTGTATCTAATTGAAATTTCTTCATGCGGCCTGCTTCGATTATAACTAACTTAATGTTTCCTTTCAACATTAAAAGGTTCCCCACCTATGGTATATTATATAGTCGGTCGTATATCATCAGTGTGCGCCTATAGGTACCAAAAACAGATTCGTTTTGCTTTAAGTTGTAATCAAATTGTTAGTGTTTTATTCAGTTCTTCGCTGATGTCATTCATTTTGTATCGTTTATTACAGTGTTTCTCAAACTTTTTCTGGTCAAGCCCTCACCCTTTTTTAGCTTCACTCCCTTCCGTGCCCCCCCCGACGTATTTTTTAATTTTAATTGATATAATATTTCGAATGAACATATTTTCTCAACAACACTTTATTATACAAGGAATATAAACAAGAAAAATATTTCATAATAAAATATAACAGTATTTTCCCTTAATTGAGTGAAACCCTTGTGGTGGATAAAAACAAACAAGTTTATTTATATCTTATTTCGAATTTGTTTGAGACCATCGAAGACCACCTCTCCTCAGCATATCAAGAAGGTTACTAAGGAAGCAATCTTTATACAATTATTAAATAATTTAATATCGCCTTGATGTTACTTCTTTTTGTATTAGTAATTATTTTGTTTTTGTAAGTCAAGAAGTCTCGCGATCCACAAAATTTTGCCATGGCCCACAAATGAGTCATATAGCTCCCTTTAAAAACCACTAGTTTATTACAGTAAAATAATATTTATGTGAACTCTATAATGATAATTATGATTAATAACGTCTGCACTGTGCAACACACCCTTGAAAATCATAAAATAACCAAACGAGAAAAAATGTGTTATAGTATTCAATCATTATTGAAAGTTTAAACGACTTTTAGTAGCCTTCAGCCTGCCTTCTTCAGATGTTATCTTCCAAGAATATATATAAGAACTGCAGAAAAATTTTAAGAATTACTAAACTTTTTTACTGTGTCAGTAGCATTTTTTGTTTAATTTATTATTTTTCAGTAAATACTGACTATCGTTGTAATATTAAAGGAGGTGAAGGATGGTAAACCTAAAAACTGCAACTTACTTTAAATTAGAATGGATTAATGGAAGATCAGAGACTTTTACTCCTCTCAGTCAGTTCTAGTCACTTTACATACAAAATGTAAAACACTGCTAAAATCAAAAATAGATCCGAACTTTTGGACATACCAGCAGTTTCCGCTTCATCAGATGCAATGATTGCTTTATTCCAAAAGTGAAAGTCTATTACGGGTTTAAAAACCTTAATCTTAGTAGTGGAAGACTAAGGTGCCTTTAGCAAAAATATTTACGCACCATTCTGATGATAACATTTGTGCAAGTATCGTCAAAAGCAAAATTAATAAACACAAAATCGCGTGATTAGAAAGGTCCCCCTCATTAGAAAAGAATATTGTAAATTAAAGATAATTTAGGTTCCCTATATTACATTCAAAACAAATTACTGATGACATGATTCGATGAAACTCATGGAGGGAAAGGAAAATGTTTGAAAACAAAATTTGCTGTAAATATGAGATAATACATGAACAAATACAAAAGAAAATAACGAAGGCCGAGCAAATCTATCCGATTCTCTTCTTACAGCACGGTCTTGGATGTCATTAGATCTTAAGCATCGAAGAAGAAATAAAAAACTTTTTTGGCACATTGTTTAACGAGATATCGCCAATCCAGTGTCATCTGTTGCCAACAAATAGGATAAATTGACGTGAGAAGATTCATGCAGCCCGCATAAGTTCAGAAGACCAATTACAGGATAAATTTCTGATGCCGAAGTTTCACATGAATCATGTTCTCTGGAGAAGCGAGAGGTTCTGGGCTATTATTAAAAGAAATTGGAAGTTCCATATCTGCCTGGACAGCATAGGATAAGGAGGAAGTCTGTCCAGGCATACGCTCCCAGGATTATATTTTGCATAGATTTTACATTCAGATTCATATTATTAAATTTTATTGAATTTTTAGATAAATGCAATATTAATATTACACAATGTCATACTATATTAAATATATTATCATTTGCACATAACTACTAGATTTACAGAACATATAAGTAAGTCCTCTCTTATAGATCAGAGATATGGAGTCTAACAGTTGAGTAATACCAGTTTCAGAAAGCAAAGTGAGCGGAGAGGTGCATGTTTGGAATAACTAGGAGAAATCGAAAAATGAACACTTGGGTAAGAGAGCAAACTAGAGTGGAGGACATCATTATTAAAGTAAAAGGGCTGAAATGGCGATAATATTGGGCATATTAAAAGAAGAATCGATCAACGATGGACAACAGAACCGGATTCCGGCGAGACTACTGCACCCCAGAAAGCGTCCCCCTCAAACTAGGATGTAGTGGATGAAATAAGAAAAACAGTGTTGATGACGTAAAGGAATTGCTCAGGATGGACGTGGAAAGCATTTGAGACCTTCAATCCAACAACAAAATGAATAATGGTTGAATATGACGCTATATTAATATTATGATTAATTTAGGTATCCTATATAACAGTGGAGGTAGCTGCAAAAATGATAGATTGTAAGAATAGTGAAAGCTTCCACCGACGTGTGGACGCACTTCTGAAATTCCTTTCTGCTCAATCAACTTCTAGAAAATTGTGCTTTAAGTTTTATTACATCTGTTGTAACAACATGTTGAGACAAGCAAATTATCGGATAAATAATCCCAGTTTAAAATTTAAGAGATTGTTAAAGAGAAGAATGTCATTTCTTATAATTCCAAGACTGAATATATCTGAGGACAAGTTTTGCTTAATAAATATCGCGCATCTCCTCTGCAATGTCAATATCGTTTTCTGTTTCAGCTATAAGTCAACTTTTCGTCTTTCTACCAAAGTTAATAAGCATGGCTGTTGAACCTGGGGCACTGAAGATCCCTATGAGGTCATACAACATGAGAGGGATAGCCCGAAGTTTAACATTTGGTGCGGTAAAATAATAGACAAGATTATTTGATCCTTGTTATTCGTTGAAAACAAGATTACTGGTACAATATATTTGGACTTCGTGGAAAATTTAGAAATTCCCAAACCCCAAGATGTATCGAATATAATTTTTCAGCAAGACGGAAAGCCTTCCCATTAGCCTTTGGATATTCGAAACTGTTGAAACAAACATTTCCCAGGGCAAAAACTGGACACGATGGCTAGGCAATCCTATTCTGCTTTCATTAACTACTCCGTGAGATTTCTTCCTTCGGATATTTATTAAGGACTTTGTATACAAAATACATGTAATTTCTCTTGACACGCTTAAAGGCCACATTTCAAACCTTCCTCAGTGTATAATACCTTACATTTTTCAGGAATGTGGAACTACGACTTTCGGTTACAAACGAAGAGGAACCAACGGAACGTACATAGAAGAACCATTCTAACTATGCAAGACAAAGGGTTTCACTCTTTCTATGGAAGTAAAAAAAAAAAGATTCACATTTCTAGCTATTTTTAGATTCAATCAAACAAAATTTGTGTGTAAGATATTATTACCTTTCACAAGGATAACACCGTTGCCGAATAATGGTCAACATATAGACACCGGAGCGAGTTTTTTCGTAGGGGACTTTTTTTATTACTACTAAATTGGACACTCACGTATTATAAACCAATCTAGAGCTATTTTCTGTTTAGGGGAAAAAGAGACGCCGTCCTCATCCTGGATTCGAACCAGGGTCCCCACGTTGAGCCCGCGGTGTCTTGACCTACTAGACGAATGAGAACAAGAACAAACGCATTTTTCTCCGTATATGAGGATGTAAGATATTATTACCCTTCACAGGGATAACACAATTGCCAAATAATGGTCAACACAGAAAAGCCTCCTGGGCGAGATTTTTTGTGAGTTTTTTCGTGGGGGACTTTCTAATTACATTATAATGGTCAGGACACCATGTGCGCTGATTATCATTTGGCAATTATGTAATCCCTGTGGAGGATAATAATGTCTTACAGTCTAATGTACGGAGAAAAAAGCGTTTGTTCTTGTCCTCGTTCGTCTAGTAGGTCAAGACACTGCAGGCTCAATGCAAGGACCCTGGTTCGAATCCAGAATAAAGATGGCGTCTCTTTCTCTCATTAACAAAAAAAACCCTCTAGACTGAGCTAATAATACGTGAGTGTCAAATTTATTAGTAATAAAAGTTGCATATTGTGCAATTTCTTTTATGAACAACTTGCATAATATATAAAATTCATATATATATAGAGAGGGAGTAATAATTTATTTTTGTAGTACATATTATTTAGCAAAATCCTACAAACGTTCAAATTTTTATTGCATCTTCAACGTTTGTAAAAGAACATATAAACATGCGTAAATATTAGATGCATGCTTTTTTGTTGTTTACAGATCTACAACGAAATATATTTATATGTATATATACAAAATTTCATAGCCATGTGAGTTAAAGCCATACAAACACCACTGCGGACGCCACTGAGTGCACTATAATCTCAATTATCCAGGACAATCAATGTGAGAGTCGTGCTGGAATATCTGGAAACAAGAAAAATCCGCAAATGTTTCTGTTTAGGCATTTGAATGAGGGAAAGTTAAAAATTTGGTAACAAACATATATCGTGAGTTAGGTCAAGCCTTCCTTCCAACCCAATACAGTTTTGAACATAACCATTTTTCACAGTAGTAAAAAATCCAAACCTGCCTCAAAAATCAAAACATTGGATTAAAATCTCTTGACCTCAATAAATTTCATGTTTCTAAATTTGTAGAATAGTTCTGTTACAACCATTTATCAATCTTCTATAAAGAGCCAACATGCCAGTAATATTGCTTTTACGTTTGTATCTTACAATTCAAGGGCAACTAAGGTCAATCAGGGATTTACAGTTTTCCGAGGAAACTGAAACATGTAATGTCTAAATAACCGACCACCGAGTTGTAATAAGTATTTAATCGGTGAACGTTCGTATTTTTTTTTTGCACATATGGGAATCGAACCCCGGTTAGCGGCATGTTAGGTAAACGCGTTACTATTTAGCCACTGCGGACATTCTCATAATGTAAAACAATAGCTACTACATTGATTCATCAATATCTTATAGCGCATTTACGGAAATCGTAAATTGCGCGTAAATGTTCTAAAATAGCGTTTCTTAACCTCTGGGCTGAGGCCCGATACCGGTCCCTGTCATCAATTATACCGGGTATTTTAGTTTACCGAAACATTCTAGCTTTCTAAGCATATTTTTTAATGAATATTTTATCGCTTAAATATTCCGAGGAGAACAATATTCGCGAATGGTAGAAAATCTGAGAACGCCTAAATAACATCGTATATAAAAACACCGCAGATGACCAGGCCGTGTATTTTTAAATATGTAAGTATTTATGAGCGTTCGAGAATTTCAAGATACCGAAATCTTTAAGCATTCGAGAAAGAGTGTACCGCGCGTTGTTCCCGGTCATGAAATGTTACTGAAAGCCGATCACAATACTTTGGGGTAGATCCTCTCTATTTTTAAAACTGAAAGAAATATAATCTGTGTTGCAAATGTCAGTGACCAATCAGAGGTGAAGTGTAGCAACGAAGCTCATATTAATATAAGTGTTCTAATATTCTTTATGATTATGCCATAATTAACTTATGGTAATTTGATGTAGGAACTTTAAAGTATTTACAAGCGAACTTATTGCACCTTGTCTTATAAAAAAAAGAATTTACGTGGCCCCCGCCTCGTGAGGGTTGAGAAGCACGGCGCTATATAAAGGGTGTTGATGCATCTTAGTGCTGTCCATGAATGTTAATATATAAAATTGAATCGTCATATACTATCTATAAAACCTAAATAGGAATTTCGTTTGAATTATGTACCGCTTCTTTAAATTTAATTTTTACCACTGTTATTTGCCATATGATTCTGAAACTAAACTTAAATATCATATAGGAGTTGATATTCGAGTGAATTTCACCATCTTCTCTAGAAACTATATATAATCGCAAATATCTCCATTGTAAACACGATATCAAATACGGCATTAAACTGTATCTTAAGAGCATGATTAAAGTTTGCTGATAATTTATACGGTCTCGTATATGTAGATTCCATCTTTGAGTCTATGCAAATCTCATCATCTCATGTATATATGGATGTATAGAGATAGATATCGTCCTTCAGTCTCTAGCCTTCTCGTTTATGTAAATATCACTATTGTATACCACCGAGTTGATAAATATATTATTTCGCAGTACATATTAGACAAGCCTAATTTTCAGCGATAAATAAATTCGTTATTCCAAAGTAATCTAAGCTTATTTTAATGATGTTTAAATATGCAAATTTTGAGGGTTTATTCAAATTTGTTTTCTTGTACAAATTTAGATTTCGGGAGTAAAACACGCGATATGAATTAGTTCATCGCCGTCCTGTGAAAATAGTATATTAATGTTCATATCGTTTCTGTTATTAACTATGAAATTAGTTCAGTATAAGAGAGTATAATTAACGAACTTTTTTTTTTCATTTTTGAATATAATACATTTAATCACTGTTTGCAGAGCAATGTAAAATTAGACAAATATATGGCTCGTACGTGCAATAATTTTCTATTAGCATGAACCTAGAATCAAAGTACAATTCTCAGAGAGGAGATTTCAAGCATAATCTGGAATATATTTTATTCTTGGTACTCCGTCTTTGCATGAAATAAAACAGTTTAATGGTTCTCTTAATAAATCAGACCACTATTATTAACTGACTAAATATATTTGCTTCTTGAAAATTTTGCAGGAAAATAGTAGTTATTTCATTTCATGAGAAATATAGGAAAACAAATTGCATAATTCATCAAAAGAGGTTTTTCTCGCATAACAAATAATATTCTACTTTTAATGGGTTCTGAATCTTGCTTCCAAAATTGCATTACTTAAAAAAACTTCCAAGACAAAAGTAATGGATGAATTACTATCATTTTTGAGATCAAAGTAATGAAAAAATTGCCGCATCGCAAACAATCATATTTACAAATGGTGGTTGGAACACACGCCAAGTAATTTTTGGAGAACATGGATTTTACATAATCATATCACTACCGCTACAAAAGGTCACACAACTATATTAAATTAACTTACATTCATACAACCTTTTGATATAAATGGATGTTTAAAATTGCTTTTCTTTGTTACGTTACATCGTTTTCAGCTTTGTTTATATCCTTCTACCCTCGGCGATTTTTTTTTGCTGAAAAATAAAGGAAAGCGACAGAAATAAAGAGGCCGCAAACCACACTGGCCATGTTAAAATATATGGGGTTAATGAAATTTAATGGTTTTCTTTACTCTCATTTCTTTCCGCTAGACTTAGGCCGAGATGTTCAATTACACTTTCGTCCCCAGGCGAAAATTGTGGTTTCCCTGCCTTACGAAACTTACCATGCCCTGGAGAAAAGGACAAGGCAGAATGTATTAATTAAAGCATAAAACTAACGTCTCTAAATACGATGTTCTTGTTAAGGTTATGCCATTATTAGACTTTAAAATAAAATATAGGTGCGCATAAAATACAATTAGGCGATTACAGGTTTGCTTTAAATAAATAAAAAGGAATACATTTTCATTCTGAATATCCCTTTAATAGATTTTAATGTCTTCTTGTTTTTTCTGGCGTGATTTTCCAAATTATTTTTCATTTTAAGGTTGTTGACATACTAGTAAATTTATTATTATGACATCTATATACAACATTAGTATTATAGGTTTTGAATACAGATTTCTTCTAAAAATCACCATAGCTAAATTAACGTCATTTGAAGAAGTTATTTATATAATACATTATATTTAGCTAATATATTTTAAGAGTCGTACCAAATAGATACAATAGTTAATAATTTCGACACCTGCGTTTAAGTACAAATTAGAGCTGTTTAGGTATGGGAGAAAAAGAGACATCGTCTCCGGCCTAGAGCCGAACTAGAGTCCCTCCGTTGAGCCCGGAGTGTCTTAACTGCTAGGCCACAGAGGGCAGAAACTATGTTTCCTTTCTCCATGTGTAAGGTTGTAAGATATTACTACCCTTCACGGGGCTAAAACAAATAGGTACAAATTACAATATCAAAAGCCTATGTCACTTCAAAAAACATTAATTTAATCACTTCATTCTAATTTCTCTTAATGTTTTAAACATAATAAAATTATATGGGTTTAAAATTAATTTCCATAACGTAATTTCATACGCTATAACAACTAAAAGTTTTGATATCATATATATATACCGGGCTAGATGAAGCGGGTCACCCTGTCCCCATTGACAACTAAATGACAATTAAATGACGAGTATAAAATTTTCTTATCAGTTACTAAGATTTACTTTTTAATGTGGATAATTACTACGAATCAGCATTGCTTTATGATACTGGCTGAGCTTTCAATGTTCTTTTGAAAAAAGAAAATCTAAGCCCAAAGAAATTTTTGACGATCTAAATTTTGCTCTATTGCGTCCTCTGTATTTTTTCTTTAATTCTAAATAGGGTAATGCCTGCATTCATGACCAATAACGAAACCTTCGTAAGCTATACTGTAAATGAGACAAATAGAAAGAAAATAGCTACATTATATTTTAAATTCCAAGATCGGTTATTTGAAGTATTATGAGGGCAAATATGACGTAAAATTTAAAAATTATCTACTTAAAAATGAAAAAATTTGGAAAAACCAGGCATGGATTTTTCTGCAAATGAAACTTGTCGAATTAACGCATCTTTTGCGCGGTAAAAACGTGCAGTGTAATTTAAAACAAACTAAAAAAATACATTTGTTTCCATTTCTGGCTATTTACCAAATGGAAATCTCGCGCACTCTGACAAAGCTACAAACATGTTTGACAATGACAAATACATAAAGTTCGTGCCAATTCCTTACATATTTCAGGCTTTTGTCTTTTTTTATATTTCTCGCTTACCATTTTCGTTCTAGCATTTTAATAATACTGTCCACACGATACGATGGCGAAGGAGATTTGGCCACGAAAGATAGCTCAATAATACAGTATAAACCCCAACTATTATATTACGCGCTATGACCGGATTGGAGAAGACGTAAGTGACGTTATGTCTGATTGGCCGAAAAAGAAATAGAGGCTGCAATTATTGGTGGGAAATCACCACCTTCTACGAATGAAATGAATAGATATAAGGGAAGATGCATAAGAACTTAATCGATGCGGCTTTTCCTATTGGAGGCAAATGTGGGGATTGTCTTATCCTCTTGCATTATAAGCTCATTGCTGAGGCTCGGATTGTAAGCATTAAAACAACAAAACAATATGCATTATTATAAAATACGCATTTAGCCACATTTCATGCATATACAGAGGATGTTCGCACATAATTATAACGATTTTGTTTTGAAATTTAAAAAAAAAACTAAAAAAGAACCTGAAAAAAATTTGGTTACACGCTATTACTAGAAAAGTAAAAAAAAATTGTTTGCAACTAAAAATTGAATTTGAGCTGTGAACTGGAGTACGAAAGGAATTTCTGGCTTGAAGGCTATACATTTGCCCTTTTTGAAGAGAAATATTCACATCCAATAATTAAAAAACAACGTGAGAAGCATGGTTTTCAAGTTTCAAAGCATAAAATAAGTGATATTATTAATGTAAAATGAAAAAATAGTCAAGCTTTAATGTCAAGAGGAAAAAACCCCAAAAGATATATCCCAAAAATGTTTGCGTTTTTAATATTTTTAAAGTGCAGTATATGGTTTAATAAAAAAATTCGAAACCTCAAATAATTATTGAAAAACTTTGCATACATAGGTATCAATTTTAAATAAAATAATTAATAAAGATTTGAATTTAATTAAAACAAAAAAAGTGCAGTTTATCGTCTGCTACCTCGGCATGTTGCTGAGGGAAGATAAGATTCAGGTTGTTATATGAAAATCATTTAGCTAGAAAGAGATTGTTACAATTGAAGAAGCATGGATTTATTTAAATGGTTGTAATGAGAAATTATCGATTTATTATAGAAAAAGAGGCCCAAGCAACCAAAAATTTGATTCAAAGAGAGCAAAATACTTTCAGTAAAGGATTAATGGTTATGGCTGGCCCTATTGTATTGGAAAATTAAAAATAAGAAAAGTTGCAAAAATCAACTCTACATATTATCAAAATAATGTTCTGACTCCTATTTTTAAAGAAAATATTCCAAAATTGTATTCTACTGATTTTTAAAATGTGGAACTCCATCAGGACAAAGCGAGCAGCCACACCTCCAAAAGTACAACCGCATTTCTAGAAAAAAATGAGACAAGAAACTGGCATGAAGTCAATACTAGTTAATCATATTCCTGCAAGTCTCCAGATGTAGCACCGATGGCTTATTGTGCATTTGGACTTTTAAAACAATCTCTTTCAAAACGCCGACCCACTACCTTGGATGGACTGTGGAAAGCTGTGGAGGAGGAATGGGACAAAATCCCGTTTGTGACTTTACGAAAAGTCCTATTATCGTAGAAATCTAGATGTAATATGATAGTTCAAAGACAGGGCTATCAGATAGAATACATCAAAAAATAATATTTTGTTGTATACGTTTTATTTATGCTGTCAAAATTGTTATAAATGTGTGTCAATACCTTCTGTATGTGTATATATATATCATTATTTGGTCAATGATGATGATCATATATGCATCAATTGGCTTTTTTCTACTTCTTGAGGGACGATATTGGATAATTGGAGATGGTCCACATTTGAAGTCACACAACGTAACTGCTAATTGCGAAAGGCTACCCAAGCACTGAGAACATATTATTTATATTTATTCCCTTTAATATTTCAAAATAACCAAGGCAGTGCGAAATGAGATAGAAGGCTGAATGCGATCTACAAATTTTTATCATTAAGTGACGTCATTCAACACAGAAAAGTTTCGGTCCTTATTTCGTGAGGTGCCTATTTGCTAATACGTATCCTGTGTTTTAAATGTTTATTATTAATTGTTGCAGCTCCAGCATGTCCACTTTTTCCGCTATCTAAATATTTTTATATATGTTTTTATACTAAATATTTAAATATAAAGAATAAAAATGCAGCCAAAAGTACTACAATATTTAATACAAATAGTTATAAAAAAATGCTTTTGCTCTCGTGAAATTTGGAATACAGTAAACTTTCTCAATAACATATTCTAATTAACGACTGTATATATATATTTAAACAGGCTATTTCGCGATTCATGCAAATGCTTCCTAGAATGGCACACATAGTTGTTCTGGTTAGAGACGTTTTTATTCCGTCTCTTGAAAGTCGTTAATGAGAGAATTTACTGCAAAATAATTTCACGTAAACTTTCACAGCGTATTTTAAATGGGTTTGTTGTCTACAACCACTGAAGCAGAAAAGTTAGGGGCGTTTTTACTCCGTCTCATGAAAGTCGTTAACGATTGAAATTACTATAATATGATTTCACGTAAACTTTCGAAACGTATTTTAATTAGAGCTGTCGTCTACTACCACTGAACCAGAAGAGCTAAAGACGTGTTTACTCTGTCCTTTCAAAGTCGTTAATGGAGAATTTACTATAATATAATTGAACGTAAGCTTTCGCAGCGTATTTTAATTTGGTTGTTATTTATCAGCACCGAAACAGGAGAGTCAGAGATTTTTTAATCCTTCCCTTGAAAGTCATAAATGGGAGGATTTACTGCAACATGGTATCATGTAAACTTTCGCAGTGCATTTTAATTAGGTTTGTTGTCTACTGCCAATGAAACATAATAAAAACAATCTGAGAAATGTTAGCAAACGCCAACGGAGATGTCAAATCTTGAAGAATTTTCAACCCTTAATAGTTTTATACAGTTATATACTCTGCAATATTGAAAAAATATCGGGATAAATTAATAGGGATTAATATCGGGAAATTAATAGCTTTACAGAAATGGACTTACAAAAGTATCTATGCTTGTCATAGCGCATATTCTGACACAGTATTTGGATAGTTTCCAGGTTGTTTATTGAAACAACCTACCTCACCACTGCCGAATGGCGATGTGATACTTTGTATGTCTCTTCATATCTCCATAGTGTAAATTTAATTAATAATAATAATTATGAATGAGAAACTCAGGGTAAAGCTTTTAATAATTCATAAGTGTTCTTGACGGCATTGCTGCGAAATGTTATATTGCATTTTTATAAATTTTTCATAGGCACATTGAAAATGCACAAATATTTTGAGATGTCAGTTTCAGAAAGACGAAACAAACGAGCGAAAAATGTAGAATCAAGAACTTAAACTACGTGATGGATTGACGTTAAGTAACTGGGCTTTGCGTTTTAGCTTTTATGTAAAGTGCTCGCATAGTTCCCGAATACGAAATAGGGAAAAGAGGGCTCCATTATTTTATCTAAATCGCCTCCTCCTCCACCTCCTCACATTTTATCTGCCAACTTTAAAGCGAAAACCAGCAAAAAATGAGAGTCCAAAAAAGAAATGAAAAGAAGCATAAAACTAAAGCTATCACCGAAACCAATTTGCCTTCACAAGCTTTTTTTTTACTCTGGACGCTGTTTCTTTTAATAGCCTTTAAAAACAAAAATTCTGGGTTCTGATAAAAATGTACTAATTGGAAAAGTTCGGCCGTTTGCAGACAGTAAGATTTCAGATATCACTTTATGGGTTTCAGCTCTAGCTTTTGAATGATTATATTGATTCTGGCAAATCAGGGTATACCGCTATTAGCCTGTTTAATATAATAGTGCTACATCTATGTTCAGAATCTCCAATTTTCAAGGCAATTTGAAGTTTATAGACTAGAAATTTTCGAAATCTTTTCATTGAAATAGCAATATGCATTAAGTTTATGCACTTGCCAAGTAATTCTGTTTAAACTAGAAAATTAAAATTCTGCAATGAAACAAGAACTTTTGAGTATCTGTAATTTTTGATATTAAGTAAATTTTAAAACCCGTTCCCTCAATAAAATTTTCGCATTTTATTATGAGAAGTAAAAAAATTGAACAGCACAGCAGTAAAATTGTTAAGCACAAAATACAGCAATATGGAGATAAAGTTTAAAAATAAGGAAAATTATTTCTTATTGGTATTAAAAAAAGAAAATGGTCAAGCAAGTCAATTTGTTTCAATATTTTTGTAATTTAATTTTCAAATGGAGTGAGTAACAAACATTAGAATGAACGAAATGGAAAAAACTGACCCATTTCCGTCCATTAAAAATATATAAATAAGGAAGTTTTATTTATCAGTCATTTGTATTCACAAAATTTGCACTATTATATTCACTAAATTTTCACCATTATATTCACTAAATTTTCACCATTATATTCATTAAATTTGTGCTATTATAGTCACCAAATTTGCATTAATATATTCATTAAATAATTATTTAAACTAAATTCTTTGAAATTTCTTTGAAGTTAGAAATTTCTTTTGAACGAAGTGTTATGTCTGTTTTGAATCTTGGAGTGTACATTATGAATAATTATACAATTATATTATTTTCATGAACACACGATAAAACAAGAATTGTATAGGAAATTAAATGGGGAACAAATATTTGATAACCTTTGACGTTTTTGAATTTCAAAAATAATAAATATGTTTGCGTCTATAGAATATTACTGGTGAATTATTTCATTTAACAGAACCTATGTGGCAGAACTTCTCCCTAAATGTATATTTTTAGAAAAGATACATGTTTGCCAAACCATTGACATTTAGAAGGAATGAAATAATGCTTAGATCAGCTACTGAACGAAATTAGCATTCAGAAACATATCCTAAACTACTAGCAATTCCTCAGGCGGCATAATAAAGTCCATGATAACATCTGTCACTCTGCAATGGGAATGGACTTAACCAAGACACTTTTGATCCATGAACCACTGGCTTCTCTATCTTGAAACGTAGATCACAATAGTATTAGATCCCTGATGTAGCAGATGTTGTTGACACGAGGGTTGTTACCGAGAGAGCCACATCAACCTTGGCGTCCGCATTGTTCCTCGACAGAAATTGCGATACAGGCAAAATACTTGTGGAAAATGAATCTTTAGGTTCAGACACTGCTGAAGTTACTAGATCCTTGGTTATTGTTTAGAATACATCAGGCTTATTTTAAAATCCCAATGCATGCATTCGTGGTACCTGCTGTTTAATATTCCAAAAATACATTGCTTTGTTCCTGAAACCAAGGTATCACCAGAAAATGCATTTTCATGATAAAAATAGCCAAAACAAGTGTGCACTTACATAAGATTATCTTAACTGGATAATATTGCTTAAAAGGGAGAGATGCATTTAGTAAATAGCAACATCATCATTAACTAAAGGAATAGACGTTGCACGTTATATAGTAATAATGTATAGAATGTAATTCGAGTTATTTTAATAAACATAATATTCACTTAATAAAAGATTGTAATGTTTGTTAGGCAAAAATATCTGCAAATTATAAATTCCAAATAGGTGAAGTAATAAAAAGCTACATTCCCTATAAGTAAAATATTTAAAATCTACAGACGTCATACATAAATTGGAAAATTACATACAAATTAAAAAAAATATTACGTGATGACAAAAATCGGAAAACTCCCATTATATGACCTACTATACGATCTACGCCCAACTTATTTTGTATTAAAGTTAAATATAAACACACTCAAAAGGATATAGTCGTATATTAGATATTTAGTACAGTAAATAGCAACGGAAAATAGCAAGTGTCGAATATATACCAAGTAATCTACACTCGCGTCCAAAATTAAGATGTCACGCAATCTTATTTCAATGAGAGAGGCACATATTTTGCTCTATAGCTTTTGATGTGCTTCATTTATAAAAAATTATTTTACAGAAAATTAGACAGAGATATAAATTAACAGAATTACAAGGAAATTACATTTTAGGTATAATATTAAGGGGAATCTACGATCAAAAATAGTACAAAAATTTAATGTGGAAAACAAACATTCGTAAAAAAAACAGATTTAGGGTAAAAAATTTGCTTACATAAGCATCAGCAATCATATTTTATAGAAATAAAATACAGGGTACCAGGGAGGAAATTACATAAAAAGGTTAAACACTGGTAAAATAGCAATGAAAAAGTTGAAAAGTCATTGCTATTTTACCAATGTTTAACCTTTTTATGTAATCATATTTTAGTAATTTTGCATGTTTATGCCGGAAAATTTGTCATTATAAATCTGCTTGCTTACGAAATGCTATGATATATACACGTAGATAGTAAATAAAATTATTATTATTATTATGTATGGAAAATGAATAAAATTGTTTAAACAAAGTTTAAGGAAGGCAATTCGAAATGCCTCAGGTGGGCAAAAATAACTAATACAATTCACAAAATTTAAACACATCGGCTTTCTTTTTGTGCATATAAAGTTCACAAAAGGAAGAATATCTCAAGCTTTATCGTCTCTTAACCTTAAGATTCTGGGAAAAACATGGAGGAAAATTAAGTACGGATTAAATGTTATCCGTAAACTAAAAGGAACCCATGTTGAAACGTATTAATGTGATTTAAAACATTTTTTCTTATTTGAGGTACTGTTTTGAAATTAATTATTTTTTAATTTTTTTGCTCAGTTTCGATGTTATTAATTTTTTAAGCAGGAGATTTTATGGACACCCTGTATATACGCTATATCTAATTTCATAATGAAAGTTATGTGACGTCATTATATACCCAATGTAAATGTATAGGTAAATTTCGTGTTGTCTTCTTCGAAAAAGCACGAGTATGAAATAAATTGTAGTAGCTAGATTTCAAGGGTAGGGGAGTTAGTAATTATAAAATCACTTACGCGATATAGTAAGTGAAACTTTCTTTCCTTATTTTTAGTTTCCAATTTTATATATATATATATATATGAAGAGTTTGAATAAGAAAGAAAAATTAGACCTGCAACGTACAAACATTGGTTGGCGTTATGAGCAAATAATCATGAGTTAAACAATGTTTTAAGGATCCAACATTCCCTATTCAATGCAGATATTATAAAGGGAGACCTGCGTGTTTATCCATGTGTTTATCCTGTGTGTTTATCCATGTGGCAGAGATTAAAACAAATTTTTGGATAAAAACGTTTTCACATATTCAAACATTTTTCAATGGCATAGGTAAATATTTTTCAACATTTGCCATCATGTGCAAGAGGTTCTATGCTTCAAACATACAGAAATTTCTTGATAATACAGAGCAATACAGAAATCTGGGTACAAACTCTACTCCTGTCTTCAAACACATACAGGGTGCTTTTGAGAATCTCAAAGCCATCCAATCTCCAATTAACTTCCCATACATGACGCTTACTGTTAAATTTCATAAAGATCCAATTGGTTTTCGCACTGTTAGATGTGCTACTAGCTCTTATAGTGTTAGAGCTGTTAAACTGCTTCTTCGAACATTTAAACAGATTTATGTTAAAATTTCCTTAAATACCTTTATTTTTAAAAATAGTTTTCAACTTTTGAAGACTTCGAACTCCAGTGATAGGAATCCCACTTTCATTAAGTGCTTTGATTTTGAGGATCTATTTAACCAAATCAATTTAAGAGACCTATATCGTGTGTTATTAGAATTATTTACAGAGTATGATATAAAACCAATTGACAAAATCTCGTTTGTAAAACTACTAAACTTCTGTCTTAACTATAATATGGTATATAATGGCACTGGTTATTATAAACAGGTAAGAGGGCTTTCTCAAGGGGGAGTATATTCTTCTGTAGCTGCAGATTTATACTTACATAAATATGAAAGTTTGTCTTCACCAAGAACGGATTTATTTTTTGGCAGATATATAGATGATATAATCTGTATAGGCTATGGTATGGAGCATCAATTGGACCTTGATTTTTATCCCTCAGGATTAACACTGAAAGATACCTCTGTATCTAGAATTCGAGTTCACATTTTAGATTTACTTATTACTATCAATGAAAATAATAGATTTGTCTTTCAAATATGCGATAAAAGAAAACAATTTTTATTTGCTTTTGTTCAGTACTTGCAATATGACACATGTCTCAGAAAACATGTTATAAAAAATTTGATTTTAGGTGAACTCTCCAGACAGAAAGTGCTTTCAAATAGAGTTGAAGCCATTTCTGAAGGCTTAAGATCTTTTAAAAAATGTTTGGTTTTAAATGGTTTTCCAATGAACTATATAAATAGAACATTTGCAAATTTCATCCCTAGAAAGAAATCTTAAATGTTTCTTATAAAGAATAATCATTGCAATTAAATACATCTAATCGCAGTTCTCAAATATAGATGGAAGCACCTGTTCATTACTCCTTTTGGATATCTGGTATTGCTTAATTTATAAGATGTGGAAACACTTTCAAAACTGCCTTTGACTGATCATGTGCTATATTTTTAGTTACGAGTTTGAATTTAATTTCTACATTACTGCTATTACAAGGTAATTTAACCACTTCCTATTTTATTATTAATAAAATATGCTTGCAAAACTCTGCCCAAAATGTTTAGAAATAAAATATTTCTGACACAGAACAAATTCATCTGTTGTTTTCTGCATTTGTGGTATTACTTGGCCATACTGAATTTGTTGAATTACTACTTGTAAGTTATACAACATTGTTACTTTGATGTGAGATGTATATACGACTTTCTATTTCTTTCTATTTTTTGTCTCTTTCAAACACAAAAAATTGTTTAAATCTCTGCCACATGGATGGTTATAAACAAACAGGTCTTCCTGTATAATGTCTGCATTGAATGGGGAATGTTGGATCCTTAAAACACTCTTTAACCCATGATTATTGGCTCATAACACCAATCAATGTCTACACATTGCAGGTCCAATTCTTCTTTCTTATTCAGACCAACTATGATCTGTCTAAATTTATCAACTCTTCATTTATATATTAAATGGAGTGTTATAAATGCTGTGTTTTATAACAACTCCATTTGCATCATTTAAAATGGGTACATATTGGGCAGTGGTTAATGGTATTGGTATGGGATTTAAATACCTGGTACTATAAATTTATTACGTTGGTGTGATATTTGTATATTTAATGATAACACTATTCAAAAACAATGTTATTACTATTGTATAATTTGTTCTGAGTACATATTGTAAAATATTTTTTAATTGTTTTTAAACTTATATAGATACACACAGAAGGTAGAACCTACATATAACGAACTTCCGTATTGCGAAATTCTTTATATAACTAAGTTTTGGTTAATCCCCATGTCCATTACCATTACATATGAAAGTGTTTCTATATAATGAAATTTTTAATCACCTAAACAAAAAAACAGCGGTAACGTCAGCGATACCGGCTTCGCTAATACCGTGGGAATACAATACGCACACTTAAAAACATCTATTTTTAAATGGTTGAATGTTATTTATGACAAACAGTCCTTTACTGTAAAGCGGGATTTTAACTGTGGTATTATATTGTAATGCCCTGGTTCATGAATACATCGTTTCCACATAGCAAATTTTCTATATAACGAAATTTTTTCATGGAGCCGTCCGTTTCGCTATATAGTGGTTCTACTATATATATGTATATATTCTTTTTCTCTGGAATATATAAAAAGAATATATGTATATATTCTTTTTATATATTCCAGAGAAGTGCGAACGTTCTTTGTATCCTATTTTCAACGCGCTTGTATAGGGGAAAATATTATAAAACCGAACACCTTTTGGGTTATGCCCACATGTACGAAATCAAAGGTCAAAAATATTCTACTAATCGTTAGTAGTTCTAAATGGAAATTGAACTATGCTGAAATGAGGTTATTGGATGACAAAAATTTGTCTTTCCAGGATAATTTGATTTTTTGGAAAAAGTCAAAATACCCGGTTTTGTCTCAACGGCAGGACAAAATCGGGTATCCATTTTAAAGCATCAAAATACCGTGCAATTAAAAAATCTTCATATATTTTAAATGAAACAAGTGGAAAAATTCATTTCTGTGCAGTTATCACAGACAAAGACATCGTCTTTCTCTTGTACATGGCTGCAAGCATCATGGGCCAATCCTCGACATACTATGCACTGGATCCAGCACACTTTATATCTCGAATACAATTCATTGCAGAATATTCAGGTTTCATCTTTTTCCTCCTCTGAAGATGAGATTTCCTGCTAAAGTTTTCGCCTCTTCTCATTAGTATACTTGTTATGAAATATATGAACTTTAAAAGCTGTCGCAAAACACTTTAAATAACGATTTTCTACTAAATTGTTTACAAAAATAAAACGCGTGTAGTCCACACTTAAGTAACCTCCTCCCAAGTCGGTAATCAGAAGTGGACTACGTGTTTGGAACTCCCTAGATATGTTACACTCCATCGTTTGACAATATAAGTCCATAGTCTACCTTTTTCCTCCCTCGAAAAGGTCCTATTTAAGGCCTTGACCCCGACGCATTTTGTGAATGATCCCATATTTTAAAATACCGCTGTCTCATAAGTTTAAGAAAATAATATCGAATTATTTTCGCCCCCATATTATTACATGTATGGGGCAAAACCGGATAATTGCGGTTTTGCCTTAACGTAAGAAAAATAATATAAACAGCGGTTATGGTTTTCCACGGTACAAGGTTAGAATCAAAAGTATTGCGACCTACTCTTTTAAAGATATATAATACGATGTTGTACTTAATGCAATTAATATTCTACGTAGAAATCATCAAGGACGGTAAAATATTCAATACAAAATTTATATTTTTATGCACAAAAACATTGAATATTTCTTAAAAAAAACGACGTCGGCATGTATTTAAAGTTCATCTCAAAATGCTAATGGCGCCAACCTGCTACTAATATCGCAAACTGACCTCAGATATCAACACATATCATAACGAAAAAGAGATACCCGGTTTGTTCCTCCTGACCGGTTTTACCATATTTACCTCCAAGTATTATGTCTATTGTTGTCCGATATATCTATGAAATGTAATGAGATTATGTTAAATTTATACATTTAATTACACGTACACAATTCAGGATAAATAAAACGGTGTTAGTTTATTAACATTGAAGAGGTAAATATAAATGACGTAATAGTCAGGTTCATTAAAAATTAAAAGAATAGTAAATCTTCAGTTTCGCATCCAGAACCAATTCCATTTGCGTTGCTCTTTCTGGGGTATCTGTGCAAAAAATAGTCTTGCAAACACAAGAAGCTTTGATCAATCTTAAAATTTCCCCTGGGCATCTTTAGATAATCTGCTGAAGATTGGTTTTTCTTGGGAGAGCAATCTTTTATGAATTAAGCCGGAATTTTTTCCTCTACGAAAAAGAAGAAAGATTAAAGTTTGTTCTTTCGCCATGTCAGATGAAAGTTTCATATCTTCACTTCAACAAATCCTCAAAATGAGTTTTTCATCTGTGGTTTCGTAACATTTTTAATTTAAGTTAAAGTGCAAGACAAAATAATAAGAAGTGAGAGAAAGTAAGGCAATAATAATTGTTGGAGAAAGCAAAGTAATAGTAATTGTTGGAGAAAGTAAAGTAATAATAATTGTTGGAGAAAGTAATTTCAAAATCTTAAAAAATAGAAGTAAACAACAATATTTTATTTGATGGTAACCCAAAGTCCCTTTCAATAAATAAAATCCTGATAAACTGTGGAGAAATTTTACTTTTCTTTGGAATATATGTCTTTGTAGCTTAACAATAAATTTAAAATTGAATCTTCCATTTTAGATATACATGAAATAGATTACCTATTAATGACTTAACGCTTCCTTTTATACAAAAAGCCTTTACTGGATGTATTCATACAAGTTTTAAGGAGTATAATACATTTTGAACGTGTTAATGTATATTCATAAATTACTGGAATGGTAAACTCGGTTTTTGCAACTTATAAAATCCACAAAATATTGATCAAGTGTTTTTCGGGAAATTTCAGAATGTAATATTTTATTCATGAACAAAAATGCCAGAGTTTTCGATTGATGATATTTTGTAAAATGTTAAGACGTGCTAAATGAAAATATATAACCAAACACAGAGTTAGCAAATAAATTTCACATTCATCATTAAATTGTGCATTGTCTTGGTTATTATTGGCAAGATGAAAACCATACAGAGAAATACGACTATTTTCATTGACAAAACATTTAATTCTATATGTAAATGATGACTCCAACGACAAACTAAACTTATATCTTGATGAATCACAATAAAGAAAGTTATATAAAAGGCGACATTTCATAAACGTTAAATTTATGGAAATTGAAAAATTAATTGCTGCTGACGGCGATTGTAGGGAGCTAAGGTGACTAGTCGAACAGGATAGTTATTAAAAAGTGAATCTGTTCGGCTTATTGCGCCTGGACGAGGAAAGATCCTTAATCCTTATAGTTGAATTTAACCTTATTAATTATAACATATATTGTAAATTCAGAACTCAAGCGAAAATCAAAACTGCTCTCTTGCTATTTCAAATATACAACAAATTGGATTATGTTTTAAATATAAGATAATATTTTTGGGGCATTACTTTTGTTCATTTCTATAACTTCAGTACGTTAGCAATGGCGACATTGGTATTCAAACAGTCAGATTTTAGTCGTCAAATTCACTCAATTTATTTAATTTATTTATAACGCTATCTTACCTCAGTTTCATTATATAATTATAAATAATGATATATCCCCTCTATACATGATCGATATAATATGCACATGGCAGTTGATATAAAAACTTAAATTATTGTGGCCGCCAAAACGAGTCTACTTTTGTGTTTATAGTTCAATTATTACTAAAGGTTCATGAAATCAAATATTTAAAGGAAAAGTGAAATAAGAAATATTTCTAGTTCCTATGTCACATATCTCTCTAATACAATTTAGCGGATGAGTTTTTGCTATGGGGGTTAAAAACAAATGGAATAAAGTGAATAGATTTTAGTGGAATATGTTGGCTCTTTAAGACAGTTCTAATTAATGTCTATAGTCTCTTTAAATACCTAACAATGATGCATATACCACATTGTGCACGAATTTTAAAGAATTAACCTACATTAATTACCACAGTATTTTTCGGAATAAATAACTATAATTGATTTACTTTTTAGATAAAATCTAAACAAGCATGACGTTTATTTAGGTCCGAGGCCTTATTTACAAAAAATTGTGTAAGACTGTCCTATAGAAATAATCCACGTTTTGAGACATATTTGGCAATATTAGATGTATTTTAAATATAATTATTATATCCATAATTTCTAAAACAAAGGTGGAACGATATTTACCGTAGTATTCAGAGAGAGTTTATAACGTGTAAAAAGATAATAATAATCCACTCGATGCAGTTATGACTCCATTTGCAGTAAGAAACCAGTTGGAGTGGAACGAATGATTTTACGTTTACTTCATTTACACAAATTTTCACCATCAATAGATTCTACGAACTGTCGAATTGAAAAATTGACATACACTCACTTTCCACCTTGAAATTTCTTATATTCTTCTAAAGATGTTACAATTCTAAGAGGATTAGAATTATGCTTAATAAAATATCATTTATTCGATTATAAGAGGTTTTAGACGCATCCAAGTATTTGCTAAAATTTAGAAATATTTCAATTTTAACACAAGGGCATAGAGCACTAATTCTTGAAGTATGAATATTTTGTTCAGTAAAATATTTTTATATGGAGGTACAAAATTCAGTAATTTAAAAACGCATGTAACTTTTTAAAGACTTTACGAACGGAGATACGGAAAAAATTAAAAGAAACATGATGTTGAATTAAAATATTAATAAAGTTTTTATTTTCTCAACGCCTAAGGGAATATTAAAAACGGATTACAATTAGCTACTAATTGAAAATTTGATGTGCACAATAAAATTCATGCAATAACAAATATGCTTTTGCGTCTATGTTTTCAAAAAATTAGTTTATTTAATTCGCAGTATCTGTTTTTTGACATAAGTTTCAAATTATACAATAATTTTTGCCACCCACGTATTAATTAGCTCAAACTAGAGCTTATTTGTTTTGGAGAAAAAGAGACGCTTTCCCCATCCTGGATTCGAACCAGGGTCCCTCCGTTTAGCCCGGAGTGTCTTGGACCGCTAGACGAATGAGGACAGGAAACAACGCTCTCTTTCTCCGTATGTAAGGATGTATGATATTATTACCCTTCACAGGGATAACACAATTGCCAAATATGGTCAACACAGAAAAGCCTCCGGGGCGAGATTTTTGTGAGTTTTTCGTGGGGGAATTTATTATCTCGTGTTGACCATATTTGGCAATTGTGTTATCCCTGCGGAGGGTAATAATACCTTAACATCTTTACATACGGAGAAAGAGAGCGTTGTTTCCTGTCCTCATTCGTCTAGCGGTCCAAGACACTCCGGGCTAAACGGAGGGACCCTGGTTCGAATCCAGGATGGGGAAAGCGTCTCTTTTTCTCCAAAATCAATAAGCTCTAGTTTGAGCTATAATCTATACGTGGGTGGCAGAAATTATTGTATAATAAATTCCCCCACGAAAACTCACAAAAATCTCGCCCCGGAGGCTTTTCTGTGTTGACCATATTTGGCAATTGTGTTATCCCTGTGAAGGGTAATAATACCTTAACATAAGTTTTAAAGATGGATTTACAAATTTTTATCATCGCCCTTCCATAAGGGTTCTTTATACTGTTCATAAATTGTTTTAATAATGGAAGTATTTTGAAGTTTATGAAATAAATTTATACATTGTACATACGCGTAACTTAAAAGTTAAATAAATATAGCTTAATCTGGGGAAGGGAGACGAAATTGGGTGGTAAAAATACGATTTTGCCTCTTTTCTAAAAAAATTAGGGGACCCCATGCCCCCGCCAGATTACGCCTATGATAAAGACTGGAAAAGTGACGAACACTACGCAAATATAACAATAATGGAAAAATAACAACGTTTTTTGGCGTTACGCCATTGTTTTTCCATTATTGTTACGCCTATGATATTGCATATTCCACAAACACGAGAAATTTTACTGGATTATCTTCAACTTGCGCATATTAATGACTCTAATAAAGAATAATAGCATAAAGAAATTTAAATCTTTTGATAAAAAAACAAATTGTTTGGTTCTCTTACACCCCTATTACGCAATAGTACATCAAACAAAAGTGTAGGTCATGAAGAAAACAATACAAATTAAGAAATTCCAGACTAGTATAAATCTGCTTTATTCAGTTAACATAAAAGCCCTTTCGGAGTACATACCAAATACAAAACTGCTATAACCTTAGCTCTAAAGTCCTTAACGACTCTTGTAACTTTTGTTTTCCTTAGAAGTTGGTAATTGCCGCCTTTGGATTGTCCTCTAACGATTGGTTAGCTCAAGGCTAACAGGTGGCTCAACAGTATTAATTCAGTTGTTCTGTCGTCAATATGTTTCTCCCCAATTTCGTAAATAAGCCCCGTTGTTCATGGTTTCGAATTTGAGTGAAATCAAATAGGCCTATTTTTAGTTTATTGTTTATAAGTTATTATATAACTATTTAGATCTATGATTCTATACATCTAAGTGAGGAGTGGTAAAAGTTTCTAATGTCATCCCGCGGCACATTCTGCCAAGTATTCCTGATTGGTTGTTCCATATGTGCGACATTTTGCGGTGCCCGAATCTGGCGGCCTACCATATCCCATACATGTTCGATTGGCGAAAGGTCTGATGATCTTGCTTACCAAGGAAAAGTATCAACAGAGCGGAGGCAGCTCACAAATATGCCAGCAGTATGGGGCCGGGCATTATCTTCTTGGAAAATGAACCCGGGTTGTCGTGTTATAAAGAATAACGCAAAAGGCCTCAGGATGTCATCAACATATTATTGATCTCTTGAAGTTGTACGCATGATAAGTAGGGGCATCCTGCTGTCGTATTAAATTTCACCATCACACTAGATATAATAGCTTTGTGTCTCTGAAAAACAAAGGGTTGTCGGGATCCGTGTGGAGCAGACGACTATAGGATCCGTGTGTGGGTAGTTGAACCTCCACACACGGATCCAATAGTCATCTGCTCCAAGTCTAAAGCGAGGTTGATCACTGAACACCATGACGCAATCTGCTGGCAGCCATGATGATCGGCTATGATACCACCACGCCAAACAACTAGGTCCATAATATGTGGTTAGAGGCGGACGACTTAGCGGCCGCTGTGAGTGTAACCTCACCTCAGCCAATCGTCGTGAGACAGTGAAAAGTGTCACGGGTAGTATAGAATAGACGTTGGATGGCGGACAATGATGCCGTTGGGTCAGCTTGGGCCTGTCGCACAACTAACCGATCTTTCCTCGCATTCGTGCACCTTGGCAAGACCAGCCAGCTTCATGCATCCCGACTACGTGAACACGTTCCAAGTCGTCTAATTGGCTATAAGATCGACAACGTCCCAACGTCATTACTGGTTGCGTCTCCAGGGAACTGCAAACCGGCAAAGATAAAAAAACGTCTGCAATTTTTACCTTCGTTATACGACGCCAGTTACGCAGTAGAAATGTGCTCTTTGGTCGACGTTAACACTCATTGGCCTTGAAAATTTAATCATATTCCTAATAGGCTTAAAAGAATCTGCATACGAAATTTTGAGATGATTATGTTATTTTTAAGGATGCTTCTTATTTTTGCAGAAGAGTGTAGTTAGATGTGATGAGCTTTAGGACCGCCTTCAGACTCTGAACTGTCTTATAAAGAGTACAAATAGAAGAATGTATAAGAGTCACATAAAATAATATGCATTCAAAATCTGTAGAAATTTAAATTTAGTGGTCTGCAGTACAAAGTACAATGTGATATGGAAGATGAAATAGTGGTTTGCTGATTGATAATAAATTAGTTGATTGTGAATTTTAGATTTGACGATACAATGATGTTTATAAGATCCATAATTCCAAAATCAAAAAAGCAACGGAATAAATACGGTAAAATTTTCTACTTAAATAGACGTTATCTTAATTAAATTTCACATGCCCCGATATGACGAGGTTTTAATATTTTCAAATACAAAAGCTGTTAATTGTTTTTCGTATACAGTGAAATCTGTCTATAACGAAACAAAAATGATCGGTAAAAAATATAGTTATATACAAGGTCAAACTTTGTACACTTCATATTTGTCGAGACCGGAGAAAATATCTTTATAGAGAAGTTATTGTTGTAGATGGTATAATTTGAGACAGATTTAACTGCATATCGTTTGTGATTAAAATAGGGTTAGAGACGCGTCAAGGTTCAGATGACTATCCATTGCATTATTAAAATGTATGCTGCAATTATTGATTTCTAAATTAAACTTGAAATATGATCTAAAGTCGACAGTATCAACTATTTAAATAGTGCAGTTAGTGATAAAAATTGAACAGTTTTCACGATAAGTTTGAAAGAAGATTCCCTCTGACTTTCTAAAAATAACCAACACCATTTAACACAATGGTGTGAAAAAAGGTGCACATGACATTTCTTTGCTTTTCATACATCTTCATTAACCAATGTTTTGACTTCTGCGAAACATTTATTGGCAGGAAAAAACTGCATCCGAGAAACTCTCGTAAATTGGGATGAAAGTATCGATCGCGGGGAAAGGATTCCCTAGATAAAAGATGAAGGAAATGATTATAAGAGGCAGATTGCCTAAAGGGATGACAGGGTGGGCAAGAAAAAATCTTAGCGTCTATAGCTGATCCTGGCTTGACCTTAATTTGCGCTGATATAGCGACAGATAAAGTGTCTTTTACATTGATTTGCCCTTCCTAACGCCATTTCCTAACCTCAACCGTGATCAAATGTTTCTTTCATGTCCAACCATTTACCCTCGAACCCATTGCCATCCTCAATGATCCTATTCTTTAAGAAACATAATTCTCGACCCCAAAATTTTATGCCCAGTTTTGGAGAGTTATAGTTCGACCAGTTTATAGCAGATCCAATTTTGTGTAGATCTTTAGAATTCAGAATACGATTCAATGTATCCCAACACGAAGTTTCAGACCCCAGAATTTACTGTCTTGGCAATAAAGGGGCCCCATTTTTGGAACATTGCTGCTCGTTCGCGATTTAAATCTTTCTTATTTTTAAAGACTTTTTATGGGCGATAAATGGCCCGCCAAGCGCCATTTTCTCTTTATGTATGCGGATCTTGTAGATGTGGAGCAGTAATTCATTCATTAGATATGCATACAGATGTATTTTTCGGAGAATGACGCCACCAGGGAAAATGTCCTAAAAGTTTGACCTGAATACGCGCAGTAAATTTTTACTGTCGCATTCTAGACATATAATTTATAGTTGGTGCATAGTTTACGAACCATTTATAAACTTTTATAAAGCCAAAAACGGTTAGAGAATATCTGCATTATATTTATGGTAAACGTGATACACTGCTTCAGGCTCTTTAAATTTCAGCTAACTATTTTGCTGTATTTTAAATCCAAAATAACAAGTTCATTTGTAATCACTTTATTTTAAACTATATCGCTATATGTAACAAGATATAAATGATATCTGTGCCTAAAACAAATGTATACGTTGCGTGAATATTTCAAATATCGTGGATTTCCTGAATACTGTGAAATACTGAATATCGCATAATATATATATATATATATAGCTTTTATATATATTATTTATTATTATTTATATATATTATATTTATTATTAGCTTTTATATATATATATATATATATAACAACTCCAGCGGAAAATGAGAACCATCCAGAGAAGAGCCGGACAACTACACCCTGCAACGGCAATTGAACGGCAAACACTACCCCGGGAAGAAGGAGGACGCGGACAAGCGGACCTCAAAGACTTACATGACAAGCAGATCCAGAGCATGAGGCAATACTTCCAGTTGAAGAGTCCCCGATCGCCACTCATCCAAGCCATAATACAAGCAGATGCAAATTACACGCCACTAAACCTGTGTAGTACCGAAGAGCGTGTCCTCGAAACAGCCAACGAACAGAAACTGAGAACTTGGGCCGGAAAACCATTACATGGCAGGCACTACAATGACCTGCAACAACCACACGTTGACAAAAAGGCATCAAATTCTTGGCTGGCCAAAGGCACTCTCCAGCCAGAGACAGAAGGATTCATGCTAGCCATCCAAGACCAAGTGATCGCAACAAGGAACAATCAGAAATTCATCCAGAGAAAAGACATAGAAAGCGACAAATGCAGACACTGTCATGCGGCATCGGAGACAATCCAACACGTGATGGCAGGATGCAAGATCCTTGCGCAGTCAGACTACAAACATAGACACGATCAAGTAGCGAAAATAGTCCACCAGAAATTGGCAGCGAATGCTGGCTTTCTGACAGAAAAATGCCCGTACTACAAATATGAGCCAGAGACCGTGCATGAGAACGAAACACACAAGCTTTACTGGGATAGAGCAATCATAACAGACAAGACAGTCCCACATAACCGTCCTGACATAACCCTCGTCGATAAATCGAATAAGACCACGTACTTAATCGACATAGCAGTACCCAACACCAATAACATACAGACAACCTACACAACGAAAATCACCAAGTACCAAGATCTCAGACATGAAGTACGAGATATATGGGGTATGGAAAAGATCCTCATCATCCCGTTAGTCATCTCAGCAACAGGGATAGTACCAAAAACGCTTGCGACGAATTTGGAGATACTCAACATTGACCCAAACACCTACATTGAAATACAAAAAGCCACAATCCTAAACACGTGTCACATTGTCAGGAAGTTTCTAGACATGGCACATTAAGAAGTGATGTAAAAAGAGGCTTGGGAACATGGCGCTCTGCCCGTCCCAAAGCCTGTTTCCGCCAAGAATGGGCGAGGAAAACTTTTATATATATATATATATAGCTATGTCTAAGTGAGCCTGGTACCACTTTTCAAAAAAAAATTCTTTTTGAAGATGTGCTTTCCATTTTTTCTGTAAAAAGTACAGCGTGAGCGTAATATAAAATAAAAAAAAGCGTTTAAATTCAAAATATATGAGAAAACTCGAAAATATAATGAAAAAAATTGTCCGGCTATTTTATATAACTCAAGATATTTTTTGTGGCTTTTGATAAAATAAAAACAGTTTCGTATAAATAAGAATATAAAAAAGGTTGTCTTCTGGAAATTTTGGTAAGTTGTTTAGAAAAAATATTAAAAATATAAAATTTTAAAAATTGGCATTTTTCGAACTTTGTAATAACTTTGTGTAAATGTTGTTATTAGAATTCATATTTCAGGTTATATTAAATGTATGAAAGTCCGACAAAGACAAATTAACGAAAACTGTATAAAATATGTACCTTGAATATTTCTAATATTTCCTTTAAACGGTTTTGTAGATATATCAAATTGAATTTTTAGCATTTCAAAAACTTCAGTTTGAGAAAAACGCATTTAAAATTTGTCGAGTACAACATGGACTCTGTTACAATAATTGCCATTTTGTGGGTGGAAGGATACACGTGCTTTAGAAAAAATTAAATACACCATTGCGTTCAGAAGAACATAATTTATTTTCTCATGCAAAAAATGAGAAATAAATTTTTTGAACGAAATTTTGCAGCAGTACCCTTTAAAACTAAATTTTATTGGGTTCAAACTTTTAAGTAATTTTCTTAACGATATTCTATTCAATGTACTGTTCTTTCACGACAAGAAGTCCAATGGGACAGCTAGAAACAACGGGAGATGATGTCACAAAAGGTCTAGCCGCTTACAGTAGAATAGACTCCAATTCCAAAACTTGTTTTTGGTGAACGTTTATCGGTGGCAAGTATATATTTCATTATGTGCTTAGAACACTTTATTATAATTTGCATATATTTAATTTGTGACTACATTGTTGTAAGCGAATGGTTGGTTTGTGGCGCCACCTTCCGTTAGTGCTAACTGTTCAATCGGACTAATTTTCGTGAACGAACAGTACGTACTTCCATATTGAAAAGCAAGTAATGGTGAGTGTCCATATCATTCCTTTCAAATTAAACAAGCAAGTGAAAGAAAATTGCCTAAGGTCGATATTTAAATTTAGCGGGTTTCAATTAACATTAATTCGCAACTCTCTAATCCGCAACTCTCTAATTTCTACCTCTATTTCTCAACTCTCTAATCTACACATCTCTAATCTGCAACTCTCTAATTCACAACTCTCTAATCCGCAACTCTCTAATTCTCAAGTAACTCGGTAGGTTTCCTACGTTAACAATAGCCATCATTATTGCATTTACGGAAGACCTTTACATTATCCTTTTTATTGTGGACGGACGGGCGGACAGACAGACAGACAGACAGATAGACAGAAAAACCAAAAGCAATAGCGGGTTCAATATCTATTGAAACCCATTAAAAATGGATAAATTGTTTAACACCGAAAAATTTCGTAATGTTTTCTATATTGAAAAAAAAACATTTTGGAGGACTTTATTTGATTCATCCATAATTTTTTAACTAATACCCTGTTTTATTTGATTTGCAGGAGTTATAAATGGTAATGCTTTAGAAACAAAGTTTAAATTTACGATCCAAAAAACAGCATTTCATGATTTAGCTTCTTCATTAGCTCCTCATAGGAGCTTTTGACCTAAAGTATAATACTCCATGTCAAAGGTCACCAAACCGTGGCTCATGAACAATACTTGGGACCCTTGAACGTGTAATATACGACTTGAGAAAATACATTTACTTTGTTCTTTTTGCATCAAAATTAATGTAAAATTAAATAATTTTTTCAAACTTTACAAAGGTTTACCTGATTAAATAGGGTGTTTCATGGAGTAACATGTATGCTGAAATAGTTCGTGGTTTACATAACATGCTCCTGTATTTTATACGATTTAATTTTACAAAAATTTTTAAAAATATTTTTTTTTAATTTTATGCATTTTGGTATTTTGCGTAGTGCAAAGAAATTTTTCGAACTAAAATACTAAAGTGTAATCCATAAACTTTCACTCAAAAATTTGGTTAAATAAAATGTGATCCACGGAATTATTTTCTAAACTTTTTTTTGGGGGAATTTCTAAAAGTTCTCAGAAGATGGGGGTAATTATGCGGAAGGTAATTATTCATGTTCTAATTAGTCTCAAGGTAATTATTTATCGGGAGATATTCGTCATTTGAAGCGCTAATTAGACTTGAGCTGAGATAATGGATGAAAAATATTATCGCTAATTCTGGGGCCGCATAAAAGAAACATCATTTAATTTCCATGAACCAATTTCGATAATGGAAAATTTTATAATTAAAATTCTTATAGCTATCCCTTATTTGTTAATTTTGCGTCCGAAAGCGCTCCAATTAGTCATGGAATTATGGATTACTAGCAGTGCTTGGCCCCTTAAACACAACACAATAAAAATACGTTTAGTCAACAATTGCCAAATATTTTAGGAGAGCAACCTCCTGAGATCGTGCCAAACTTATTCACAATGTGAATGTGTTTTATAGGTCAGTATTTCACACGCGCACACACACGCAAATATATATATATATATATCATCATCATCATATTCAACCATTATCTATCCACTGCTGGATGAAGGTCTCTCCAAATGCTTTCCACACAAGTCTATCCTGAGCAATTCGCTTCCACGTCACCCCAACCTGTTTTCTTATTTCATCCACCCATCTAGTTTGAGGACGTTTTCTAGGTCTTCGGTGGTCTCTTGGAATCCAGTTCAGAATTTCTGTTGTCCATCGTTGATCAGTTCTTCTTGCAATATGCCCAGCCCATCGCCATTTCAGCCCTTTTACTTTAACAATGATGTCCTCTACTCTAGTTTGCTCTCTCACCCAAGTGTTTCTTTTTCGATCTCTCCTAGTTATTCCAAGCATGCACCTCTCCATGCTCCTTTGCGTTGTCTGTAACTTTCGTATTGCTCCAACTGTTAGACTCCATGTCTCTGATCCATAAGAGAGGACTGGCAATACACACTGGTTGAAGACCTTTCTTTTTAGACACAAAGGCAATTTCCCCTTCAGGATAAAACTGTTTCTTCCAAATGCACTCCAGCCAAGTTTAATACGTCTGTTGAGTTCTTTCATAATGTTGCCATCCATTGAAATCAGCTGGCCAAGGTAAATATATGAATCAGCAATTTCTAGCTCAATGTTGTCAACTTGTATTTTTGTTTCCTCTACGAAATTATTGAACATGATCTTAGTTTTTTGTAGGTTCATCTTGAGTCCAACTTCTTTACTTCTAGTTGAGAGCTCCTGTACCATGTCTTGGAGTTCTAATGGGTTCGTTGAAAAAATAACAATGTCATCAGCAAACCGCAAATGATTTAAATATTCACCATTTATTTTTATTCCCTTGTTATTCCAATTTATCTGCTGAAAAATCATCTGTAAAGCTGAAGTAAAAAGTTTTGGAGAAATGGTATCTCCCTGCCTCACACCTTTACCAATTTTGATAGTTTTGGTATCTTTATGTAACCGAAATTTTGCACTTGCATTTTTATACACACGTTTCACCATGTCAATGTACACATCCTCAATGTCTGTTGATCTTAAAGAGTTGATGACTGCTGATGTTTTAATAGAGTCAAAGGCCTTCTCATAGTCAATAAATGCCACACACAATGGAAGTTCATATTCATGTGTTCTTTCAATTAATTCTCTTAATACTTGAATATGGTCCACTGTACTGAATCCACTTCGAAATCCAGCTTGTTCTCTTGGTTGAGCTGCATCTAATTTTTTCTGCAGGCGATGTGTTAGCACTTTTGTGAAGATTTTATAAATAGCAGGTAACAAGCTAATTGGTCGGTAATTTTTCAAATCCTCTTTATCACCTTTTTTATGCAAAAGAATTACTGTTGCAGAATCCCATTGGTTTGGTATGTTACCGCTGTTAAGACATTTGGTAAAGAATTTTGCAAGTATGTCTTCTACATATTCTCCAGCTTCTTTTAGGATATCTAATGTAATACCATCATCACCAGGGGCTCTTCCTTTCTTCATACTTTTTATTGCAAATGAAACTTCTTCTTTTAAGATTTTAGGAGCTGTTCCTTCGACTATTTCAATGTCTTCGTTTAATCCACTGTTACTTTCGTATAGATTTTTGTAGAATTCTTCAACTCTTCTAAGTATTTCTTCCCTATTTCTTGTTACGGTGCCATCCTCTCCTTTTAATGCAATGATGTGTTTCTTCCCAACAGATAAACTTCCTTTAACAACCCTAAGGCTCTTGTTATTTTCAATGGCTTTCCTTACTAGCTCACAGTTGAATTTTCTTATGTCTTCTTTCATGCTTTTGCGCAGAGTTTTACAAAGTTCTATGTACTCAATCCTGGAACTGGTATTTTGATTGTCCACCTTCATATCTCTTCGCCTTTTCATGAGCTGTTTCGTCTTCTCAGATAATTTGCTATTGTGCTTTTTACAGGTTACACCACCAATTTCCCCAGCAGTTTCAACTATTGTCTTAACAATGTTTTCATTTGCTTCTGAGATATCACTTTCATCAATAAGTCCTTCCAGTGCAGAAAAGCGATTTTTTAATTCCAACTTGAATGCCTCGGTATTTTCTTTTAATTTCTTTAAATCCACCCTCTTACTTACTTGTTTCCTAATGAGCTTCTGCCTTTCTAATTTAGTATTTAAGTGCATTTTACATCTCACCATTCGATGATCACTTCCAGTATTAAATCTGTTCAGTACGCTGCAATCTTCAATAATTGATTTCTTGTTTGCCAGGATATAGTCAATTTCGCTGGTTCCTCCATTGGGGTGTTTCCATGTCCATTTTCTTTGCGGTTTCTTCTTAAAAAATGAATTCATGATGCTAAGATTTTCAGCTTCGGCAAATTCTATGAGTTGATCGCCACGTTCATTCCTTTCCCCGTATCCGTATTTACCAACCGATGTCTCTCCTTGTTCCTGTTGTCCAATTCTTGCATTAAAATCTCCCATGATGAGCTTGATGTGTTGTTTCCCCTTGGTATGTAGCTGTTTGATTTCTTCATAGAATTCCTCAACCTCCTCGTCGGTATGGCTTGATGTTGGTGCATATGCCTGTACTATCTGAAGTTGGTATCGCTGGGTTAGTTGAACAACGAGCCTCGCTGCTCGATCTGACGTGCTTTCAACTTCAAGAAGGTAGTCTTTAATTCTTTTGTTGATTAAGAAGCCAACACCACTTGTTCTTCCAGTTTCCGTTCCTCTATAATAAAACAAATGTCCACTTTTAAGTTCCACCAACTCTTCACCTTTTCTTCTAACTTCACTGAGTCCTACAATGTCCCATTTGATCTTGTCAAGTTCTTCTTCCAATTCTTGAAGTTTTGCTTCAGAAGCAAGGGATCGTCCATTATACGTTGCCAAGGTCAATAACAAACGGCAGCCTGGGCCATTCCAGTGATTCTTAGCACCCCCTGCTTTCATGCCACGCTGACCGCTGCCTTGATCAGGAGCACTCCAGCACCTGGAGACTAGGGGCCATGGTTTTTGGTGTATTAGCATATTGGAGGAATTAGCCATCATTTCACCACGCTGGCTAGACGGGTTGGTGAATTAGCCCTCCCCTTCCGCCTTTCCATCCGTGCAGCAAATATTAATTTGCCTCATAAATAGAAAGCCCAGCCTGCACCACTTGAAGGCGGGGTAGGACACTAGGTTACTGGCCTGGCCGGTTCCACACATCGTCACATACGTTCAGCGTGTGGGTCTCCTTCCAGTTAGATACCAGCAACCCTTTTGCAGGCCATATATATATATATATATAAATTCTACCTGTTTATTATTTTATTTTACAATACTTGCATTTTAATATTAAAGCCTAGACGATGAGAGTGTGCAAATATACTAGGTAACTAAGGAAGCCGCGGATAAGAGGAAAATATATGTAAAAAAAACCTCCATCTTAAAAGAAGATTGACTTCCCTTAAATATCTAAAATACCGTCAGGTATTTTAGAAATAACAAAAAAACTTGCAGCCTTTGCAGAATTTCTATTTTTGTTTCCAAATAGAACAGTAAAACCCTTTTTCAAGGAACCCTATAATAGTTAAATTGAATCTTTTTATAGGGTTCAGCGAAAGAAATTTAATTACAGTTTCCTTCTTTTACTGCAAACGCACTGATAAAAAATTCGAATAGCTACGATGTATTTCTTTTCGCTCTCTCTCTATTAAAAAATAATGGTGAGTTTAAAGAGTTTCCCGAAATGCAAAACAGAGCGTATTTTGCTGCTGATGCGCGGCGTGCATCTTATACACTTAAATGCGATTCATTCTATTTCAGAAAACGCTAAAGAAGTAAACGACAGTGGATAAGAATAAAACAGGCTATATACTTGTTTTTTTAGAGGAAAATATACATTAAATAATGTAACGGTGAATGTGTTATAAGTACAGTATGTACTCAAAAGTATTTGAACACCTAAATGAAATGGAAAAAATGGCACTTATTATCTAAAATCCTTCTAATATTGGCTGAAGTTTACACGTAATGGCTTAGAAACTATTTATGTAGGCTTTTTTCAGGGATTATTTCTTCATTTTTCTCGTAAAATTTTAGCAACGCTACCCCAGATTAAAATTTTGCTAGTCATATTCTGATGAGGCGTTTTATTTTCCACGGAAAATGATATAAAATATATTTTCTATATATAATATTCAAACATCTATATATTTGTGAGTTTTTCATATCTTTACATTACGATTAGGAAAATCTTTGACACTTTTTCTACTGCACGAGGTTTTCAGTAGCGCAAAGAAAACGCTTTGAAATAACTAGCACCAAAGCGCTATATTCTAGGTAGAGCAAAACTTCCTACTTTAAATAATAACAGCGTTAGCGTAGAGTAGAGCGGCTACAATTATCGCAGTTGTCGGCATCTTCTGATTTATTAGTAAAGCCCGGATTGTATGCAAATTCATTTGTACATATGCAATGGCATATTTTAAATCTCCTGCGTTAACGTTAGTTCATATGAATCCATAAGAAGGGTCAATTTTCAGAATAAATGCATATTTCAAAGCTTTCAGCCAGTTTAACCATTTTATTATTCTTTTATTGGAAAAATTATCTTAGAGCGCTAAAATTGTCTTTCTTCTGAGCTCCCGCTCAGTGTTCACTCAGTGTTATCGTATCTGTTCAGTGCCCCCACTGAACAGAAACGAGAGGGGAACTTGCATAAATGAACACATTTAATCATAGCCTAAGGCCTTAAAAAATAAATTGCTGTTATAGCTGAACTAATCACACTCCTCATCAGTGAAATGAATGAGATTAATGCTGTTTTGTTAATCTAAAAGTCAGATTACATACACTGAAACCAGGGGCGGCTCGGTGTTCATTTTGAACCCGGGAGGCCTAGCACAAATATTTCTTTTCGGCGCCCCCCCTCTTCTGAAAAAACAGGAGATTTTCACAGATGCATAGTGAGCCATGTATCCTATAAAAGTAGCCAAAATTCTGAAAGGATTTCTCTAAATACGTCTCTGAAAATTTATATAAACTTTAGAGAGATCTTCTGCAGTTGGGGCAATTAAAGAATATTTGAACTTGATTTCCGTTAAGCGCCCTCATTCAAACGGGGCCTCGGGAAGGCGTCCGGGTCACCCGTCCCTTAAGCCGCCCCTGAGTGAAACACTTGTTAGCGGACACATACCGGACAAGAAAAGGTTTTCTATAGAAACGGAGTTTTATTGAGAAAGAATTTCTTGACACGAAATTTTTATTTGGCCGTTAAAACACGGTGTTCTTCAAGAAGGGTTTTACTGCATAACAAACTTATATAATACAAACTTCCACACCATTATCTATTAGTGGTATGTGTTGGTGATAACTTATATTGCTGATTGAGTATCCGTTATAGACTCTCCACAAAATTAATACATACTGCCCAATAACCTTATATATTGTACTCAAATTATGTTGTATAAAATGCACCACTTATTACATACCAAATATGTTTACCCAGCTAGTTAATTATATAATTAAATTTGCACTTTAAGACAGTTAATTATATAGAAATTTGGCAAAGACAGTTAATTATATAATTAAATTTACTTGGCACAGGCAGTTGTTATAATTAAATTTGCTTGCTTTAAGAGTTAATTATATAATTAAATTTGCTTGCTTTAAGACAAGGGGTATTTGTTTTTCAAGCAAATGGAAAAATATTTAGGTTAGTTTTTTATATTAAGTGCGCATTTGATCATGATAAGTGCATATTTTATTATTTTAAGGGAAACTAAATGTAAATTTTACTTGTTTGATTGCATATTCAGCTGGCCTTTTTATGCATGTAACCTGGCCTCTATCGATAACTAAAAGTCAGCCTTATAAGCGTAGTAAGTTCACTGCGCTTCATTATGACGTTGTAATTGCTTATCAGTCTAAACTTTGCGATTTGACGTCCAATTATCTACATCTTTTTCCATGATGTGCAATGCAAAAGTTACATGTAGGCCTACAGAACGAAAAGTATTGGTTTAGATGTCACTGAAGCTGATAGCTTATGGTTATTTTTTATATTAGCACATTTTTGTGCATCTTCGGCTACTTTTTAGCTATCTTTAGCTGTTTTTTAGTTATTTAGCTATATTTATGCCATAAAACACAAATGAAGGCATTGTCTGTTTTAGTTTTGTTTAATGTTTGCACACACCTTTTAATGCATCACACACTAACACTATCTTAAGGATGCAAATATTTCATCCATAAATAATATAAATATTCGCTATTATTATTAATATTATTATTATTTCAACTTTGAAGAATGACATTACAAATTAACCTTTTCATAGTGTAGTGACTTTATTATCAGAATTGGACCTATTTCATTTTCTAATTACAAACATATTAAACAGACATTCACTTCCTCCCTCTCTACAGCTAATCTCAATTTATATGGAGTCGTTACGTTTTCCTGAGCTTTCTTCAGATTTCACGATTTCCAATTCAGGAATCTCTCACGTTTTTTTCTCTTAAATCTTCCTTTGCCTCTCTCTCTCTCTTATATTTATATTAAGCTTATTATCCATATTCCCGTTTATCGCTAATTTTCCTTCAGAATTCAGCCGACTTTTCATCACTTGATAATAACATCTCAGTATGGACTCTTGTATTTCTTTCGACACTTATTGTCTTTGTTGCTGCTCTAATTTGGTCACATATGGTTTTGTCCTATCTAATCCTCACACGCATATATAACGGCATTCTTATTTCAGTTAATTAAAGCCATTATGTGCACCATTGATGCCAAACGCATTATGTAAAATAATAATACGCTTAAAACATTGTTATAGTTAAAGAAGTGTGCAATGCATAAATTGTAAAAGTTATATGTCTGTTCTACTTTGAGAGGCAACAGTTTACAAAGTCGGCTAAAACACATGTCTATAAGTATTTCTGAGAAAATTTGTTTTTCTAAGCAAAAATATGTTATGATAGTTAATTTAATTGTATATATTGTTGTATTCGTGCTTTATTATATAGTGGAACCTGGTAAGATGACCACCCTGATCGGCCACTTTCTATAAGAGAGAATCATAGGGACTTAGTCATACTATAACAAAGTCTGTTGTGTATAGTGAGCAACTCTTTACGTTCACTATTGCAGTCCAGTCCCAAAAGTGGTCACTTTAGGCAAGTTCTGCCATATGACGAAAACTGCTCATTCTAACTGATAATAAGAAACATATGTACGTGGAGAAAATCACAAATTACTTAATGATAATATTACCTTTTCGGCAGAAATGGGTATTTAATACTAACTGCATTTGGCGCTTGATCGCTTTTACCCGTAATTTATAGGGAAAAAGACACACAGGAATCATCCCTTTTCCATAATAATAACTAAATAATTGTAGCTACATGGAAGATCTTCGAAATTTTTATTTTATCCTTTGTCAAATTTTATCTTGCAATGTTTCAATTAAATATTTTTAATATTTATGCTGATTAACTACTGTATGAAGAAATGTTATTTACTTTAATCATTTTAAATAACAATCATATTACCAAATCTACATACTTACACATAATTTTTAATTACGTCTAAAACCCATTCAGGTGATTCATCCATAGGCAAAAAAATAAATCTTTAAAGTGAGTTGCAAAAAATCTTTTTATATGAACACTTTGACAGTTTTTATTTCGTTCAAAAAAAGCTGCTGTGTATTTCAACCCAGAAGGAGTATATTACTTTTTTTGCATTGTTCCTTTCTCAGCTTAAACCTATATTTCATAAAAACATTCTTTTACGACATCATTTTCGTTTTTTTGTTTGAACGATGTTTCAAAAAAAGAGATTTCCATTAACCGATATTTTGACCTGTCATTTACATTGCAAAAAACTTTTGTTAAAATAATCCTGAACTTCAACTCCCGGTTTATTCGCTCGTCTGAATGAACTATATTTACATTACGGTTCTGGAAAGTTCTGCGCTTTAAGTTCCCGTTGTTTAACGCTTAACTGGGAAAAAGCGCTGAAAAGAACGAGATATTCATCAAAGAACCAAAGCACTACGGCATCTGGCAAGCGGACTGAATACAAAAGGCTTTTAAATCTTTTCAAGCGAGAGCTTTTCGCTACAAAAATGCGGACAAATTACTTTCTTCCTTCCCCTCGTTGATAGCGATTGTTTCAGAGCGGAAAAAAATCGCATCTCTCGGGTATCCACTTCTTTTATCCGTGCCAAAATCCGACATTCAGCTTTGGGTATTGCCAGTGCTGCCAAGGGAAGAAAAATCTCGAAATTCTGGCATAATCACCAGCTTCCATTTATTGCAAGACTAATCAGGTTCAGCCAAAAAGAGCGAAAATTTTGCTGGCAGCTGCATAACGATACGCTTAGCAACGGAAATGTAAATACGGAGGCGATGGTCCTCCTTTTGTAATGAAATCGACCACAAAGGCCCCTGGATATCTTCTGATCATGTTACTTTTATTTTCTGAATGGATGATTCGGTAAAATCATATTCCGCTCGATTCCGTTTAGCTATTGAAAAGTTCATTCAAGTTACTAACGGATGTTCGACGATATTTTTCACATTTGTTATTTCAAATTTTCTAAAATTACGTTAATATCATTGATGTTTCATTAGAAGAAAATTTGTAATTTGAATACATGTAACTGGTATGAAATTGTTATGCAATGAAACAAATTTTCTACCAGTTCTTGACGTTCATCAAGGATAAGACCGTTATTTGTATTGACTTATATATAGATATGTATATTGCAAATAAAATCAATATATAAATCATTATATTGACTTATATATAAAGTTAAGCTCGGTTTTAATGAAAACAGATATAACGAATAAATTATTTCGGTTTGTTCAATTTAAGGCTTAACATATTTATTGACTATCATGAATATATAACCAACCACTTCACAGATCTAACGAATGCAATGAAATGATTTCTTCTTCTCTGATTTCAATTTTACTCTTATATTCCAAGATTTTAGCCAAGGAACACCTGTGAATTAAAAAGTTTCACAAGGGTTAGATAAAGTATTAATAACCACCTTAGTTTTTCAATATTAAATTCCTTTAAAAGTTTAAAGTATAATAGTATAATAATAATAGTAATGTTTAATTTAGTAGACTGATTTTTATAAAATATACGCATTCTCTGTTAATGAATGTATAATATTACAGTTTTTGATATTATTATGATCACGGTTGTATGAAATAATGACTATAATAAAGGGAATCCCACAGTTCCTTGACGTTCGTGATTACGGAGTTGGCCAATATATTAACCTTTTTTTTGTATACAGGTATTAGGTCGTTGGGACAGACCTAGTATTGGGTCGGTGGGAATGAAATGTTCGATAAGGAATAGGTTTGGAAATGACCCCCCATACAGCTAAAAGAATTTACATACAAGCTTCCTGCATCTTACGTCACAGAAGTACTATAAATAGCTATCACAAGGGTGAAGAACAAGTACGAGTTTGAACTTGTTTGGTCATCAGGTGCTTCCAAATTTGACATCAAAAACTAAGATTTGAGAGTTATCTTCATTTATGAATTTAAGCTGGGACATTCTGCTGCTCAAAACATTAACAAAGCAGTCGGGGATAATACAGCCAATGAACAAACCATTCGGCGATAATTTGCTAAGTTTCGAAGTGGAGATATGAGCCTGAGACATGAACCACGTGGTCACCGAGAAGTTGAAGTTTCTGACAATGTTCTGCTAAGTGTGGTTGTAGCTGAACTGCGGAAAATATGACGTGAGATAGCGGCTGAGCTAGATGTCTACCACACTACAATTGTTCATCGCCTGGCTTCACTAGGTAAGGTCAAAAACATGGATCCTTGAATGCCTCAGAAATTGACATTGCCGACAGGAGGAGACGTTTGGAAGTCTGTACTTCGCCCCTTTCCAGGAATGAAAGAGAATCTCCACTGCAGCGAATCGTTACCTGCGATGAGTAATGTATCCTTTATGACAATCGTAGACGCTCTGCACAATGGTTGAGTAAAGCACAGCCTCCTGGATGTAATCCCAAGCCACCCTTACATCCCAGGAAGTTTATGCTTCTTATATGGTGGTCTACAGCTGGAATGATTCATTGCAGTTTCCTGCCAAATGGACAAACCATCACTTCAGAACGTTATTGTGATGAATTACAACAGATGCATTGGAAATTGATGGTGAAACAACCAGCTTTGGTAAATACGCATGGCGTTCTCCTCTTGCAAGGTAATACGCGTCCTCATGCCGCACAACGGACTGTGCTGACACAACGTTAGTTGGGTTATGAAGCATTACCTCATCCCTCCTACTCCCCTGACTTGTCTTCTATAGATTATCATCTGTTTCGTCACTTGGATCGCTTTCTGTCTGGCAAGCGGTTCACCCAAAATACGGAGGTTCACTGTGCAGTTGATGACTTCTTCGCATCCCAGCCACAAGACTTGTTTTTGTTCTGGGATCATGGACTTGCAAGCAAGTGACAACAGTGCGTCAATTCAGAAGGAAACTATTTCCAATATATAAGTTTCTATGCTTTTCAGTTATTGCCTTATAAGTATGCTGATCATTTTCCGGACATTTCATTCGCACTGACCCAATATATATTAGAACAACGGTTATTTAACTCTGGTCTGCTAAACCCTCAAGAAATCTTGACCTGACATCAAGTACCTCAAAAACTAATACAGAAATCTACTGACCTATATGGAGTTGAAGATAAAAATCTAATTTTTAAATGGCAAGTCCGGTATAACAGGGTTGTATATGAACTGCATCCCTAACTTTCTTACTAAGTTATTTAATTCGATGTTATCACATTATAAATTATAAACATAATCAGTTTAATAAACATATAATAAATGGAATATGTGGTTTATTTTAAATTCTTTTATAAATTTGGAGACGCTTGATGTAGAAGTAAGCTGCTAAAGAGGTTTTTGTAGTTTTTAACTAACTGACATCTAAATGTTGTAGCCGAATTTGAAAAGTTGTTTTCAGTTTACAAGAAATTCTGGTCAGAAACAGTCAACTCCATGCAATGTCATTTAATTATTTTAATTCTTTGACTGGATTTTTCATTGCCAGTGCGTATACCATGCATGATATGCAGCCTTAAAATCAAATTTCATCTGGCCTATTGATTGACATATTCATAAAATGACTTGCATTTGTAACGTAGGTTCTATTACGAATATATATATCACCTTTTCACTTTTATTTGAAGCTTTTCGGCGAATTTCTCGGTAGATTTCACAGCCGAATTTTGCATAACGTCACCTTTCAGCGAAAAGGCTAGCGACAGGTTAATATCTGCACTTGACGAGCAAATATAAATGGATATTTGAAGCACACTAGGGTTTTAAATCTGGAAATTTCGAGGATACACGGTAAAGGAAAGTTCAAGAACCGCTATATTAGAGGATATCTTCGGTCATCCGAACATGACAGCTGCTATGATCGTGTAAAATTCCAATAGATTCTGATTCGCAGAAGGTAGTATTAAATTAGCGGGTGTACGTAAGAGGGTGTTGTTGAACCTGGTACAAAATCTTTTCCCTGAAAGAAATTAATCTCTCATGGATATTACGAAATATATATTTTTGTTTATAGAAATTAAATTCCCCCTGTAATCTTTTAAATGTTTCTTGAGCTACAAGAAAGAGCTGAAGTGCAATTAAGAAAAATACATATAAGGATCTATAGTCAATCACCCATGTTGTTTAGTGCTTTCCTATCACTGGTGTTATTGGATGAAGGCTACAGGAACAGAAATAGTGCATAAAAGGTTTGCGAGCACACCGTTGCGTTTTCTTAGCGGCGGTTCATTGTGTAGAAGCAAATATTCTGAATACATCATGTGCAAGGAATTTACCAAATACTTTGCTCATGTAATTTTTTTCCATGTAGATCATACATGCTGAGCTTTCCGGTTCAGAATCAAAGAATATCAAGCTGATGTCTGGAAACAGGAACTCACTAACTCTTCCACTGCACGTACTTGGAACGAAAACCAATTCCAATTTGGTCAGACCAAAACCATTTTTAAACCGTTTTCACTATTTGAACTTAATTGCTATGAATCCTTTTTAACCTCCCTGAATCTCGGAGGTTTGGTAAACGACACTTTCTTAGTTAAAATCCACCCTCCATGGACTGAATTCCTTAACCTCAATTTATCGAATTAATGTACTTTTTTTAATTATTATTATTTTATTTATTTAAATTCCCTGCGGTTACATTTTCTGGTACCAAACGGCACCATGTCAGCAGAACTTGTTTATCTCGTCTAGTAGGAAGCTCATATTTTGTTTTGTTCTTGATAAAGAAGGTGGAAAACTTAATTCACCAAAAAACGTTTAAAAGTTTTTAAAATTTTAACTTTGTCGTTCGATACTTCAATTTTATTTCAACCTGATTTCTTGCCCATTGAATCACTGTTGTCAGCAAAATGTGCCATTGTAGGGTATTTGTTATAAGCTTAAGCTTTTTCAGAGGCGAAATAAAAAAAATATATGAAGGTGTTTTTAACAAATGAATAAAAATCTATTAAAAACAAAGACAAAACATTGCTTGGATTATAGGTAGAAGCAGCTTTGTCAGATTTATGGGAAAGCAATCAGTTCTTCGATCGATTTTGTGTTTAAAAATTTACCAAATAGGTGCTTTCACTGTATTATGATAGTGCTTTCACTATATTACGATAGTGCTTTCACTATATTACGATAGTTTTTTCACTATATTACGATAGTGCTTTCACTATATTGCGATAATGCTTTCACTATTTTACGGTAGTGCTTTCACTATATTACGAATAGCGCTTTCTGCTTCACTCATATTACTAGTGCTTTTCAACTAGAGAATGGTATGCGAGACATGATAGGCTTATTAGAACAAGAGCCTTATTAATAGCGCTTTCACTATATTACAAATGTTCTCTCTTAAAAAGTTCTTATTCTCGTTTGAAATTTTAAAATTTAGTTTACCACGGAAGAAATTAAACGTTGTTCATTATTAAAATTAAAGATGGAGGACTGTTGAAGCAAAAATAGCAGAATCATACATAATTTAACACGGATTAAATTTTTTTCCGTTTTCGTTTTTCATTTTATTTATTATTACTTATTTTTACCTTCCAAGTTGCAAATTAAATACTTCTCTATATCGTTAATTTTTGGTTACCAAGTCACTGCAGAAATTAGTGAGAAGCAAAAAGCAACACGTTACAAAACGCTTTTACCCCCATTTTAAATATAAAAAGACAATAGATAACATTATATACATTATTATTATGAAGCATAAGACGAAGATACTAGAGGTAAATAGATGTAGATATATCATATCATATAATGTAAGGCTTATCACTAAAACTGCTCTTAGTAAAAGGTAACCCATACTGCGTGGGATATTTTAATTCCAAGCTGTGTGCATAATCCTCGAAGCATATTTAATTGCATTTCTATGCAAACACAAAAGAGTGCATACTAACTAACAATTCTCAATGCGCTTTTGAATACTGTAATCTCAACTTCGTTTTCCTGTTCTGGATTCTTGGATCAATAAGTCCCTTTGCTCTAGGCTTTAAGAAACCACCGCCTTGAATATTCAATAGAATCCTGCTATAAATACGTGTTGGCAACCTTATTAGCAAGGCAACTGCAGACTGTTTTCCGCATGTATGCAGATCGAAACTTCGTCCGAAAACCTTTTAGCTCTTTCATTTTCTGTTTCAGAAGAGCATTTCTTTTATTCGTTACCATGTAGGTTCAGAGAAGCGCGAAACCATGGGTGGATCGATGGTGCTATTCATTATCAACGGCCACCCTTTCCTCGATGCCCGTAAAATATCACCGTAACCCGCACTTTAGAGAGCCATCGATTGCAGTTAAGGAAATTGGAACGAGCTATCCTACGGCATTTCACTTTATGGGCCCTTCCATCGGTCAGATGGATCTTAAGCAAGATTAACGTGGTTGACCGCGGATGAAATTTCCTTCAGGAGCAGAACAACTTCGCAGAGAAGTCCAAGAACTCATAAACCTTACCAAAAACGCAATAAATTTGTATTATCAAGGGGTAAAGGGAAATTGGAAGAGTTGGATGGAGTAATTGAGAAAGATATTTCAAAAGTTGTTAATTTTCTAAATGCAATAAACCTATTCGTTAGAGGTATCACTGAAGTTCCAGATTCACCAAATGTAGAGGGTAATTTGGCTGTGTGGTAGTTATTCCTTATGAAAAGCTAAAAATTCCAAATACAGTTGAACCTTGTTAAGATGAACACCAAGGGGAGCAGAAAATCCGTTCGTGTTAAGAGTAATTTGTCTTATCTGGAAAGGATAGTGTACTATACAACTGACTGGACTTCAGAAAACATTTCGTATTGAAAGTAATTCTTCTTAAGTGTGTTCGTCTTAATGAAGTTTGACTGTACAGTAACTCCTCTCAATAAAATCATTCTAATTAACTACTAAACGACTATTTCTGCTTAACCGCGGTATTTTCCTGTTAAGGACAGTGTTTCAGAGACTGAAGTCGGTGGGATTTGTCAAAGTTAGCGTTGTCCCGCTTCGAGAGCTAGAAAAATTTCTAGCCACGGTCCTTAACGGCGTAATGACATCACGGAAGGATATCACTGACAAAAACAAAACAGGGGTCGTCATGTTCTGTTGATGATGGCACATATCTGTTGAAACAGCTGTTAACAAATTTAATTGCATCAAATAAATTCTGTGTAGTTATTTCTGTTTGGTGCATAATATTTAATCAGAATTTAACGAATAGAATAAAATAAATTATATTCAATATGAAGAGTATTTAATGGGCAGAATAAGGCGTAAAATCAATCAAAGTTTTTAAATCTTTGCCATGTAATCCTTATACATTTATTATTATATTAGTTTAATGCTTTTCCCCAAGCCTGCTCCAGAAATGCAGTAAAATTACATTATCGACGATAATTTTAGATGTTTACTGATTTAGCTTAAGAATTGTTATAAATATATCATGATGCTATGCAGAATATTTTAGTGGCAGTGGTTCTCTATAAGATGCTCTTTAGCATAGGAATGGTATACGTATTTATGTTTCTACAGAGAAAGAATAGCAAGTTTCATATGGCGTCCGAAACCGGTTTCCCAAGAAGTTGGACCGCTTTTGCTAATGCCACCGAAACGCGAATTGCGATAGGCAGAAAGCCGGCGTGTGTTCTGTGATTAGTGGCAAATTTACCAGTCGGTTAAGTAGGCTGAAATTTACGGCGGCAAATTTTTTATGAAAAGCTTGTAGCCGAGAAGCTTGAAAAGGCGGGATTGTATTTTTTGGTAGCCAATTAACTCATTAATTTTGATTTTTTATTCTCAGAGGCATAACTAGGCATTGGTAGAGGAAGAGCTACCATGGGATCAGCCTTGAAAGAGGCTCAGAAGGTGCCAAATTAGCAAATACTTGCGGAAAGACGAATTTGAAATAATCAGCAGGGGGTCAAATTAAGAATGTGACAAAAGCGCCAAAATCCCTGTTACGCCTCTAGTTACATTTGGTAAGCCCAGGCGACAAAATATACTAGCATACAAGGGGCAAAATCGCAAATTCGTCTTTGTCTACAATACCATCAACAATCGAACCTGGGTTGATGGCAAGTTCAACAAATACGTTCCGACTGCATCAACGTATAGCAGTGTGAACCTATATTTTACTAAGGAATCCGAACCCCTTACGGTCTGTAAAACCCACCCTGGGACCATAATGAACAGTTAATCAGTAAGCCTTCTTTCATAATTGTAAGTCGAACCTGAAAAGCAGCACATTTGGTAAACGTATTAATGATTGCTTCACTCTAAGGCCCGATATAAAAATAAAGCAATGCCAGTGCGTGTTTATGATGCGGGGGGAGGGGGTGTTGTATATACCACAGAAGTGTCAACCTAATTATTATATATATATATATATATATATATATATACCCTTTCATAACTATAAAAGGAATAAAATAAATATACTTTCTAATGGCATTTAAATGACAATTTCGATTAGTGTCATGTGTCTCGGGAACTCATAGCCGATTCCAAAATTGAACACAAAATATGCGAATAATTCTGCTCGGCGTAAATTGCGCTAAAAAACATTTTAACTCCAAGTATATAAAATACGTGATAGAAGCTCATACTAAATCACGTTATGGAAACCGAAGAAAAAAGGCAATAACATATCAATGCTCATGCAATATTGAAAATATTCGACTTTTTCCAAACTTATATATATATATGAAATTGAAACTGACAAGTTTTATTTCTCGAAGGGAAAGGAAAATACAAGATATTTTAAAAAAGTAAAGGCGTATTATATGACCTTTTGTACGACACCAGTCCACTGTTTGCACCAACAGGTTAGAAATGACATAGTCTTTTTTTTTTTTCGTGAGCAATATTACACACGCCACCAAGGCGCCTTTCGGCGAAATCTACTTTCTCAACCGCTAAAAAATCATTCACTGTCAAATCGGCCAAGTAGATATCAATAAGTAGATAAAAAATGTCCACATAAAGAAATTCTAAGATTTTTGAGAAATATGAAGAAAGTTCATTTTTTCCCTCGACCGTTTGCTGTTGCAAAGAATGACGTTTCGGCGTCTACAACAAAATAGCCTCGAGTATCAAAAATTCTCAGAGGATTTTGCGCGGCAAAAAATGACGGCGAACAACTTTAGAAAATCATTTTACCAAATTTGAGGGAATTCAGAGACAAAAATTTTATCTCAGAGTTTCTTATCTTTGAAAGATTTTTAGTTTTTTCGATAATAGCAAACTGGATAAGTCTTAAAGCTCAAAGGATTTATGTTTTTTTTGTGCAAATCCGTTTAACCTTTTTTTCATATTTCGGTGTTACTTTGTAAATTCACTTTTATTCCATGTCTGAGCATGAATTTTCATAAACAAGTTTTATAGAAAAGCTGCATCGAAACATTTTTCTCCAAACTGTTTCTAGAATATTAAAAAAGAAACTGTATATATATTACTCTTCTTTGTTCAGTAAATCATAAAATTGACAATTTTGGGTACATTATCGCTTCATGTAAAATAATTGTTTGCTTGTGTTTTAAGGATTCGAGGACTGAAAATGTCCCACTGCACATGTGTTTACAATTTAGCCAGGAATCAAAATATTTTTTCACAAGTGAACCATATATTGTACTAGATTGGTCAGGAAAACATCACCCGTTCTAGCATACTATTGGAGGTGAAACCCAAGGTTAACACGAGGGTGGATCAGAAAAAATTTTTACAGCGCCAAATAAGATATATAAAATAACACCTGGCATGAAATATAAATGGCATGTAGGTATGGTAATTACATATCACTTTTCCACGCAATCTTCCAATCGATTGAGGCATTTATCAGACCGCAGAATGAACTTGCCTACACTGATGCCTACACTTGACTACTGCCCATAACGCCTTCAAAATGGCAAAGTGGCACAATAGCAAATAGCAAGCGGTTAGGTATGTTTAGTGATGGTGTCATCCTTCTTCATGACAATGTCAGACCTGACATCGCCATCCATACGCAACAGTTGCTGCAGCGCCTCAAATGGGAGGTGTGGAGTCCAGTGGTACATATATGAGTAATTCTAGAGGGGGGCTGAAAATCATTAATTTCTTCAAGGTTGTCAAACATTTTAGTAAATGTTCAAAGTACTAAAATACTGCAAAAATAAGTACTACTGCTTGACAATTAGTAATGAGCCAAAAGTGTCTTATTTTAAAATGTGACTGTAAAACTTTGGAAAGTAAATGCATAGCAGAATCGGGCAAATCGAAGTTTGGAACAACGGCTAGGGCAGGCTCGAGCCTCTTGTCCACTACATGGGCCATTCTTCCACATAGCTTGGATTTGGCTATTATCCTAATGACTACATCCTCTTTCCAAAAAAGGAAGAAGCACGTTTAAGTGTACGTTGGGGATAAGGTTCTCTTAGGGCACTGGATGTCATACAGCTGCCAGAAATTGGCTATATAATCAGAAAAATGAATTTTACCGAAACGGTTTGGGCAAGTTGAACCTGCGGTGTGATAAATCGATTATTTTTGCAGTATTTTAGTATCTTTTACATTTACCAAAATGTTTGACAGCCTTGAAGCAAGTACTGATTTTTTCAGTCCCTAGAACTACACATATGGGCCCACTGAGCTCCACACTTCCCATTTGAGGCGCTGCTGCAACTGTTGCGCATGGATGGCAGTGTAGGCTCTGGAATTGTCATGAAGACGGATGACGCTATCACCAAACATACCTGGCCGCTTGCTATTCGCCATTATGCCACCTGGAAGGCGTTACTGGCAGCCATGATCAGGGAACCAAACTTTCTAGAAATTGGGAAACGAACTCTCGACTCTATTAAGCTATCATTCAGTATTCGTACGAGTGTATACAACACATCCCACAGCCGTCTACTGCTAAGAATATCGGCTCTCGAGAGCGCCGCTTCAAAGCAGCCATCCCAATAGCGGTCACTCGGTAGAGGGGCGACGGGTGACACAACGAGTCCCACTATAGCGTAAGACATCGGCTGTGGTGACCGATGTTAAACTGAAGAACCAGTTGTCAACAGATCTGGCCAACGTGGTGTGCTTAAGGTCGAATCTTCATTATTTTTTCACCATGCTGCGTGTATGTGAAATATCAGAGAGACCTTCATCCTATAGTGGAGAGAAAATGGTTGACGATGATGATACAATGCGTAGAATCTTTTTCTCTCTCCCACGATCTCTTTATTTTATGCTTATCTACATCGAAAGCGTTACCACAGCGATAACATTATTTATTTATTATTTTTTAATTAATATCCTCTGAATATTCACTAAATTTAATGACATTTGGTTCAACTTCTTTGAGCTCCTATTATTAATTATGAATGGCTTTGTAGTTTATCCTTTGACTTCGATTTAGATAGTCCAGTGATATAATTAATGCGCTACCGAAATTGGATTTCGTATGAAAAATTAAAATCTAGTGAAATGCTGAGTTCCAAAATGCTTCTTTCAAAGGATCAAAAGGAAGCCAAGCGTGCTTAAATATCCTTTTAGATTTCCCCCTTAATGGTACTTAAGGTAAATTAAATTAGTAGTTCCCGAGAAATATGAAATCTGAAGTCTAGATGCGGCGTTCTGAATTTTGTTCAAAAATAATTACGAGCATTTAAGCAGTTATCTTTAAACGTTCGTACGGAAACGGCGAATTTGAGGCGATTAGAAGATTTCAACGTCTCCTTAGGAAATTGGAATACAAGGTCTTTAAAACCTCATGAATTTCAAATCTTATTACTCATAACTTTTCTCAAACGAATTTTTAGCTCATTAGGAATTTTAATTCCGTCCGGGTTTCCGAAATTCTTAAATGCATTTTCGTTTATGAAGTTGAGTAATTTTACTTTAATTATTTCTAGTAGGGATCAAATTGAATGCTTACCAAATTAAACTCCGAAATCTTAGCACTGCACTCCAAAACCATAATGAACATCAAAATTACTTGTGAGATGACATGATGACAGATTGAATAACGGAATTTGCGTCACTAAAATAACAACGGTTCCTATTGTTTCAGCAATGCTTGCATCTTAAATATTATAGTTATATCGAATTTAATAAATGTGCACCAACTGCATGAAACCAAATTTACAGGTCAATACTGGCTAAATAAATATTTACTTTTGCAATTATTGTAAACAATTCCTCCAAAACAATCTATCATTACTTCAAATTAATACTTAGCGAGCACAGTTATAAGCCCCGCCCGAAACGCTTCCGTATGCCTCGTCTTTCCTTGTCGTCTAGGTTTATAGACCGTCAGAGCTTATAGCTTGACATCCCGCTTCTTGCACAAATCAGTCGAGCTAAGCCTACAGCTGATATAATTATGATGACAGTTATTGTTTAAGCCACGTATACTACTACGATGACGGACGAAAATATAGTAGAAGCGAGTAGAGCCCCTAGACAAAGTTCCGCTACTTCGTTTTCCTTCGAAGTCAGAGAAAGATGATGATGCTGACTCTGTGCATCTGAAGAAATGACTGAAGCACGGTGAAATTTAGTTATTTGAGAAATTTTTCAAGCATACGATGCACATAAGAATTTATTAGAAATGAGAATAAACGATTTTTCGCATGTGCCATAGTACTGATGAGAGTGTCAAGCTGTAGAATCGCTGTAATAAAATAAAGTGACGGTCTATTCATTCTTCAGCTGCATGTCATTTGTTGTTTGATGCATGGAGTGATGGCATAGTATCATTTCGAAGTGAAAAAAATCACGATAATGGAAATTCTGTGATGTAATAAAAATGAGGTTAAGTAATGAGAAAAAGACTAAAAAGAAATAAGAATAAGCAAATTCTAAAATCTAAATTAATTTGAGCATTTGAAGTAGAACAGAAGGGGTGATTCTGCCATCTCTGACACAGTTGAACAATTATCTTAAAGCCTCATGTAAGAGTAAGCGTGGATCCGCTGCAATAAGCTTAGGATTATAGTCAGGTCCGTATCCAGAGTGCGGATCTTAGGGACCGGCCCCCGAAACTAAATTTTTAATGGGACTTGGCTACGGCCTTGCATGCGGTAAAAATTTTTGAACCCCCCCTTGAAATTAAATCCTGGCTACGGTCTTGATTAAAGTACTCTGATTACAGTTAACAACCCACTCACAAATACCTAACGAAGGTCACTACATCTTTGTCGTCGTCTACGACGTTTCCAAAGACGACTTCAATCCAAGTTTTCGGTTCATGTTATCAAGAAAATATTTGATTTATCCCTACAATAATTCTTAATTAACCGTTTTCAGATTGGGGTCCATTTTCCAGCTTCATTCATTCACTACGGTAGCCCTCCTGACGTATTTTGTAATTTTAACGAATATATTATTTCAAATCAATGTAATTTATCAACAATTCCTTTTATTTATTGTATTATACAAGGAATATAACAGCAGGTAGAAGAAAAATGACCTTACTAATTCAATAATTGCTTATTTCGCGTTTATTATATGATTTTATATTTAATAATTAGTGAAACAGATTTATCCATATCACGATAACTATAATAAAACTTTAACATGCTAAAAATTTAATTTTCATTGTTCCAACTTAATATCTCTAACTACAAATATTTACAATCAACTGCAGGCAGGTGTATGGGTGTTACTACTTATAATTTTTTGATCCCAAAAAAGTAGAGTTAATCATGAATTATGCATTTTAATTTCGATTCCAATATTGTAAGAGGTAGCACAATTACGATTACGTATTCCCTGTTTTAAAAATATATGGTCTTATGTTTGATAAACGTTATTTTGCTTACAATTGATAAAAGGGACTAACAAGTTAATATCTGGTTATTGATTTAAAATTAGATATCGTCCAAAATTTTGTAAAGATTCAGTGTTTTTGAAAGACAAATATTTTTACTGTCAAATAATTTAAGAAAATGAGAAAACTTAAATAACGTTATCAGATCCCAGATGGCTAAGGACGTCCTTAGAACGTCCCTAGGATGACCTTTGCTATTGAAGTTTAGAATTATTATGTGGTTTAAAATTTGATAAATATTTACTATTTTTATGAAAAGGAAAGTCTATTTAGTGGTAAATATTATAATACAGTAACAAGGAGTAAATATTTAGTTAACACTTTAAGAATGAATGTGGCGCAAAGACAGCTGAACATCTACCATGTTTGTAACACGGAAGTATTTTTATTGCATGCATATTTTCATTAAATATGTTTGGTAAGCAGTTAAGCCTTTATATTCAGATAATTCTCCTGTTTCTCCCATCATTTAGTATCCGCACTCACAAAGGATCTTGATTAAAACCTGCCACTTTCTCAGGAAAACGAGGTGCCCGTGGCTATGTCCAATCCAGATATTATGTACTATTCTAATAATGAAAATACCCGTAATCGCGATAATGGTTGTAGCCCTTTGTATATTCCAACAGCATATGAAGTTATTTGAAAAATACTCTAGCAAACTGGAGATTGCGTCCCTGTGGACTGGGTGGTTTACTTAAATTTTCAATTAGTTGCATCAAAACCTATTATAATAATTACAAGGTTTAGAGTACACTTCACTCGGATACACCGCTTGATTAATGTAAAGACAAGTTCTGGTAAACATTCATCTCCTGCATGGAGAAATTAAACTTAAAAGGACC
>QLNU02003225.1:99703845-99725091 GCA_006491805.2 Dysdera silvatica | reverse complement strand
ACAATACCCTAATGTTACAAAATAACTAATATAAGTTTAAAATATAAATATAATTAACGGGTTTAATGATTAAAAGTATAATAGAAAATTTACATTGGTGTGCCGTGGATGTTGATTGTAATAGAGAAGGATATGTAGGCAAAAGAGTGATGATAGTAAAAGGGTGGGGGGCGGCATTTTTCAGTTCTTGCCTAGGGCGAAAAAACACCTAGAAACGCCCTGCATATGACATGTATCTGGTGACAAATCTAAGGTTATGAGCACTTTGAGAAGAGAGACACCAACAGCGGGTGATTTTAGTTTTAAAGGGGAGGGGAAGGAGAGCAGAGAGACCTTGATCTAACAAGGATATAAAAGCAAAAAGACTAAGTTTTTGTCTTTGGTTATAATAATAAAAAAAAAATGATTATTTAAAAAGAATGATCATTTAAAAAAAGATTGAAAAATCCAGCAAAATATCGAATGAAGTGTAACAAAAATCAAAAGAAACATTCATGTCGAATTTAGCACTGTGATGACTCAGAAAAATTCTGTATTATGCATAAATATATTTGAAACAAGCGTACAAGGCGACAAGGAAGTGAACATTTTATGCGAAATGTGTACCATATTTCAGGAAACATAATATAAGAAATATAAATTTTAATTTATTTTTTCAACATTCGGCTCCGTTTTGATTCTGGGTTATATTTTATAAATACATATTAAATTTGAAGGTAACAGTAAGAGGCAAATTATCCCTACGGCGCACACCTGAAAATCCAAGAAAAACGATTAAAGGGTAACAAAAAATATTCAGTATGATTGTGACTAAAAAAAAGTATTCAAAGAAAATGTTATTGGCTTTCACTAAAATCAATTGTTCGAAACTGGTATCGGATAAAGCATTCCTTTTTGGAGTATTTAGTATAGTGGCAAAAGAAAATAAAAGTTCCACCCGGGCACTTGACGGCAAATTTGTGTTGTAGCGAATGACCATTTCATTTTTTAGGTAGGTCGTCTTAAAGAAGAATCCAAAAATTGAAGAAAAATAATACAGTTACAAGGTTACCCCTGCAAACTTGACAAAACTGATATTATAAGCAGGGTGATCTTATATGCGGAATTAGAGAGAATTCAACGTATGTTAGCTATTTTAACTGTATATATAAACTAATAGCACAAACATTATATAAAAATTAAGTTAATAAATTTAGAATAATAACTTTTAAGTTAAGAAATTTTCAAATTTATTTTGAACTTCAAAGAATTTACGCATAATAGTTTAAATAATGATGATAAAATTGTATTGTAAAGCGTTGTCTTTGCTATTACATTGTGTTTTGTACAAAAAAAAGCTATTTTTAACTGGCTATATTTCTTAAAAGTATTGATATTTTTTATCCGTAAATGATAAAGTTTTTCGTCCCATATGACATATCGCACACAAATGCGGCGAAGTAGATAAAATTTCCTTGCTCATATGAGAAATTGCTCCTTCCAAATACATCCCGTGGTTGTTTTGTCTCTAGCTCAATCTAGTCCCAAAAGCTTGACTGGAGAAGGGAAGAACAGATTCTTGAGAAAAAACACCACCCACTAAACCCTCTCCCCTTCTCTATTTTACTACGAAGGTTTCTCCCCCTCTCATACACCTGATAGAGTAATGAGTACTTGAAAATATCATATTATTGAATTCTCAAAACTTGAAGTGACCTTATAAACGGGTTTCTGTTCTTAAGGTCACAAGTTCTTAAGGTCAAGGTGTTGTTTCTGAGCCTGGCCATATAAAAAGTAAAATGCAACACAGAATTCCGATTCAGTAAACCGGGACTTTTCAAAAATGACCGCACATGCGGGGTGATCTTATATCGAGGTCCAATTCTAAATAAAATATATAGAGATTTCCATTTGAAATTTTATCCCCCTTCCCCTTAGAAGAGGGCGGTTTGGTTGTTATAAAATTTAAAAAAAAAACCAAAAAAACTTGAAAATACTAAACTTTTATTATGAACAATTTTTGAATTGGATGCATATTTTCTGAGATATTTATATTTTTCGTTATAAATAGATCGTCCTATGTGGCGACCCCCACTTTGCCAGAAAAGGCCTTGTCTTTTTCACATTCTTATTGTAAATGAATTTAAGGACGTGAAGATACTCCACTTCATCCTTGACTTTCACTCTTATAATAAAATTAAATAAATATGTAGAACTTGCCGTTAAGTAGTTTTGAAGTTGGTTATTGCCACAACGGTTGTGCAAATTATTGAAATTTTCTTCCTTTCTTTGCATCATTGGCACTAAGCTTTTCTATTGTACCAGTAATTGAAGAAATTGTAAAGTACTTGTCATCTAAAATGGCATATCTATTTGTGTATTCATCAAATTTCCTTACGCTGCTAGTATTAGCACTATCGCCAATGTTATCATAATTCATCACAAAAATGTATTTAGCTACGAAGACATAAAGCAGGGCAAGTTCAAAGCAACCAGTTAAAATTTATGAAACAGATTAATTTGCAATATTAAAAATTGCCTAAATGGTTGTAAAGTAAGTCGTTGATAGAAGTTAGGTAGTAAAGCATGTGACCTCAGTCTCATATACGCGTGTAATGCGCTATTACCAGGATTAAAAGCTGTATTTCATTGGTTTTCTATTTCGTGGGAAATTTTTCAAGTTAAAAACATTTTGGTCCTCTGGAATATTTTTCACATAGCGATAGCGACACAGCCGACAGTTATACAAACTCATATATCTGGTCAAGATGGCAAATGTGTTTTGGACAGGGAAAGCAAGGGTCATAAAGTTTTATTGCCCTCGAAGCTGGTTTTTTTTTTGCATATACAGATGGGATGTGCTTGTGAATAATTGCGGTACGAGGGAAAGTACAATTTAGGAAGGGCAAATGCTTAACTACTATCTACTTAAACAGGTGATGAAGTCTACCTTCGGGCATCATCTGTTTAGCCATGTGGCTAGAATTGGAAATTAAAAATTTTAAACTAAATGCATTTTGAAATTACAAAATACCTGAAAATATGTATGTTTGATACAAAATACCTAGAAATTTGTATTTTCGATACAAAATACAAATGTATCGAAAATACGTATTTCAAATACATGTATTTTCGATACTGCCCAGCTCTGCCTGCGGTAAGTTATCGCCCATCAAAGTCCGTAGAAGAAATTCATACGGAGGAGGAGGCAGTATCCGTGTTTGAGGTGGTATCTCTTTGAGTGGACGCGCAGACCTCTATCTCTTTCCACATGGAACCGTGACTGCCGAAGTCAATACATTTCACATCCCAAGGGCGGACACAAGGGGAGGTCACAGGGTTCATGACCCCCCAAATATATGTACTTTTTCACTATATAAATTTCAACTTCGATAATAAATGAAGGGTGTTATTCCAAGACCATGGCAAATTCTGCCCTTGAACCCCTCAAAATGAAAGTCTGCATCCGCCCCTATCACATCGTTGATGCTTATGTGTGCCTTTAGTCCGGTGCAATAGATGGTACTTTTCATCCTTCAAGACAATAAAGCTGTAACCTACCGGGCTTGTATCGTACAACATCATCTTCAGAAACAAACAATTCAGCGCATGGAGCGTCAATATGGTTCTGGGGATCTATATCCCATCGAGCATGTTTGAAATGAACTAAGGAGACATGTTTCTGCATTCAGTTCTCCTCTGAAAACCCTTGACACGCTTAGAGCAGCTTTGCAAGAACAATGGCTCTCACTTCCTGCTGACTTCTTAGATCACATAATTTTTAGAATCACACATTGCTGTTGATGCCGTATTGCTTCCCGGAGGATGACCCACTCCATATTGAAGATGTTTTTCGTATAACAATGGTCAAACCAGGGAACAAGGCTTCTTGTTTATGATATGTGGGCGAAATCATTCATTGGTTCATTCATTGACCAATTTGGTACAGCTGCAATATGCAAACATGTCGTGGGATGATTTTAGACGCCTATGTGTGCTGCTTTCATAGAGTAAAGACTAATAGTATTACGTCTTCCTGCCTGACATCAATATCATCAAACATTTTAACAGTGGTATATTGTAGTATATGTTAAGTTTTCCATTCTGAGTGCCACAACAAAGCTGCATAACCTCTTAATGTTTGAAATTTTGAAAGAAAAGGAAAGAAAAGTAAGGGGGATAATTTTTGTCTAAAGTCGCTAGATAATAGACCTGAGTTTGAGGTTATACTTATATGATCCCAACAAAAACGCTTTGCCCAATAAAGAGTTGAAATCAAAATCCAAGGTACGGTGGATTAGGTATGCATCAATAAGTGTAATTATCAAAATATACCATGTGGAGGAATATACTAGAATATTTACGAGTGGCGAGTGTAGAAAAAATGCATCTCAATAATAAGCGTTAATGTAGAACAAATAATCAATAAAATTTGGGTTTTATATCTCGGCTAGTAATTTTTATTATATCAGATATATCAGACATGTCTTTAGCACGTGAATATGATTTTGGGAATGTTATATGTATTCAAAGCTGGAATCGTAAATGCTTCGCTTCTGATTCATGGATCTCACAAATGAAAGAACTTTCTCTTTCGACAACATAAATATAAAGCAAATGAATACAAATTATCCTGAAATAATAAAATTAGCGCCTGAGATAAATTATGCGGGTAACTAAGAGAACTAGTGAGTAATGTGGTTGGCATATTGTCAGTTTGAATAAAAATTAGACGCTTGTTGAAATATATGTGCTTGGAAATTCCTATGTATTTAAAATTTTCATTTAAATTTGCATATAGTATATGAATTTCCTTTCTCCCTTTCTAACTGTAATTCTGAAATTTATTTTTATAAATCAGTCTTTTACTATCTCCAAATCTTGACGGGTAATAATAATTTCTTCGTCCGCTATTTTGAAATCATTTGTTTCTTTACAAATTGTTAGAAAGTGGAATCAAAAGGGCATAATTTCAAAAATCCCGATATCGTAAAAAGTGAAATATATACTCCTCGCATGATATAGAACTTTATGGATGAGAAGGTGTTGATGTTTGAAAGGAAATGATGAGGGAAAAATCTATAAAAAAATCCGATTTCGTGTTCGGAACGAGGAGGGCCAGAAAGGCTGCATTTTAGCGATGAAATTGCAAGTTCAAATATCGGAAGCTTTTGCTTACTTTAGGGAGAAAATCCCAACTTTTGTAGAGGCTTTTTCTTGTTCGTTTCCAAAGGAATAGGAAAAGGGAAATATTTTACCTTTCTCCGCGATAGTTTTCCAATATACTTTCCCCTATTATATTTTTCCCTTATTCGTTTACTTTAAAAAACTCCAATTTCTTATTATTGGTTCCCGAATTGAAGGGGAATTTTCGGTGTTACGTTTTTATGTTTAAGAATAATACTGCCCTTTTATTCGCAGTTGCGTTCGGGTAGTTTATTTTATTCTGAAAATATATATTTTTCGAATAATTAACATCACACGTACTTTTATTTTTTTTTAAGAAAAAAAAAAACAAATTTAAGAACAACTTTTTTTCCATATAAAATCATTGTATTCTTCATTCGATTTGCCGTATGCAATGACGACATCGCTCTACATTTCTTCCTGAAAAGGCGGAAATAAATTCCGCATATGTTTTTAGGTTTTCAATGTTTTAGTAAATATGCAGGCACGTGGAGTACTTTAGATTATATATTTTGCTCAGTGATTTAATTCCATAGTTATTTTTTTTAATAATTTCTCATACGGAATAATAATTAATGCAAGTGTACTATATACGCATTGTAGAGGTCACATTTACCAGTTTGGTGTGGTGCCTTTGAACTAATCACTAAATTAAATATATGAACCACTAAGAGATCCATTTGAAATAATTTGTTTAAACGAAACATCGAAATTTTACATTTCGGCGAAAATAACTTATGTTTTTACCATTCCAAAATAAATATGAGCTCACGGTTCAAGTGTTGTCGCTTCGGTAATGAGCGAATGAGTGTTGAATGCGGAAACTATTTGGATATTGACATTGACACGGGAAACTCTAATTGGTTGGTGCATCTTGTTGCTTCGCCTTCCATGGTATTATGATAATCTCCTTTTTAGCACAGCATCATTTTCATTTCAGAGTTGTTTTACAGATATTAGTAAGCATCAATAATATATATGCGATATTGCAATATCAAATCAATGGTATCAATGGAACATCAAACTTACAGAAGAGAAATGCAACCGAGAGAGAGGAGATGGCTACCGGAGATTAACTACCTTATACAGTCTGGAGGACACTGAATCGGATAAGGGTTGGGGTACTGAAATGTAAGACGAACCTGATGGAGCTTGTTAATTGAAAAATACATGGACTGCGATTATGGAGAAATTCAAAGCTGTGCACACTTGTTGATCTGTCTGCAGTTACTGGAACTTTGTATCATGGACGACTTATTTCTGGCCAAGTACAAGGCTGTGATAGCAGCAAATTTTTGGAAATATAAAGTTTGATCTGGACACGGAAAGAAAGAGAAGAATTGAAACAAAAAACAATGCTTAATATTCAATCGATACATAACTGAATAACAGTAGGGGAGACTGGGGCACATTTGAGCATTGCGAATTACCCCATATAGGGACAATATTTTTTCGCGTTCACAGCACTGGCCACAAATGGCTACACTGCAGATGATTTGCATACCGGTAGCCGTCCAATTCATTATTGTGTAAACATTCAGAGTGAAAACATTTGTCTACGTCTTCGAAAAGTATTTATCACCTTCAAAAATTGTAAGCATATAACGACAACAACGTAGAAAACGAAAAGGTGAGTTTGTTTATATAATATCATTGGTTAATCGACAATGTTCGTAGGTGTTATTGTGAAAAGAAAATATTTCTTAGATTTTCATTGTGAAGTGCAGATTTGATTATGGTGGGCATGTGGGGCAGATTTGAACATCACTTTCGGGGCACATTTGAACACCTTTTGAAGGTACCCCTGAGTTTATCAAAAAAGTAATAACTACAGAAACTTATTACAATTTAAGTAGTTAAACTGATAATTATGTACTATTTCTTTTTAGATTGAAGGAAATGTTTCGAACATACACAAAAAAATTAGCAAGCCTCCAATACCTGACGCTGTTCTCCATGCAGCAATAACAACTGTAAATGAGGAAGAACGATCTTTACATAGTAGTTTACATAGTTTATTTTGATAGTGTCAGCGATGATGACACTACCAAAATAAACTATGGTAGTGTCAGCGATGATGAGTTTTCCGCCCAGGATAACGCGGATAACTTAGCTTTCGAAGAATCACTATGTGCAGAAACAATCAACGCCATCGCTGGTGATTTTGTTATTTTCAATTTTGCGACCAAGGAATCCGAAATTACCATTGCTGGACAGGTAGAAGAAAAACACATGATTACATTTAAGATACGTTGTCCACGAAAACTGAAAGAACTGTGAAAGTTTGTGTTTGCAGAAAAAGATGACGTCAAAGAAACAGAAAAAAACAATGTGATATTGAAATTACTACAACCTCATGGTGCAAGTGGAGCAACCCGGACTCTGACAATGAAATACTTCGATTTTGATTTCAGTATTTTCAAACAACACATAATGTAATCATAAATGCAATTATATAATGTTAAATATTCAGTTTTTAACAAGTTTTATAAAAAATTAAAAAAGGTGTTGGAAAGTGCCCTATGTCTGTTCAATATGTCCCATGCAAAGAATAGATTTGGACATGTTACAATAATTTCATAAAATGCATTTACTGCATAAAATAAGGTCGATTCTTGTGTACAGAAAAATGTTGACACGCACTAAAGATTGTGTTTGTTAATTTTTGTCCATTAAAACTTAATAAAATAATATCGGATGTGATATAAAAAATAAAAACTGCGGAGTGTTCAAATGTGACCCAGTCTCCCCTAGTTACAATGGGTTCGCTCAATCTATAAGGTTACTGTGGTCATCGGGGGGAAATAAGAAAGAAATGGCAGGATATACGTATCTGCTAATAGAGGGATAAATGACAGGATATGAGCATCTGATAACAGAGAAAGAAATATAAGAATATACGTATCTGCTAATAGAGAAAGTAATATCAGGGCTTACGTATTTACTAACACAAAAAAGAAATAGCAATGATATACGTATCTGCTATTGAAATACAACCTGTCCATTTCGGATCTTACCGGATTTGGAAAAAATTCAAGACAAAGAGGTTTCGAGGTATCCTGCATACACCATATACACGTTTGATTAAAGGTATATTTTTAATACGTAATAATATATATATACAAATGGTTCCCGTAATAAAATGGCCGTACCCAGAGTCGTTTGAAGTCATCTTTCCACCGAAATGACACCAAATTTGGCAGGTAGACTATTCAAGACACGGAAGAAAGTTACCATGGCGAAAAAGTACTTCCAAAAGTCGCTGATAGGGGTAAATGTGGCGCTATTTTAACATCTGTAGCCGAGAATTTGCATGAATCACAAGTAAAAACCTTTCGTAAAAGCCCTGGACTACGTAAACTTACAATTTGGTGTCATTCTAGTTGCTTGATGGTGCTACACGTAGCTCTGAGTACTGTGAATACCGTCAGCGCAATTGTAACCTACCTGTACATTTGTTATTGCGTAAATTAATAGTTTTTGACATACCTTAATGAAAATAGTCCAGTAGTTGTTTCTGACGCCAAGCTTTCTTTGATTGGAAAATTTTCTGAAGCTTCAGCTTGCTTATTTTTGACACCCCCTCCAACCCCGGTTTTTTTAATTTCTTAACCCCTACTAAAATGCCTAACGGAGTCGAGGTCTCTTGATGGGTTTCCACCAAATTTGCGACCTGCATCTGTCATGTTGCCATCGTACCATCTATGTAACATCTGGACTATTGCTACGAAATCAATCTTTGCCAATTGCCTTCGATTTTTAATAGCTATTCCAGTCCACAATACGAAATATAGAGGCTTGGGAATGGGGAATGTTCCAGATAGACATGGATATTTATATTGAATTTTAGTTGAAGATAAAAGGTTGGTTGCTTGGTTGAATTTTAATAGCGCAAGGACAACCTAGGTCATGATGTGCAAAATGAGGTGAAAGGCTCAGGGATATATATATAATTTCAAGATAAATAAATAAATGCGATATATATCAAGAAGGTATATATTAAACTGGTATTACATAATGTTAACACAGAAAGCTGGGGTCAAAGAAACTTACGGTTTTTAGATAAAATTGATTATATTATTTGTTAGATCATATTTTTATTCCATATTCATTATGAAACCTAACCTTTAGCTAGCCCAAACATACTTATTTTTATCAGTACATCGTCATATTTTTATAAACATTAAAATTTATGATAATATTATGTAATGCATATTATAACATAACAAAATTAGGAGATAAGTTTGTAAATTCTATCAACTAAGAGTTGATTATTAATACGATTTATATGAAAAAATGAAAGATGAATTATTATTTAATTATACTTAAAGAAATATAGATATATAAAATGTAACATATCCTTGATTAATTTTAAGTTTTTCCTTTTCAGGACGTTGGTTGACTTCGACATTTGATTTCCAGGAAATTTAGAAATAAAGTTTTGAAAATATATGAAATTTGAAGGTAATTTATTATACAGCCGGGTCTTTTTATGTAGTAGATACGTTCTTTAGAAAATCGTAAAAAAATTGCATAAAAAAAAGCTTTAACACACATTGAAAAATTAGACGTACGTTCCATAATTTTCTAAAATCGCATAAAACCAAAGAAATAAGTTAGAATTAATTAAAAGCCGCATATAAAGAGTTATGGAAATTTTCGAAAATAGTAATGCTTAATAAAATAATTCCAAAAATTGCACATCTAAAAAAAATTGCAGTGAAATTTAAAATACATTTCTTTCAAAGTTTATTTATTTTGTTTTATTAAAAAGTAAATATTTTTGTCTTTTTCATCAGAATTACATTGGTTATGTGATAATAGTCTGCATCGTTTACGAACATTTGCCATATCACTTTCATTACTGGAAGAGAATTTCCGCATCAGATACATACAGTAAAGGAAATGGATTTTCACAAACTTCATTCGCGTAATATGTAGCTTACTTTTCTAACAGTGCAATCAGCAATTAAGCTTTGCGATTATGATTCTACAAATGTTTTATATGGTTCACAATATCCGGAGATCAGTTAGTAACACAGAAATTCAAAAATCAGGGGATGTTTCAAGTGGCTTTAATTAAAGGAGACATGTAAGAGGTCATTTAAGGACATGTAAGGAGACATTTCGTTAAGGAAAATAATGCATTTTGATGTCAAATGGGGGGGGCTTGAGCCCCTATTTTTACGCCATTTCATACAGTTCTTCAGCTCATGTTGGAAAGAGTGACGTGGCAATACGTGGGTTCACTTCAGGAAAGAGAAGAAAAACAAGACACATGTAAATCTTCTTCCATCGGCGAATATTGCTCACACTGGCGAACGCAGGGGGGTGTTGATGGGGGTTTACAACCCCCATTGAAATTTTGTATATTTAACATAGGAATATATGAGTTATTACTCTGAAACCCCACAATTGACCATATAACCCCCCCTTATGAACTTTCTGCGCACGCTTATGATTGCTCATGAGAACGTATCGAACCATGACAGTAAAATAATTTAATTCTCATTTACTTATATGTATATATTAAAAATAATAAAATATAATAATAAAAGATAAATATATAAATCGTACCACTTTGAAACTGCATAAGAACGATCCCAACTGTCTATTAAAAAAATTTCGGATGAAATATATGAATTAAAATCGTGTTAAATAGCTTTTCCTACATTCAAAAATTAGTTAGAATATTAATGAGCCATGAATTAATTTTTAAGAACTTGGACCATTGAATAATAATTTAAACTTAGACCAAAATGATTTTAACACATATAGTTAATTTTACCGTGTAATTTACATTGTGCCGCATGTAAAATTACTGATTGGTAAACCAAAGTAGGGACAAAAGAACAAGAAAAACAGGAACCCTTTTTTTTTAAACATAACACAAACATTTAATAATTAACTAGGGGATTCGTATAACCATAGCTAAACCTGACATTACAATGCAATAATCTATATATACATGTAAAACAATTATTTATAATGCACTGTGGCAAGGCACGAGGAATTAATAGAAGGGAAGGTAAAGGAAGGACTTGCGGAGTGAGGCATTAATTGTCCGGCGCTGAACACCATCGGCGATGAAGGCCTCTACTTTCCGAAGTCGTCTTCGAATAGCGTCCCACGAAGACAAAGGAAGACATCATCGGCTCTTTCTTCAAATCACGAATATCCAGGATATCTGCTAGGTGCCTGGCAAGAGCTTGGCTCTAATTAGACAAGAACGATTCCATATCAACACACGAGTAAAAGGCTCGATTGCTTCCCGGCAAATTTGTCTTTATACCTGGCATCATTGGAGAATGCAATTCTCCTGTTTCAGCTTGGAATCTAATAGAAATTTTCAGGTTGCGACGTAGATCGATGACGGCGCTATCAGTACCAGCGACTCATGTCCCGGCACGAAAATTGTAAAAACTAATTTTTACATGGTTAGCTTCTTTCGCCCTCGCTAAACAAAAATTCAGGATCGAACCCTCTTTGCAAAACACCATACTCTACTCCACCAAAACACTAGCACTCCACTCCGTTTTTATTTCAGTTGTTTACCTCGGTCTCGCGAGATTTATTTTTTCTTCTTTTCATTGGCTGAACCAAAATTTCTCCTCCACGTCACACAGGGTTCACAGGTCATTGGCTAAAACAGTCCACGTGATTGACCGGCGTCCAGGCTGTCCTTCTGATGACGTTAATCAACGCTTGCTGATAAGACCTTCTATTTTCCACGGGTGGTTGAAAACTGCTATATTGTGAATAAATTTATTCGACCTCCTCGTCACGTTCATTTTAGCTCGAGTCCCCTGTCTTGCCCTTTGCCCAGTTTGCTTAGAAAGAAGAGAGGAGGAGGATAAGCAATAAAGGACAAGCTCCAATTTACAGATTCCGTAATATGAGCCATATAGCTAACTAAATGCACTACATAAATAACTAAATTACATACAATAATTAAAATCCTCATTAAAATGATAAATAAACTGTTCATTCAAGCTGAAGATAAATAACGTTAAACGTGTATCACCCCTTTCTGTTCCTCGGTGTCCGATGATCAATTAATCGTTAAGTTCATGTTTTATATTTCTTCGAGAAGGCGCCTCTTCGCTCTGCATCATCATTGCCAATTGAACCGGACAATGGGTGGTTTTCTGAGATACAAATGAACATGGGGAGAAACAGCGAAACAGTATTTGTCACATGTTGACCAACTCACATGATAGTTTTCATCTGGTATGGCGAAAGGCTCTCTGTAATTTAGCTTTGAGCCTCAAGTTTTGAATTAATAATTAGTTACATAATGTAAGCCTAATTTGGTAAAGGTAATTTAATATAATTCTTAGCGGGCGATAAATCATCCTGGCAATCGCACAACTTCAAAACTGTATAAAATGACCTGACGGTTTATTTTTTCATAGTAGATTTCTTATTACTATAATTACATTAGTTTACATAATAATATTATAAGTATGCTATTTTATGTTATTATTATAATTGTGTTATTTTATATTATATTATTATAGTTATGTTATTTCACGTAATAGTTATCTTAAATTTATTTTTTTATAATGCTCAGCCTATTCGTAGATTTTATGCTATATATTTTAATAATTTTCCATTAAATTTGCAAACACAAACTTAAAAAATATACATTTTTGTAAGAGAGATTTCTAAAACAATAAAATAAATAACTGGGTTTTTTCAAAAGCACTCCAATTTTTATTTTGATTTGCAGACGTAAACGAAAATGGTTTTAAGGCATCGTAAAAAACGGCGAAAAGTCAATTACAGCGACATTTAACATTTGTAGCAACTGACCTTTAGGTATTTCATATTTTGAATGACAGTTTTAAACGCCTGTTTTTTTTTCCTCGACGCCAGACTCTCTGACTTATCCCATTTTTGTTTTTCGTCAAGTGCGCATTCACCAGAAAAAGGGTCTGCTGCCTTAAAGTGCAAATGCATTAGAGTAAGAAATAGTGAAAACTTCGGCTTTAAAGTTCCACAGAGGGTGCCATTTCAGTTTTGAACATCCAGAATTTGTGGGAGTTTAAACTATATCCTTTTCTCTGTGCAGACAAATTACAACAGGCACTATCAATAAACCTCCTTTTACTAATGACTATTTATATCGGTATTTCTAATTGATTGTGTTAAAATGAAACATTTTAGGAAATTGATAACTTTTATAAGTAATTAACGAAACTATTAAGGATTATATAATGATAGTACAAAATATAAAATGTGTTATATATATATATATATTAGAAAAACTTACATTGACAACAACGTACAAAGATTGACCAGGGCTTACCATAACTAGTAAAATTTGACACTGGTCGGAATATACGAAATACAAATGAAGAAGGTAAAAGATATTTACCATCTGCAAAAATATTCGCAACGTTTCGAGAACTACTGTTCCCTTCATCAAGCGAAAGTTTTACCTTCTTCATTTGTATTAAGTATATTCCGACCAGTGTAAAATTTTACTCGTTATAAAACTTACATTGTTCTTATTTTACTGTGATATCGCATGAGCGTGTACTTTATTAACAACTGCCAACCGGATGTAGTTTCCTTGTTTATAATGTATAATTTTAGTTAGCAGAATTCCGTTTCAAAGCAACACGTGACGTGTGCGGGCGAGAATTGTCTTGTTGAAACGTAAGTCCAGGGTATGGCAAAAGGAACGGTAACACAACCGGTCGTAGAATGTCGTCTACGTACCGCTGTGCTGTAAGTGTGCCAGAAATTACCAGCAAAGGGGTCCGGTATCAAAGGAGATGGCACCCTACACCATAACGCCCTGTTGTGGGCATGTGTGGCGTGCGATAGTAAAGACAGGATCCCCACGCTGCCCTGGACGTCTCCAGACACGTCTGCTGTTGTCGTCAGGACACAGTGGAAACGGGACTCGTCACTAAAGACGATACGTTCCAAATCAGCCAGTTCCAAGTTGGTCGACCCCTGCACCACTGTATCGGACTTAACGGTGCAAAGGCGTGAGAGGTAAGCGGCGTAACGGTCGGCGCGAGCGTAAATTCCGCTCTCTCAGTCGTCTGCAGAGGGTCATGTTGGACACATGTGTGCGGGCCACACGTTGGATAGTTAATAATAATAATGTTTATTTGTCACAAGGGTTACATATTGCATACAGTCTTGAATTTCAATTTAAGTATAACAAGTTTCACGTAGTTTAGAACAGACAATAGAATTTTCATTTCCTCGTGACGGGTCCCCCAGTAAAAATTATAAAATTGAACCGGCTGAAGACCCTATTAATCCCGAAGTGCACGAACTCCATTTAATAAATGTGCAATTAATTTCTTTTTAAACAATTTTATATTATTAATATATTTGAGATTATTTGGAATTCATTCCAAAGCTTTATTCCCATATATTCAATTCCTTTCTGTACATTTCCGTTCTAATCTCTCGTAGCTTAATTTGGTTGCTTCTTCTTAAATTTCTATTGTTTTCGTGATATTGGGTATTAGAATAATCCAAATGTTTTCCTTCTATTATCCTTTCATACATTAGTTTTAGCGTACAATATTCATCAATTATCATCAATTATCATCAATTATCATCAATTATTCATCAATTCTATATTTATCAATATTATTCATCAATTATCAATTGGTAACATAATATATTTTACAAATAATGAATTGTAACTTAAGCTGGTGTTTTGTTCAATGGTTTTTAAAAATTTATTCTGTACTGATTTAATTATAATCGTGTTGTTATTATTCAAATTTCGCCATATACAATTGCAATAAATCAGATAACTACATAGAAAAGGATAGTACAGACTCAGTAACAAATTCTTAGGAACTGCACGTGACACTTTCTGTATAATTCGTGTTCCCAAACTGATTTTTTTTACATTTTTTCAACTTATTTATTCCAGTTTAAATCGTTCGTTAATGTTACTCCTAAGAAATCAATTTCTTTGACAATTTCAACTTCTTTTGCATTATATAAATTCAATCTAAATCCCTCAATTTACAAATTTCTTTGTTCTTCGTTTTAAAAATTAATATTTTTGTTTTAGTTTCATTTACTGTCATATGATTACTTCTAAACCAAAGTTCATATTTTCCAATTTCTGCCCGTCCAGTTCTTATCAATTCTTCAATATTATTTCCTCTTATGAATACACTAGCGTCGTCTGCATATAATGTTAATGTATCTTTGTCTGATACATGCATGATATCATTAACGTACAATAAAAACAATAGGGGACCAAGGATTGATCCCTGAGGAACACCATATTTGCTTTCCAATGAATCAGATTTTATGTTCTTTACAAAGACAAATTGTTGTTTTCCCTGAAGGTAGTTTTTTAATATATTATTTATCTTTCCTCTAAAACCGTAATGATTTAGTTTTTTTAGCAGTAGTTTTCTGCTAATTATGTCAAACGCTTTACTCAAGTCGAAAAATATCCCCATGCCTATGCAACCGGTGTCTAAAGGTCTTCCTATTTCCGTTACCACATTTAACAATGCGTTTTCTGTTGATTTGCCTTTCATGAAACCATGTTGACAATTATCCAAAATATTAAATCTTTTGATAAATTCGGCTAGTCTGTTATATATTAGTCGTTCGAAGATTTTGGCAAATACTGACAAGATTGAAATTAGTCGATAATTTGATTTTAAATCCTTTTTACCTTTTTGAAATATTGGGATTATCTTTGCTATTTTTAACTCTTCCGGAATCATTTCCAACTCAATGATTTCATAAATTATGAACAATGGCTCGAGAAAAATCTCAGCATTTTCCTTTACCAATTTTGGTCTTATTTCATCTATACTCGCTTGTATTCCTTGTTAATATTTAATGTTTGCATAATTTTTAGTAGTTCAAATTCATGTACGTCTTTAACAAACATTGTGTTATCATAATCATTTTTTAAGTACAAATTATAGTCCACTTCGTTATATTCGTTTCGATTTAATTCAGTATCTACTATACTCGTTTAATTTGTTAGCCATTTGATAATCTCCAGTTATGGTTTCATCATTTTCACGTAATCTCTCTAGATTTTTATCCTTTGTTTTAGATTTACCAATTATTTTATTCACCACCCTCCATTTATTTCTAGCGTTTTTATCTTTGAAACAATTATTATAGTAGTCCTGTTTTCTTTTTAAGTTTAATTTGTTTATTTTGTGTCTCATTTCTTTAAATCTACTCATGTAAATAGTTTTTCTTGTACGAACATATCTACAATACATTCCATTTCTTTTTTTAATAACGACGAATCCGGTGCTGTGACAGCTGCTCTGACAATTGCTCTGTCTTTCCATTCTGGTGTGGCCCTATGTCGACCGCTGTCGTTCCGATGCTGACATCTACCATTGTTGACCCACTCTTGCCAGCACTGTCCAATCGCCGCATGGCTTCGACCCACATGTCCAGCGATTATTCGATTCGTCCAACCAGCCTCTTTCAATCCGATAGCATGACTTCTTTCAAACTCTGACATATGCTCGTAATGAGCACGAATCTTTCAGCGAGGCATTGTTACAGTCGACATAAGATATCCACAGTCAAAATGCAACAGAAATTTTGACCACATATTGAGAATCGCTCCTTATATACACCTGCTGAATGCGCAGTTCCGATGCGCTGGAGTTCCCGCTATTCATTCATTGGACACCAAATTTTAATCATTTGCATGTTCGGTCAAAATGTCTTTGCATACGAAATTTCATTACAATCGGACAACTCCTTCTTGGTGCGTCGATTTTGTTTTGTTATAGAGTGTATTTGTTTCTTGAAAAAAAACCAAAAAAACAGTTTGTTACAGGTTCGAACTATACTTTCTTGCCACGTCACGTGAACATTTAACATCCGTATCCAGAAAACGCATTGAATTTTTTCTTTATCTTGAAAGTAATGTGTGCGTAAAGAACAACTAATCGAGCATACTAATGAATATAAAATGCAAGTATAGAAATGTAAGTTTAATAGTTTCAGATCTGTATTCGGTGAGGTGAAAAAATACATTTGAATGTCGCGTCATACCTACATGGGGAAAGAAGGTTTAAAGATTTCCAATATTTCTTCCTCACATATATTGCTTTTTATCCATATTCTCAAATCGAAAGAAATATCGGTTTATACATTTTTGTCCGTCATAAGATAAGAGTTATTGAAAACTGACTTTATTGTTCGCAATAATTTTAATACCAATAGGATAAAGTATTGTTATATATATATATTTACATTGGTACTAACCTCATAATTAAACGTTAATATGTATAATGTTTAAATGGCTGTAAATACTATTAAAATGACTTTTATCGTTGAATAAAATTTATTCTATTTCATTATTTATATCGACATCAAACGGACTGTCAAAACTTTGAAGCAATAATTATACAGTAACCTTAGAATTTTGGTACTTTTTTAAATTTCATAAATGATAATAATGATTTTATTTATGTACTTTCATTTTAATATTCTATTTGGAAAAGAGTACCGACTAATACAATAAATTAATTAAAATCATTGGATGCTACCTTCACTAAACAGGTTAAATTGAAAGGCGAATTCAAAGTTCCAAGTGCAGTTAACGTAACCTTCAATGCATCTAAAATATTGGCCCTCAGCTTTCAAGATATCAAATATTCAAATATAGAGATTTTCAATTGGATATTTACTTAAAAAGGTCCTTCATATCAGCTTATAATTTTTAAAATGGTTCGGGGGCGGGAGGGAGACAAGCACAAATTCTATACTTTTATATATTACGATATATGTAAAATTGCAAATTATTTCAAAGTATCGGGGAAGCGGCACATATACGTCTATGAACGTACACCATCATGTCAGACCCTCTTGGGACTTTTGGGACCTAAACTATTAGCTTATCTATAAACTGGTGTCAGAAGAAACCTTGGTGACACAAAACTACATTTTAAAATGCACCTTGATGATCCCTTTTCTAAGATGAACGCATTTTTATGGAAGGTGTAGTAATACTTATCCCGCGTGGTAAATGACAGTAGTTCTCAAATGGTTGAATCCAAATTTGGAATAGCGAGGGAAAGAATGTGATATGACCTAAGAGAAAAAGAACTGCTTACAAGTAATCCCGAGAGTGTTGATCCAATAATGATGCCATAAATTTGTGTTGAAAGAAGATTCTGATAACAAAACATTCCACATTTAACAATTTCATATCTAAAGTAAATTACAAAGCAGACCGCAGTAAAACTCTCAAATACCTGTCCAAACATTAGCCCAGGAAGATGAATAACCGGATAAATGGACCGATTTCCGTTAGTGGATCAAAATTCCATTATAATGGCCAGTTTGCCATGGGCTTTTGTTGATTTCTACTTTGCGGTACCGGGAAAAAAAGTTTACATCAAGAAATGTAATAGAAGTTTCAAGATGAGAATGGCAGAAAAAGCAGATGGTGATTCCCTTTACGTTAAATCTGTGATGAAGTCTTTTCGTTTCCTGAACTCAGTTCGTCCATTTACAGAGAATACTTGAAAATTCTCCTGGATGCAACTAGATTTTCTTAGAGTTTTTTCACCACATAACCACAATGATTTGGAAAGCGCTCTTAGGGATATTTAATAAGGTCTAGAACGTTTATTTGTTTGTTTGTTTGTTTTGTGGTTTTACGGCTCAAAGACTACAGTGGTCATGCTGCGCCGGGACCTACTGTTTTCCGAGGAATCCGAACCTCTTAAGGCCTAGGGAACCAAACCCCGGACTACAGTGAGCAGTGCGATCTTTATGAGATCTCTGAGTAAGCGTTCTTTGCACTGCTGGGAGTCGAACCCGGATTAGCGGCGCACTAGGAGAACGCGTTACCACACTGCGCCACCGCAGGGCCCTAAGGTCTAGAACGATTCAGTTCCTTCACAATTTGGAAGGAGATTTCCCTTTTTCCCCTTGCAGATACAAACCCCTGTCTGACTTGGCGTGGGTACTAACTCCAGACTAATACCACTAACTCGCTCATCTTTGCTAAAACAATGGAAAGGGAGAGCAACCAATAATTAAAATGGTATTTCAGAATCCAGAATCTTCTGCATCCCACACAGGCGGATTTCATTATCTATATCAGGGGTTTCCAACTGGCGGCCCGAAAAGCCTTCTGGGAAAATAATTTACAGCATCAAATTAGGTGCACTTATTTAAGGAAAAAAATTGTGTGAAAATCCATATCGGTTTCTGATGTTGTTCATTCGCGAATAATGTTGATTTTTCTCGGTTTCCATGAAAATTAGTGCGTCAACTTGTGTTCTATTTCACCTTCCCCCCTCACTTTTTACGTCAGTGAACTTGTCCGTTGACTCATTTAACCAGTTTTCTGTCATCCTTGCTGACCCAAGTGGATTCTGGCATACTGGTAGCTGATCTTTCTTTTCATTCAGTTCAATACTGTCAAGGCCTGTCTTTGTGACCAAGAGTTTACAAGCGTTATTTTTAGTATACAATAATTTTTTTTATTTAGTACGAGTTAGGGTTTTTTTAAAACACGTTACTTTGTGTCTATCCTCTGATTATTCATTTTATACTAAACATCATAATAAGTGGAATCTCAAAGAAATGCAAGGTTAAAAGTGAAAACTCTTTCAGAGCTTAAATGGATCTCTCTCTCAGAGCTTATATGGATTGTTGGGAAAGTGATTACAATAGTGGAAACAATAACTGGACATTGAAGTGTTTGGCTTGCATGCAAGTGGTATCAGTGCCTAAAGAATGTAACATGAAAAGACATAATTCAACACTGCATGAAGAAAAGTAGCAGAGATGTGGAGGAGAATCTCGAAATATCTTGATTTTAGAGTTAAAGAAGAAACTGAAACAGCAGACAGACATTTTTACCAAAATTTCGCAAGGCCAATCATCTGCTTTGTGTGCTTCTTATATCGTTTCTCTTGAGTTTGCTAAAGTAAAGAAATCCTTCACTGATTGCAATTTAGTAAAAAAAAATGTGTTATTAAGATGGCAAAGGCTTTTGGGGATGCTAAATTAGCCGAGAAATTTGCTTTAGCGCCGCTTTCTAACCAAACTTTACAGAGGAGAGTTGTTGATATAGGAGATCAGGTAGAAAAACCATTAATTGGTTTAGTTGAAAAACGTGCCCATTTCTTGCTTTGCCTTGATGCAAGCACTGTCCAAACAGATGTGGACCAGTCGTTAATATTTATACGTGTTATCCAAGAAGATTTTTCTACCAAAGAAGGATTATTCGAAATATGTCCAGTGACTGGAACCACGAAAGGAAAGGACATCTACGAAGCTGTGGAAAAGCAATTCGCAAAATCGGAGATTTTAATAAATGTTCTGCAATTGTGACGGACGGTGCACCAGCGATGGAAGTGGGGAAATCTGGACTGAGTAGATTACTTAGAGAAAATGGAGTAACTTGTCCGACAATTCATTGTATCACTCATCAGGGAGCTTTTGTGTGAGAAGTCGGTAAAACAAAATCAAGTTTTCAAACTTGTAATAAATATAATTTATCAATATGGTAAGCGGTGGAAATCGTACACTTTTTCATAGGAAGCTAAACAGTTTTTGGAGGAAATGGAAGCAATACAGGGACTTGCAGCTTTACAACCATGTAAGATGGCTGAATGCTGGGAAGTGTTTCGAGAGATTCTTTGAGATAAGGAAAGAAATCCCTGCATTCCTAAACAATTTCTTTTCAATAGATACTATGCAACTGGAAGAAGTGCTCCAAATTGTAGATTTCTTAAAAGAATTGGATTTCCTTTCCGACATCATCACTCATCTTAATAAACTGAATCTAAATCTCCAGGGAAGAAACCAGCTGATGTCAGATTTAATGGGGAACGTGGATGGGTTTCGAAACAAATTAAGAATTTTCCTACTGCCTTTGAAAAAACAATTATTTGGCCCATTTTTAAAGCTGTCGGAAGTAAGCTGATGAACTTGAAGATAATCAGACTCTTGATTCTTCTAAATTTGGTACAAATCGCCAAGAAATCGTAGAGGAGTTTGGCACTAGATTTCAATATTTTGAATTATTAAAAAGTAGCACGCTGCTGTTTAGTAATCCTCTTCGAACTAACA
>QLNU02003225.1:99675958-99697786 GCA_006491805.2 Dysdera silvatica | reverse complement strand
GAAACAAATTTAGAATAGGAATTTATCTCTTTTATATTAGAAGGCAGCCGATTCCACAATTTAGGACCTGAAGAACCCACTCTGTGGTAACCCAGCTCCAGACGAGAAAATTGAGGTCTGTAGTTATGTCTACTTGTTGTTGGATAGTTATGTGTAGGTTGCTGTAAATCAACTGGAATAGATTAGTATTTTTAATTTTTTTAAACATTAATAACAAAATTTTATAATTTAAAAGTTGATTAAAAGTTAATAAATTGAATCTTTGCGGAACCTCACGGATCGACATTGGTTGTGGTAATTTATGGTTAATAATATTGAAGAATTTATTTTGTAATGACTAAATTCTACTTTGGTTAGCCTGTGAAGTGTATCCCCAGACCGATAAACAATAAAAAAGATGAGAAAAAATAAAAGAATAATATAGATTGATCAAAAATTTTATAGGTATATAAATACTAATGTTGCGCAATATTCCCAAAAATCTACCAATTTTTAAGCACAATAGGTTAATGTGTGTATCCCATTTTAAATTGGCTTGAATAGTAACTCCAAGGAATTTCGTCTCCTGCGATAACGGAACTATATCGTTATCTATTTTTATGGTATTACATAAGTAGTTGCTTTTGTTATGTTTATTTGAAAACAGAATACATTTGGTTTTTTTTGTATTAAGTGAGAGATAATTATCTCTAAAGTATTTTATATATATATCAATATCATTATTTACAAGTGAAAACAGCACATCAAGATTCCTTTCCCTATAAAAGATGCTTGTGTCGTCGGCAAAGCATAGAACTCTAGATCGAGTTGGCAGAAAAAAAAGATCATTAATATAAAAAATAAAAAGCAAAGGTCCCAATGTCGACCCCTGAGGAACCCCACATAGAGGTGATCTGGCGATAGATTGATTTTCGTTTATTTGCACATATTGAGATCTTCCAAAATGGTAATTTCTGAAAAGAAGATTTTGCTTTCCGCATATACCTGCCAATTGTAATTTATATAAAAGTCTATCATAGTTAATGGTATCAAATGCCCGTGACAAATCAAAAAAAATTCCAATTGATGAGTCACCACCGTCCAAAGCCGAATATATGAAGTCTGTTGCCGTTAACAATACTTGTTCAGTAGATTTATTTTTAGTAAAACCGAATTGATTTTCCTGTATGATGTGGTTATGTTCAAAGTATTTTAATAATCTATTATAAATGAGTTTTTCAAGTATTTTTGTAAACACCGATAATATTGATATCGGTCTATAATTAGCAACGTCAGTATATGAACCCTTTTTATGAATCGGAACAACCCTTGCCGTCTTAAATTCCGGCGGAATCTCACCAGTGGAAAAGATTAGATTAAAGATGTGGGTTAAAGGCCCTGAAATCTCATGAGCACAATATTTAATGGGAACTGGATGAAAGTTATCTGGGCCTGGTCCTTTATTAGCACTAAGATTATTAATTAGTCGAATTGTCTCAAGTTCAGTGACCCCATCCAAGAAAAAGGAATTAGCGATATTATAATCATGGCATCTTTGGAATACATTATTAAATTTACTAGATAAAGAATAAGGGAATTCTATGAAATATTCATTGAAAGTATTGGAAATATGTGATACGTTAGTAATCGTTTTATGAGGAGTTATTAGTTTATCAGTTTCTTTTGTCACGGATTTTGATCTTCCCATAAGTTCATTTATTTCTGACCATGTTTTCCTATTATTCATATTACATAGTGCCGAAAAATATGCCTGTTTCGCACGTTTTATTTTAGTATTCAATTCATTCCGAAATGACTTAAAAACAGCAAGTTTTGTTGGTGATTTATCTTTTAAAAATTTGAAGTAAAGTTTATTTTTCTTCCTTATTTCTCTAAAAATTTCAGTTGTAATCCATGATTTACGTATACGTTTGGTTTTGCTTATTGTTTTTAATGGAAAGCAAACTTCATAATTATTTTTGAAGGTATCAACGAAATATCCATAAGCATGTAGTGGATTATCCAAGAGATATAAATTAGTCCAATTTACTCTTTTTAACTCTGCTTTAAATATCTGCAAATTCGTTTCAGAAAAATCTCGAATAAAGGAAGGATTACCATGTTTTCTAAATATTCTTTGTGAAATACCAAAAATTGAAAATATGGGAAGATGATCGCTAATCTGATAAAGAAGTATGCCACATTGTGGATTTAAAACGTTTGTAATACAGTGATCAATAACTGTACAAGAATGTGATGTAATTCTAGTTGGGTTATGAATATAGTAGTTAAATCCAAATGAGAAGTTCTGATCCATTAGTCTTTGTGCTTATGCATGGTTTACAAATTTTACACAGGGATATACAATTGCCAAATAATGGCCAACAAAGAAAAGCCTCCAGGCGAGATTATTGTGAGTTTTCGTGGGGGAAATTTATTATACTATAATTTTTGCCACCCACGTATATATAGCTCGTACAAGAGCTTGCTGTTTTTGGATAAAAAGAGACGCCGTCCTTATTCTGGATTCGAACCAGGGTCCCCTCGTTGAGCCCGCAGTGTCTTGACCTACTAGATGAATGAGGACAAGAACAAATGCAATTTTCTCCGTATATGAGGATGTAAGATATTATTACCCTTCACAGGGATAACACAATTGCCAAATAATGGTCAACACAGAAAAGCCTCCGGGGCGTGTTGACCATTATTTGGTAATTGTGTTATCCCTGTGAAGGGTAATAATATCTTACAATTTAATATACGGAGGAAAGAGCGTTTGTTCTTGTCCTCATTCGTCTAGTAGGTCAAGACACCGCGGGCTCAACGTGGGGACCCTGGTTCGAATCCAGGATGAGGACGGCGTCTCTTTTTCTCCAAAAACAATAAAGCTCTAGTTTGAACTATATATATACATGGGTGGCAAAAATTATTGTATAATAAATTCCCCCACGAAAACTTACAAAAATCTCGCCCCGGAGGCTTTCTTGTGTTGACCATTATTTGGCAATTGTGTTATCCCTGTGAAGGGTAATAATATCTTACATAATGGATATGACACATTTACTAATGATACATAAAAGTGCATGTCCCGCGTGGAAACAATATGAAGTTTTTAAATATTAACATCAGTGGCGTCTTAACTTTCTAGAGAATCATTCATTTAACAAGAAATTATCATGGGGATAAAAATCTAACATACACGAATGATCAAGCGTGAGCTCAATCTCGAACTTCTAAAATATAGAAGAAAAATATATCGCTCTAACACAGTGTCGAACAAGGGACCTCCGTTAGGTCTAACCGTTAGAAAACTAATACCTTTTCACTACGTGGTTGTCATCTGTAAATGTACGAAATATACGTATATGTTTTTAATTTTCTTTATAATTTTTACTTTATTTCAGAGCTTTACACTTTTAATTGCATTTAGACTTTGAAAGCTTTATGTTAGTTACCAATATTTGTGTGTATATACATACACTATATATATATATATATATATATAACACTTTAGTATTTTTCTTCATCTTCAAATTAATCCATGCTTTGTTGGAGACATGTAAATCTCTACGCCCGTTTTCTACGCGCTCCGATGAACAGAAAGCCTATTAATTTAATTTGAATAACATGCCCGATTTGTTTAGCACCATAGAAAACGAAAACATGAGAATTATACACAGCAACTCATTAAAGAGCACAAATAACCTTTCTTCTTAATCCTTACTAAGCGTAGTTTCTTTTGAAACTGCATCGCTGAATATATTAATTACGTACATTGTTCTATCAAATATGAATTTCTGCTAAAACCCACATTTCTCATTAATTTAATTGCATAATGCATATAAATTATTTTCATTCAGTGATATTCACTTAATATCTTCACCATAAATCGGACTTTAATTTAATAAAATGCCTATTCGATTGCTATGTTTCCAAGCGTGGGAAATAAAAGGCGACTATTCAATTTAGTTTGATAGTTAATAGTAAGCATTTAATACTGAAGCCCTAAATTTAAAATAGGAGTTCAGAGGTATTTTTGGAAATAAAGGGAAAGGCTAATGGAGAAAATAGGGAGAAAATATGTTCAGCTCAAATTCTATGAACTAAATATTACGTACATCGTTTGAATATTATTTGCATGCAAATTGACTTTTAAAATTAAATTAGGATATTTCGCATTTTAATTAATTCAGTCGTTTAGTTGTTCGGGATCAGTTTTCAAAATATTTGCTTAAAGAAGTGAGTCCAAATATTTTTTCCCAGGGTGCCCTTAGTTTAAGATAATTTTTTTCTGGCGCCTTTAGCTTTCCCAAATAATGAAGTCTAAGCTTCATTTCGTTCATATTGTCCAATTATTATCTGGGCGCCCGTGGTGTCGCAATGCACTGGTTTAAGAATCACTGGTTGAAGGTAAAGTGAGAAATATATATTTGAAATATGAAATTTAGTTATCATAAATTAAGTTTTTTTAACCCTCTTTCAGTCGCGTCAGAAGACACATCATTTTAAGACTAGGAGTTAACGTTATTCTTAATAAGCTGTAAGGTGACGTAGAAGAACATATTTTCTTCAAATAACAGGCAACAGGTAAAGTCAACTAATGGTCAATAGAAAAACATAGAGCCAAATAGCGGTCAACAGATGAAGTCAGAAAACTGTCAGTGGGAAAAACTGGGTCAAATAACAGTCAACAGAAAAAGTATATTCAAATAACAGTCAACAAAAAAAGGTATAGTCAAACTATAAATATCAGATGGCGTGCCACCATGAGCATAACATTTAAGGTGAGTCTCCTGACGATGGCTCTAAAATTATATGTAGGCATATATATTTATTAAAATAGGCTTACTATAATTTAAATTATTTTGTAAAACAATATTAAACCAAAATTTGAATGAAGTTACTATTATTATTATGCACGAATATACGACACACTGCGAGTAGATAGTACGAAACACAAATAACACAATAATCGCAGTTAATTAAAATTAAAATTTAATTAAAATTAAAAACGGTGATAGCTATTTCGATAGCGACAGCTATCTTCATAGGACCGATATAAAATACTATTGTAATGCACGTGTGAAAAACATTCACGGTTGCCGTCACGCCCGGTTGAAAATTGAACATGAAAATAGGTTGTGTGCTCATAGCCGCGTCTCCGGCTATGGGACAAGAAATTAGATACTACGGGTTTACTGGCAGCGTCTCAAGCCATTAGACGGAGGAATGCTATCCAACTGGAAGAAATGTCATTGAGAGGAAGCTGGTCATTGAAGGTGATAACAGAGTTAGATAAGACGTGGAAGGCTTCATAGAAATCCAGGTCCAACGGAGAATGCACGTTTTAATTAGTTGGGCCTTATCAAAGGATAAACTGTGGCCAACTTTCCAGGCGCGCATAGCCAGAGCTGAATTATGTAGTTCTTGTTTTCGAACATATGCTTCATATTCTCTCAAACGGAAAAGAAGAGCCCGTCGTGTCTGGCCAATGTGTATTAAGTCACATTGGCATGGGATGCAGTAAATTCCCCAAAAATTGGTGTCAGAAATCACGTCCTTGAGCTTAGAACAGCCTAATTTGTTAGATAGAGTGAAAACTGTCCTGAATTTAAACTTACGGAGTATGGAGGCAATATTTGAAGACATAAGTGATACAAAGGGGATGCAGATAGAATCTTCGAAAGGTGTTGAGTCAATAGAGAGATAGAGTGGTGTTCCGCTTGGGTCATGAAAGTCGTCTCAAGACTCGGTTAAAAATGCCAGGATTGTAGCCGCGATCTAAAGCGATGTCCCGAATGTGGTTGAGTTCACTATTGAGGAATTCACTGGTTGAAGAAAAATTGAGGGCCCGCGAAAAAATCCAGTAAAGCGTTCTCACTTTTTGGCTTTGTAGATGTGTGGAAGTAGCGTAGTGCGGCAGACGCACAGCAAAAGGCTACTTGCGTTAGAAATCCAGATGGCGTTCTATGTACGAGGACATCCAGAAAAGGCAAAGTACAGTTATTCTCTTCTTCAAAGGTAATTGGATGTGGGGGTCTACGGAATTGAGAGTGAATGAAGATGATGTTAGAAAGATTGTGAATGTATCATCCACATATCTGATCTAAAATTTGAACAGAATAAGTTTAAGAATTTTTTCTTCGACAAAATGCATATAAATGTCACACAGGATGGGCGAAAGGTGGTTACCGATGGCGAGACTGTTAGTTTGTTTGTAAAGTTGTTCACGGAAGGTGAAACATGTTTGGGTGATACAAGTTTGGTGAGCGCTGCCAATTCCTGGACCTCGACATCTGTAAAATGAAATTCCCTTATACGAAGGATGAGAGAATCAAGAGCGTCATGAACAGGAACGTTAGTAAACAAACTTTTGACATTGAATGAGACCACTTTTGATGTATTGAAGGAAGAGACGGACTTGAGTTTCAAAATAAATTCAAAAGAGTTGAGAATGGTGAAACGGTTGTTAGCTAAGAGAGGAGAGAATGTGCGAACCAAGAATTTGGCAAGTAAATGACAGGCAGTGCCAATATTGGAAACTATGGGACGGAACAGAATGGCAGGCTTATGGATCTTGGGAAGAGCGTAAAATCTGGAAACGTTAGCAATAGATGGAACCACAACTTTTTCGGTTTTTGGATCCAAGACAAAAGAGTTGCGAACAGTCATGCCCACCAGTGAAAGTTGGGAGGTGGAAGGGTTAACCTTGATTTTAGTGCATAGGCCATCTTTGATAAGGTAGTTGACACCTTCAGTGTAATTGTTTTTTTTCCATGACGATTACGTGGCCGCCTTTGTCCGCCTTTGTGATGATCAAATCACTATTCGAGTACAACCGCTTAATCATGCGAAGGTCGGAGGAAGGGACTTAAATAAAATTAGGATATTTCGCATTTTAATTCATCCAGTCGTTTAGTTGTTCGGGGGCAGTCTTCAAAATATTTGCTTAAAGAAGCGAGTCTAAATATTTTTTTTCCAGGGTGCCTTTAGTTTAAGATAATTTTTTTCCTGTGCCTTTATCTTTCCCAAATAATGAAGTCTAAACTTCATTTCATTCATGTTATCCAACTATTAACTGAGCGCCCTGTGGTGTCGCAATGCACTGGTTTAAGAATCACTGGTTGAAGGTAAAGTGAGAAATATATATTTGAAATATGAAATTTAGTTATCATAAATTAAGTGTTTTTAACCGCCTTTTAGTCGCGTCAGAACACACATCATTTTAAGACTATGAGTTAACGTTATTCTTGATGAGTTAACAGTGAGTTAACATGGGATTATACTCATGAGCCAACAGTGAGCTAACATGATTATACTCATGAGTTAACAGTGAGTTAACATGATTATACTATGAGTTAACAGTGAGTTGACACGATTATACTCCATGAGTTAACAGAGTTGACACGGATTATACTATGAGTTAACAGTGAGTTAACACGATTATACTATGAGTTAACAGTGAGTTAGCATGATTATACTATGAGTTAACAACAGTGAGTTAAGATGTTTATACTATGAGTTAACAGTGAGTTAACACGATTATACCTATGAGTTAATAGTGAGTTAACATGATTATACTATGAGTTAACAGTGAGTTAACATGATTATACCTATGAGTTAACAGTGAGTTAACATGATTATACTCAAGGAGTTAACAGTGAAAGCTAACATGATTATACTATGAGTTAACAGAGCAATACGATTATACTCATGAGTTAACAGAGTTAACATGATTATACCCATGAGTTAACAGTGAGTTAACATGATATACTATGAGTTAACAGTTAAAGTCACTCAATGGTCAATAGAAAAATATAGAGCCAAATAACGGTCAACAGATAAAGTATAATTACTGTCAATAGAAAACAGTATCAAATAACAGTCAACAGAAAAAGGTATAGTCAAATAACAGTCAACAGAAAAAGGTATAGTCAAATAACAGTCAACAGAAAAAGGTATAGTCAAATAACAATCAACAGAAAAAGGTATAGTCAAATAACAGTCAACAGAAAAAGGTATAGTCAAATAACAGTCAACAGAAAAAGGTATAGTCAAATAACAGTCAACAGAAAAAGGTATAGTCAAATAACAGTCAACAGAAAAAGGTATAGTCAAATAACAGTCAAACGATAAATATCATATGTCATGCCATCAAGGTCATAAAATTTAAGGTGAGGCTCCTGGCGATGGCTCTAAAATTATACGTAGGCATATATATTTATTAAAATAGGCTTACTATAATTTAAATTATTTTGTAAAACAATATTAAACCAAAATTTGTATGAAATTGTTATTATTATTATTATTATACACGAATATACCACACACTGTGTGTAGATATTACGAAACTCAACTAATACAATAATCGCAGTGGAAGACTCTAACGAGAACCTCGGCCTAATGTTAATCACCTTTAATGATCAGCTTCCTGTCAATAGCATTTCTTCCAGTTGGAGAGCATTCCTCCGCCCAATGGCTCGAGACGTGGCCAGTAACCCGTAGCATCTAATTTCTTGTCCCATAGCCGGAGACGCGGCCGTGAGCCCACAACTTATTTTCATATCCAATTTTCAACAGGGCGTGACGGCAACCGTGAATGTTTATCACACGTGTATTACAATACTATTTTATATCGATCCTATGAAGATAGCTATCACATTAATAATTTTTATTGAATTTTAATTAACTGTAATTATTGTGCTATTAGTGTTTCATACTTGTTGTTATTAATTTACATTTTTAATTACACTTCTATTTGTAAGATATTATTACCCTTCACAGGGATAACACAATTGCCAAATATGGTCAACACAAGAAAGCCTCCGGGGCGAGAATTTTGTGAGTTTTCGTGGGGGAATTTATTATACTATAATTTTTGCCACCCACGTTTTAATTACAGCTCAAACTAGAGCTTTTTATATTTGGAGGACTGGACTGCGGTGAACAAGCAGTGGTTAGTTGGCAAAAGTACTTTTTTGGCACAGTCGAATGCCGCACTAGGCACAAGGGCACGTTTGGAAAACATGTTTTCATTGCCTCACCCCAGGGCAGTTACACGTTTCCTTTGCGAATATAATATAGTATTGTAATATTAAGCTGCATTATCGTTACGCTTATTTTAGACGTTTGGTGGGTTTTATGTCATTTTAAATTTATGCTTTTATTATCAATATTTAATATACATATATAAAAATACTTAGCTAAAATGGCACATGTTTGCCTGTCACAATTTTATGCTGCGCAGTATATGTGGTGGCCTATTAAATACTGGAAATTTTTACCACACCCTTATTTTGACAACACACTCTTTCGTAAATAAACTTTATACTTTTTTAAATGCACTAAGTTGTAGTTTTTTCATTAATTCACATTCTAATTTCTTCGACGTGGCTTTGACATCCATTGAATCATGTACAGATCATTAAATTTTATTATTAATATGGAGAGTCCTTTACTACAGCTGTAAGAAAAGTTTTTTCTAGGGACCAAAAAGATGAAGCAAGTCCTCATCCTACTGCGTATGACTTCAATGTTATTCACGGGCATTTTCATTCTCGCATCGTTCTGTGAGACGCCCCAAAAATGCATGCAGGGAAAAGGAAAGAATAGCCACCCCTATCTCCAGACTTGAATTCCTGTGATTTTTTATATGCAGGTATTAAAAGAATAATATTTACAGGGACCCTTCATTGACCATTTCAGGCCTGACAAATGTTATATTTAAACCCAGATTTTGAATATCGACATTTCGACACTTGAAGTGGTTTGTTCTGAGCTCGAGAAAAAGCTTCATAATATTATTTTTTCTGATAGCACACATTTTGAGCATGTTGTTTCACAAACCGCAGTAAATAATACAATTACGTGACTCATTTATTCATTTTTTTCAAATAATAAAAATTTTATTTTAAAAATACCACCCAAATTGGGCCATCCTATGTGTTTAGTTATATTTTTATTATTTTACATCGAGAAAATTTACAATGCAATAATAACTTATATCTACATTATAAATTTCATGAACACATATATTAAAATACATCAACATGAGTACGAATCTCAAGACATACAATGTTTTAAGATATTATAAATTCCAAATTTGGCAATTACAAATATTCTGTTTATCACAGTTGCATATTGCTTATCCTAATTTGGAATTTCTGTTTATTTTCACAACCAAATTTCATTTATTCTAGAATTAGTTGGAGGTTCGAAGGACAAGAGAATATTTTGTATTAAACAAAATTGGCGATGGAAACTTCTAACATAAAACCCAGAGTGTCGATTTCTCTTTTGGTAAAATATCGTCCTCCGTGTTGTTTAAAAATTTAGTTCCGTCTACTTTCCTAACTTTTTTCTTTCTGTTCTTGAAGAAAGGAGAGGGGCAAGTTTTCAGTTCATATAAATATTGAAATATAATTTAAAAGAATGTATATGTATAAGAGTATATCCATTTATTTAGCCCTGCGGTGGCGCAGTGTGGTAACGCGTTCTCCTATTGCGCGGCTAATCCGGGTTCGACTCCCAGCAGTGCAAAAAGAACGCTTACTCAGAGATCTCATAAAAGATCGCACTGCTCACTGTAGTCCGGGGTTTGGTTCCCCAGGCCTTAAGAGGTTCGGATTCCTCGGAAAACTGTAGGTCCCGGCGCAGCATGACCACTGTAGTCTTTGAGCCGTAAAACCAAAAAACAAACAAACAAAATATCCATTTATTTAGAAAGACAGACATATATAATTTTATTGCAGCATGAAATCTACGCAAATCGAAGCTGTGATTCCCAATTTTAATTATACAGGGTGTCTCAGCACCAGGGTTACAAACTTCAAGGGGTCATAGTACTCATCAAGTTGAACGATAATTGTCATAGAACCTATGGTTGCAAACCACCTACAGAGCCATTTCTAAAACTATCTAGCATGCACAAGTATTTACTACCAGTGCATGAGAAGCACAACATGCGTTGTCCTAATTAACTATGCATTTGATCAGATGACCTGAGTAGTATCTGGCGCTCTTCACGCACTATTTGTAAATATTTGTGCATGCTGGACGGTTTTAGAACTGGCGCTGTGGGTGGTTTGCGACCTTAGGTTCTATGACAAATATCATTCACCTTGATGAGTACTATGACCCCTTAAGGTTTGTAACCCTGGTGCTGAGACACCTTGTATATAATAAAATATAAAATTTTATTTGCCTCATGTGTTTTTCTGAAAATTGGTGTTCTGAATTCTATTCGTGTTAATTACTACGCCGATTAAACCAATTAGTGTTTGCAAATTAAATGGGATTATTTGCAATGAATTATGCAATACATATATTATTTCGCTGCTGCAATAATATTTAAAACAATGTTGGTAAATTTGATGAATAACCTCATACGATGAGACAAAGCATTTGATGCAAGCTTTCATCTTTTTTTTACACTTTTTTTGGCGCCTTTATCGATATCTTTGGATTTAGTTTCACTGTCTTATTCAATCTAGTTGGACTTTGATACGCATATGATTTTAATAAAATATCTAAGTCCTAGATTTCTACTCAAAACATACGAAAATGAAATCTGCTGAAGCGTACCACGCATTGCTACATATATTTATTGAAAAACTAATTCGGCAAATTTTCATGTTTTTCTTAAGATATGAAATTGAATTTTTGAAAACAAATCTCTAACAATTGAAGAATTCAAATATTTTTGATAAAAGTTTAATCTTGAACTCCATTGGTCATATGCACAGTATTCCGCACACGCTGTCTTGTCGAAGTGTAGTAAATTTGGATAGATCCTCTTCTACTTGCACTACGCTCTTTGAGCACGAGAAATTGAAATAACTCATGTGTAAGCGAATCTTCTCCTATTTTCTTAAAGGGTTCAAAAAGAATATGCACAAAAGAGCTTTCCAAAATTCCAATAACACCCTTTGCGTCATTCGATCTGATTTAAGAAAAAAGAGAGATGTCTTTCCATTACTCCAGATTTCCCAAAGGCATCTTCCATGATACTGTCCTGATAATATACTGCTCCCCCACACGTCTTCCATGTCCATGTCATCAGTAACGGAGACGTCTTTATCCTTGCGCACAGTATCTGACGTTGAATTTCTCGTTGCGCTTTGGTTCGTGAATCATGGAAGATTTAAATCAAGTCTTTCAATATAGAATATAGTTCTTATACGACAGCAAAATAATACAATTTTTGAAACGATGCTTCCTTATGTCAATCAAAAAATGCTTCCTAATGTCAATCAAATAATACTTCCTAGTGTCAATTAAATAACGCTTCATAATGTTAACCAAATAATGCTTCGTATTGTCCGTCAAATAATGATTCTTAATATCAATCGGATAAGGATTCATAATGGCAAACAAATAACACACGTCTGCGATGAAATTTTTTTCTGCAAAGTGAAGAGGTTTTCTTGTGTATTTTTGGATGCTGATTTCAGGAAAAATACTTAAAAAATTCTATCACGTACAGTTTTGACACAAATGGAGAATTTCTGTCTGGTTGCCTACCTACTAGGTGTGCTACTATAAAAATGTGTCAAAGTAATATTTTTGCTTAGAAAAGAGGTATTTTATCTCACCAATAATAAATTAAAACATAGAAAGTAGAAAAATGTTATCAAAAAGTCAAACGCATAAATGACATTATAAATCAAAGAACGTTTAAAAAATTACAACGTAATGAACTCCAAGTAATTTGGAGCTTTTCAATCCATAATGGACGGAGAACAACGCAAAACTTGAGGCAAAAGATCGAAGATTCTTCAACGACTCATCGCAGTTTGAAAGCTGTCCTTCTTTACAACTGCAACAGATATGCCTCCATACCGGTTGGCCTTTCAGTTCATCTGAAAGAGAGGTAACAGAATTTAGCTTTGATGACCAACTTAACTACAAGGAATACCAATGGACCATCTGTGGAGATCTGAAAGGGCTTTCATTCTTGGTCAATGGGGCGGCTAAGCTAGGCACCCCCGGTTTCCTCTGCGAATGGGACATTGGTGCTAAAGTCAAGCACCAGAGTCAGAAGGTGTGACCAGGGCACTAAATATGGGGGAAAAACAACGTGCACTTCGAATCTTTGATGGACCCAAAAGGAGTATCCCTGCTTCCACTTCGTGTCAAACTTGGCATCATGAAGCAATTTGTGAAACCCCTGTCAAAAGAAGGTGATATTTTCAAATACCTGGAAAGAAAGTTTCCAGGGCATTTAAGAAGCAAAGCTGAAAGAAGGGGTTTTCGTCCACCCTGACATTCAAAAACTCATAACAGGCAAAATCTTTAAAACCAAAATGGAAAACATTGAGAGGTCAGCTTGAAAATCCTTTAAAGAAGTTGTAAAGAAGTTTCTTGGCAAGCAGAAAGACCCTGACTTCAAGAACGTCGTAGGAAACATGCTGGAGAACTTCAAATCCTTAGGCTGCTGAATGAGCTAGAAGATCGACTCTTTTAACTGCTATCAAAATTATTTCCCAGAAAATCAAGGCTCTGTAAATGAAGAGCAAGGAGAGAAATTCCACCAAGACATAAAGAAAATGGCACGGAGGTATCAGAGCCGGTGGAACGTCAACATAATAGCAGATTACTGCTGGATGCTAACTAGGGAGGAGGCGCAAGCAGCGCACAGGAGAAAGGGTTCTAAACAGAGCTTCGAGGGGAAGGAAAAGAGACATTATTTTATATTACTTTTGACCGCGGTGGTTATGGTAAATATAACAAAGTAATAAAATATAAAATATATCTTATTTTTAAGTTTTTTCGAAAACAAAGTTTTAATCTCAGCTAGATCTACGTGATTTTCGTGGGCTTTCATCCTCACTTTATGGAAAAGCCTTACGTGATAGAAGGGAAAGCACTTGTCATTTCTGAATTCGGCGTACCGAAAAACATTGAAAAACCTTAAACGGTGCAGAAAAATATCAAAAAGCATTATTTTGCAGGTCTGTGTAATGTTTCCTAATATCAATTAAATAATGCTTCTTAATGTCAATCAAATAATGCTTTCTAGTGTTAATCAAATAATACTTAATAATGTTAATCAAATAATGCTTCCTAGTGTTAATCAAATAATGTTTAATAATGTTAATCAAATAATGTTTAATAATGTTAATCAAACAATGTTTAATAATGTTAATCAAATAATGTTTAATAATGTTAATCAAATAATGTTTAATAATGTTAATCAAATAATGCTTCCAAGTGTTAATCAAATAATGCTTCCAAGTGTTAATCAAATAATGCTTCCAAGTTTTAATCAAATAATGCTTCCAAGTTTTAATCAAATAATTCTTCATATTGTCCGTGAAATAACGCTTTTTAATGTCAATCAGATAGCGATTCATAATGTCAATTAAATAATGCTTCCTAACGTCAAGCAGATAGTAATTCATAATGTCAATCAAATAATGCTTCATAATATCAATCAAACAATGCTTCCTAATGCTGATTAATTTGCGGTTGATTGTGATTTGATTTTCATGACACAAAGAGAGAAAACGCCAATCTGAACCAAACAAGGTGGCATTAAAAGTATTCTTTTAAAATAAAAGACGAATTGCAACTTACAAAATGGTAGAGTCTACAAATAATAAATTTATAATAAAAATATCTTGAAAATCGAAAGATGCAAAAAAACACAAGTGAGATTTAAAAAAGTTATACAATTTAAATTAAAAAATAATTTAATTATTAAAAATGGCATAAAATATTATGAACGTTTATATATTTTAGTAAAATGCTATTGATCGCTGTTGAAATTAATAAGTGCTTCATTTAATTGGCGCTTTATGATACAAACCAATTAGTGCTATATAATGCAAACCAATAAATGCTTTAATTAATTTGTTATTAATGCAATGATTATCTTATTTGCCTTATTATGCTATGAGAGCTGATAACTTAAGAGCTAAGAATTTAAATAAAAATATAAATAATATACATTTTTTAATACTTGTATACTTTCTGTGTAATTAATAATTCAGTGTTCGCAAAGGGCTACATAAATTTAAAGCCTTGTAATATGCTATAAACCCTTTATATTGATTTAACGATAATTCTTCACAATAATGATATTACTTTAGTTAATATGAAGTATATGCTGCATTGTTATATATTATGAAAAATTGATGAATATAAATAATGAATTAGAAAAAATATTTCGATGTCCATATGCACATTTGAAATAGAAGAGTGTAGAAAACGTAATGCAAGACTTTCACAAGTGTCGAGAATACCAGAAGAAGATACGTAAGTAAGTAAAATACCAATGTCTCCCCGTTTTCTTTTTGGTTGAAAAGGAAAAATAATTCTATACAAATACTGTAATAGACTGAGCTTGGATTATTTAAAACAATGTATTTAAACATGATTTGGAAGTAATGGCGTAAATTGGAATTTAAAATAGAGTAATTAATCAGTTGATCATAAAAAACGATATATGCTTTCAAAAAAACTACCTCCCAGCCCAGGGGAAAATATTGAGTAATTACTTACAACTAGTTTCACTTTACGTCTGAGCCTCTATCAATAAAAAAAAAATCAAATATCTTAGTCTCAAAATTGCATTTAAACCTAATTGCATTACAGCCCACATATTTCCAATTGGTCTTTGAACATTTTGGACAATTTCAAGATGATCAAATAGCACACATACTATTAATGACTATTTTAGCACAAACACGTTTTCAAAGCGTTTACCCATTAATATTTCCTTTGATCTTTTTCAGTTGGTAATGGAGTATACGATCAACAGTGTTCAGAATTTTGCTCATGCTTTTAAAAACAAACTTAGAATGTTCAATTCTAAAACAAACACAATTTTGGTGTCATATATTTCATAGAAAATCCTTTAATACATTCCTTAGGCAGTATTATTATGACTATGAACAGGGCCAGGGAAGAGAATAACCAATTTCCGGCTCGGGACATTTTCACTTTCCCTTTCTCTTTTAAATTATCTACGAGAAATGGTGAAAAAAATATGAATTTGACAATCCGTTAGTTTTTTTTAATTTTTGAAAATTGGAGAGGACGTAATAGCTAGTTGGGAGCCTGATTTGCTAAAGTTCCTATGGACTTCTGAATCTTGTCACCTTCCTTGGCTATTGACGATAGATAAAACTTTTGCTTAAGTGATCTGAGATAGGCTTCTGTGGCTGAACAAGGTATACTGACCTAGGTATGGACGCTATGTGATATGTCCAGGTGCTCCTTATCACAAAAATAGATCATCGACTTGAACGTTAAAAACATCAGAAATGTCAAACCTGCTTCATTTATTTCCAATCTGTGCTGGTAAACTAAAATATATGTTATTTCTAAGGACTTTGGTTTCACCTACCGATCATTCTGTTCTACGGGGAAAGGAAAACAAAGGTCGCACTGTCCATCCACAGAAGGAAGACCGGTGTAAAATCCGGTTTTGTGGCGTCGACACTTCTTGTTTTTGACTTCTTTTTGTGAACGGACATTTCGAGGATCTACGGTGTTCCGAGGAATCAGAATGGCTTAAGGCCCAGAGAACCACACTCTTGTTCGTTCATAAAAAGAAGTCCGTAGTCAAAGCCAGAAACAATAGGTGTTCACGCCACAAAACCGGCTTTCCACCCCACCCCACTTCCCCCGGACATCTTTCTGTGAACAGACAGTAGAGTGAATAATTTGCGGCACGTGTTCTATTTTGACAGCGTTGGCAGTCCAATCTGGGTTAACTACACGCTAGACAAGCCTATTACCACTGCACCAGCATAGGGCCCTCCTATCGGTAAGAGCGTGAACTAAAGTGTGCTTGTTGATATTTAGTAAGCAAATAAGTACACTTTTTTTAAAATCAGATAGAATTTAGCGTTTAATTTTGTGTTCGGCCATTTTCCTTTAAATTCGTTGAATTGCTTCTACCTCCTCCTTACCTTTTTTATATTACCAATCGAAGTAAGTTTATGATCTAGGGTTGCTTCTATTCGTCGAGTCTATGGCATATCATAGAGCAGTAAAATGAGGTCAACTTTATATCTGAATATGCCGAATGACGAGCTTATCCAAACATTTGCTTCTCCTTCTTGAAGGCAACTGCATATTCCAGGACGAAGATTCCGGGATCCAAAACGCTCATTGTAATAGATTTGTTCGAAGAGCAGGAGGCAGCTTTCTCACGATTAAACGGGCCATCACGAAATACTGAATTTAACCCCATTGAAGCTATGTGGAATATAATAGAGAAGAATCTAAAGAATAATGCGTCTCTTCTTTTATCAACCAATAATCTTGGCGAAACGTCAATGCAAATCTGTATAAAATTAAGTGGTAAGACATTACATAAATTCATAGAAATCACGCAATGAGGAATGTCTGTTAAAATTCGACGTAAATGTTGTTCAGTTAAATAATAAGATGCGCGACTTCATTTTGCCAGGCAGTACATGAATGCATAAATAAGCCTGCTTAATTAAATTACTGACGTATAGTAGTAAATGTTAATGTATCTTAATGTTACGACAAAAAAATGAACTATTTACATATGATTTTTACTTATAATTCTAGAGAGTTTATATGGGTCACATACCTCTTGATAGAGATGCCTATCTCTCTTCTGGAAAACCTAAGGCCTACACCTACATCCAAATATGTGCTTGTGTTTGTAAAAATTGCAACACCATGAAGGAATCACTTGATTGACCTGAAACTTTCAGGAAATGCAAATTAGGGTATGCTATTCAAATGATTAGAATTTCAGAGTCATCGCCTCTGCGTGGGCTGAGCAGCGCCCTCTGAACTGCTGATGGATCCGTATAAATAGAGGGCTGTAGCGGGGCGTGTATGGCTATCTGCTAGTGGTAAACGTTACATGAGACGTCACTATGCCTCTACGACGAAAGAGGGCGACATTTCAGCAAGTTACGGAGTTTGAATGGGGAGGAATGATCGGCCTTCGTGAAGGAGGGTTTTCTTATCGTGCAACAGCAGCACGTCGTTGCACTGCTACAGGTGCATCATTGTGTACTTCATCAATTCGTCGGCGTCTACTGCACCGTGGACTGCGTGCAAGAGTTCCTTTATACAGGATCCCTCTGACGCAAAACTACCGGCGCCTGCGGCTACAATGGGCTCATGGACATAGAGACTGGCGTGCTGATTGGCAACAAGTGGTGTTTTCTGATGAATCCCGCTTTAATTTGGGGTACAGTGATGGCCGCATCTGTGTTAGACGCTATACCGGTGAACGCCACCTTCCGGAGTGCGTTATCCAACGTCATAGTGGACGAACCCCCAGCGTTATGGTCTGGGGTGCGATTGCGTATCATGGACGATCTCAGCTGCTACGAATTGTGGGTAATCTTAACAGCAACCGGTACATCAATGAAGTTCTGGAGCCCGAAGTTGTTCCCTTCCTTCAAGGCATTCCCGGAGCTGTATTTCAACAGGACAATGCCCGCCCACATATTGCCAGGAATGTTCAAGACTTCTTTTCATCACAACAGATACAGCTTCTTCCTTGGCCTGCCTATTCGCCGGATATGTCGCCGATTGAACATGTGTGGGATTTCGTTGGTCGGCGTCTCGCTCGTGATCCTCGTCCCATAGCTACTACAGATGAACTTTGGGGTCGCACACAAGCAATCTGGAATGCTCTTCCTCAGGCACACATTCAACATCTGTTTGATTCCATGCCACGTCGTATAGCATCACTTATTGCAGCGCGTGGTGGCTTCACCAAATACTGATTTTCGACATGTAATATTATTTTTTTGCTTTGTAATTTTAATCGTTTATTTGTATCAACACAGGTCGTTTGTACATTAAATTTCATTCAATTCGGGAAGGTCCTTTATGTTGTTGAAATTTTTACAAGCATGAGTTTATTAGCTTATCTTGAACTCAAATAACAAACTTTCAATATTTAATCAAAATTTCTTACTTAATACGATAATTATCGAATATATCGTCTTCGCTGATATAACTGTCTGCAGCAACCAACGTTCCTTACAATGACAATTCATCTTTGTTCTAAATATGATATTAAACGAAAGACACATTTAACACATTAACTTTCTTAATCAATGCAATTGCTCCACAGCCTGTTTAATAACTACAAAGAAAATTTACATCAGATTTTAGATTCCTAAACGTTAGTCTCTGAATAGTTATAAAATAACTTGTCAGATTCTAAAATTCATCGCTATACGAAAACTCTGGTAGAGTGACATTTTAACAGTTAATTGAGTGCTTAACGAACAGAATTATGGAAGCAAAAGAGGAAAATATTTACATGCATATTTATGAACTTCCGTGTTGTTAGGTTTTCTATGACGAAATAGTTATTACAAACACTAATTTTTAAAATTAAAGATAAATATCGTACTACGTAGGCAAGTATTTAAATTTTTAGAATTTGCCAACACAAAAGAACGCAGCTTTCGTTTCTGATTCTTTTTTAGAATTTGTATTTTCATGTGAACATTGGGTATTAAAGAATCATAATTGCTATAAAATTCTTTCTACGGCGTTGTTTTGAAGTTAATGAGTTTGTGAAAAACAGATTTAAATTGAAGGGATTTTTGAACCATGATTTTTTATGATTTTCGACAAGTTTTATCACAACCACAGTGTGTGGATCGTATAATTCGACTTTTGATAATGAAGAATCACTCAAAATAACAATTTACAACCGGTTTAAAGAATTCCGTTTTATACGTAGGAGTTTCAGCAATGAGTTTCATGAAGGTCGACCAAACACTGCTGTGACACCACAAAACATTGATGCTGTGCGACAACTAATCACTTTAGATCGTCATGTCGCATCTGGTGAAATTGAGGCATCTTTGAACAGTTCAGGGGCCCGAGTTCATTCAATTTTACATGATCATTTAAACATCAAGAAAGTATATGCGCGTTGGATACCAGGCAATTTAAATCAAACTCAAAAGGATGCTCGTGTCAAATGATGCAAGGAAAATTTAAAAAGATTCAATTGTGGTGCCTCAAAACATCTTTGGCATTGTGACAGATGTTGAAATCTGGACTTATTCCTATACACCCCAAACAAAACAACAATCCGTTGTTTGGGTGTTCCAAAATGAACCGAGTTAAAAAAGTTTTTAGTGCACGAAGTGCTTCCAAGTAAATTATTGCTTCGTTGTTTGGTAACTCCAGCCATATTGCAACCATTGCATTGGAGGATCATAAAACAGTAAATGCTAATTCATATACAACAATTTGCCTGCCAGAAATAGTTACTGAAATCAAAGAAAATAATTCCAAATATCGTATCGTTCTTCATCATGACAATGCAAGCTTACATACCTCATTTCAAAATATCATTTATTTGAAGCACGAAAACACGGATGAGTCATTTTCCTTATTCGCCTGACTTAGCACCCAATGATTCCTTTTTGTTCCCAACGATCAACAATAAATTGCGTGGTCAATGGTTTAACACCTCAGATAAAGCAGTTGAAGTTAAAAAATAACACATTTCTGCTATACTAACTTCTGAGTGGCATAACTGTTTTGAAAATTCGTTTATTTGAATAAAAAAGTATATTAGCAGCGAAGAAAAATATTTTGAAAAGCGATAAAACGATTTTAAATGTAGAAATATTTTGTATATTATTTTCTAAAAACTTAAGTACTGGCCCTAGTATCAGTATAATTCAAATTAAAATATATTCATTAAGAGAAACTTCTGTCACATAGAATCAAATAGTATTCATATTGTTCTATATACTGAAAGCAATGCGAGGTAGGTCTAGGAAGAAAATATCTCAAGCCTGTTACATGATATAAACTGCAGAAATAATAATTGTGGTGCACAAAACAAATTTTGGAAGAATAAATGTGATTTATATGCACAATATCACCTAAGGATAACAATAATCCTGCCATAATTAGTTTGAAGATTTAAACGTTTACTGCACCTGCACATTTTGGTGTTTAGATGCTCTGCAGAAGTATTATTCTTCTATAATTTTCACTTTCATAAATTCCCCCATTTCACAGTACCCATCATGGGCGCCCATATGGTGGGCAGATGAAAACTTGAGCCCTCCACCTCCTAGACGTTTAAAAATTTAATTTGCCTGATTCTTCAAAAGTTGTACAGTCACATTTTAAAATAAGATACTTTTTAGCTCATTACTAATTGTCAAGCAGTATAAATTATTTTTGTAGCATTTTAGTATCTTGTACATTCACTAAAATTTTTGACAGTCTTGAGAAGAAAGTAATAAAAATTTTCTCAGCCTCCTCCCTCTAGAAGTACTCATATGGGCGTCCATGGTACTCGCTTGGCATATAACTTATGTTATTGCAATTTGCCTTTAGCAGTTTAGTAAAACAATGATAAAAATATTTGCTACGAACGTGTTTTAAATCATCAAGCGTGAAACTTTGGTTTACTAGAGTTTGATAACTAACGGTAGCCCTCAAAACTCAGCTGTAGTGATGTAATGGTAACGATTTTGTCTACTATAGCAATAATCATAATTTAAATCCATATGGAAGTAGGTGCTTGCAGTTTTTCTGCTGTTCCACAATGCGGATGTTGATTTACTAGGAAAAGATATTCATGCTTTTTAGGACACTGTATAATCTAGTATAGTAGTCCCTTCACTGGTCTTGCACCAACGAATATAGAAGGTTGAATAATATTAGGCATTCTCCACGGATTCATTCCTACACATTTTCCTCGCTTTCGTCGAACTGCATTCACCATTTTTTCGTCGCGATTTAAACATTCATTTTTATTTCACCAAGAACGTCTATGATTTCTTCCTGCATCAGGACAAATCGAACGTGCTTTGCGTTGGAATAACCAATCTGATATCCAACTGGGTAGGGGGA
>QLNU02003225.1:99659243-99675858 GCA_006491805.2 Dysdera silvatica | reverse complement strand
AGAAACCTGTTTTTCTTTTTGTAAGTAACAAATATTGAATTTCACTAACGTTTTTTGCAACTAAAGTCATAATAATTGTCAAGACGTTATAATTTCCTACACAAGTTTTCTGTAACTTAATATCAATCTGAATAAAACGTATAAACGTAGTTCATATCGTTCAAACACACATATACATTACTCATACACAACATGCTCATCTTATAATATAGCAACACGAAATAAAAAAAGAAAATTATTTCTGTAGAATAATGCAATCCTTCTTTACGGTTCCAAAAACAGGCGATAAGATAGAAAGTAGTATATTCTAACTTGCGACGCACACACGATAGAGTGGAGGAGCGGTGTTAACCTCCTCCCCCCAACACACATACATACACCTTTGAAAAAATTCTGTGTGCCACTGCCCTCCTCCCTCCCTCCCTCTTCGGAGAATTCTGAGTGGTCCGCTGTTCTGATGCAAGGTAGTTTTTGGGGTATTACGAATGGAGTTATTGAACGAAGATTTTACTCTTCGTATGAAAAGACATTAAATGATTATAAACAATACATGCATGATATGTCCCGCGAAGAATAAGATCTTCGATCATTAATTTGTATCCTTAATGTGTGAATTTACATTTCAACCTCCTTTTATATGTTTCATGCATATTCAATAATACAAACGCAAACAGCCAGCTTTCTAGAAAGATCGCCATTGATTTCACCAAACTGCCAAGAAGTCTTTCGATAAATAGCAGTAATAGAGGCGATATCCAAAATTACAAAATAACATTTAATAATGTTTTATCCGAAAAATCCTGAAACAAGTATTCGATATATTTGAAAGATGCATATAATGCGTCAAAACTTAATTTTTAGCTCTAAATTTTAACCGAGATAAAGCCGTTTGAAATCTTCGAAAATGCCCCTAATTTTGCCCTTCTTTGGCCCCTGACATCTATATTAAGGCCTATGCTGAAAAACGCTCGAATACGTGTCTAACAATTTTTTGAGAGCTTTCAAATGAGACCACTCCCATTAAAATCTGTGTCGTCCAGCTCGGGCCCTTCCCTTGTAAGGTCTCCTTTTTTGAGCTCGAAACGCCTTAATTACTTGAGCCTTCGAAAACTAGGAATGAAGCTCATTTTCTCTGTATATATATGTTATAAGATATTATTTCCCTTCTCAAGCTTCACACAATTGCCACATAGTGGTTAACACAGAAAAGCTTCCGGCGCGAGTTTTTGTGTTTTTTCGTATGGAATAATTATACGTGGTAATTCCGGCACCCACGTTTTTTAGCTCAAACTGGAGATTTTTGTTATAGGTAGAAAAGAAGCATCGTTCCCGACCTAGATTCGGGCTATGGTCTCTTTGTTAAGCCCGGAGCGCCTTACAAAGATGTAGTTCAAAACTAACTAAATAAAGTTCTAGAAACTAAAACTATACCTAATAAAATAAAATAAATGTTAAATATAGGCAATGGTTGACTGTAATCAAGGGCATTATGAAAAGTCGCTTCATTTCAAGTCATAGATCATGAAATATATATTTCAGCAAAGAACGCATGTTACTGCATTCTTAATAAACTACCGAACCGAAGTAAATTAAAATCATTAATATTTGTACAGTTATTTTTTGCACATAAAAAGTAAGAGCAAAAATATTTAGGAAACTTAATAACTGAAAAAATTGTCAGTTTCTGAATGCAGGGGACTTTTCTTTAGAAAACATATAATAGAATTTAGCAGCAAAATAATTATTTTCACTAATAATGGAAATTTTTTATCTAATACACAGGAGAAGGATAATGTAACTTAAATAAGAAAAATGATCATACAAGTCACCAGAGAAAGTAATCAAGGCATATTTCACGAAAATTGACTTGGAATTTATAGAGCGGGGTTTGAAATACGATTTTTCTGGCCTTTAAAATTTAATTTAAAATTTCGGTCGAAATATAATCTCATGAATAGCAACCAGAAAATTAATTTCATAAATAGAACGAATAACAAATATCAACAAATAAAAATTTGTTAAGCCCTACAGATATTTAAAAGGACGAGTTTTTTTACATTAAACATGATGTTTACTTATTTTTTTTATCTAAATTAATATAAAATTCAGGAGTAAATAAAAGTGTTCCGACATTAAAAAAGTTCTAATTATTTGTCAGTGAGGAGTAATGCAATTATTCAATTATCATCGATTATTAAACTGAAAGATAAATATTCATCTAATTCTGGTCTCTATGATAAATAAATATTCAATTTAAATGCAACGGCTCCAAAAAAATGTAATTAAACAATTAATTGAAAATATTTTCAGAGAAAGAAGAAGAAATATATTTTAAATGAGAAGTAGCTTTTGTTTTGGACATTGTATGCTACTTGATAATTTCTAAGAAACATGTAACTTTTTGCCGTAATTAATGATGAACATTGTTGTAAGAAATAAAACTTGCCTGCCTACCACCAAATATTTAGAGAGATACTTTAGCATCTTCGTTAAACAAAATGCTACAAGTTTTTCACCAGGTAGAAAAACTTGTACCATTTTGAACTCACCAGGTAGAAAATGAGATAATAAAAATATTTGTCTCCATAAGACATATAAACAAATATAAACACAAATTAACGCAGTTTAATTTTGAAAATATTGACAGCTGTTTCAATAGCACGCCGCCGTTTTCGAACTACGGCTATTTGGAATATTGCTGTTTTGAAACAGCTGTCAATGTTTTCAAATTTAAATTGCGTTATTTTTTGTTTTTATATTTATTTGTTTCCTGCAGTGTATCGCTATTTGACTTATCTATAGGGCATCACTTATCAGTCACGGAAATTTCTCCTTCCCAACTGAATGACAACAGCTGTGTCTGTATCAATATCCAGTATGACCACTAGGGACACTAATTCGCGTTTTGCTTTTTTTTTCTTGACGCGCTTTTCATTTAGCTACTGAGGAGAGTTGTGGGAAAGAGTTTAATATAACAATACTTATAGAATGTTTTTGTTTTTTTCTTTCTGGCTCTTTTGAGCCCAATAGAATTCGACTATGAGCCGAAATCAATGGATGAAGAAATTAATTCTTTATAACCAATATTTTTTACACAATATTTTGACATTAAATTCCTCAATGTACAACCACTAATGTGTGGGCATAAGTATACACGTATTGCATGTGGTACACGCGCCACAGGTTACATGCAGTATGCATGCCATGTATTACATACAGTAAGCCATGCAGCATTACATGTAGTTAACATGTGTTACACTATGTAGGCCATATATTTCATGTAGTACGCAAGTAGCATTACATGCAATTACTATCTATTACGCTATGCAGGCCATATATTTCATGCGGTAGGCATGAAGTCTATTACGTGTAGTACGCATGAAATGTATTATATGTAGCAAATGTGTTATGTAAGCATTCGACGAATTAAATATCATTTTATGACAAATAGCGTTTTTCATTATAGAAATCTACTTAACAATACAATAAACAGTTCGTAGGGTTCAAGTATTACTTTCGTTCAAAGAGAATATATCAAAGCTAAGAGGATGAAAGGAAAAACTAAATGGATTCGGACGTTTCAGACATTTCGGCTGACAATGGACAGCGTTCCCGAAATAAGTAATAGCTAAGATTCGGCCCACATAATGACAGTGTTTCTGGCCCAGAATTACAAAAGCTCTTGCGAAAATATGTCATTCGCCAATCGATGGCACCTAAGCTTTGTTCTTACCTTACAAAGGACGGGAACAAAAGGTCGTTGATAACGGAAAATAAAAGACTACAGTCAAAAAGATAGATTTCAGCAATGCGTCTTTTGCCATTTGTACCGTGACAGCACAGCAGTTGACGATAGCTAAGCATCCACACCAGCAACTCCGCTCGGAATTGTTTTGGAAAGTTTACAATTCCATTGTTATTCAAAATTCTCTAAATTTCCAATTCGTTAGACGGTAATAAATTTATCTCTCTATGTTGTCTTTATCTTATGATATTTTTGTTAATGCTTCTGTCATTGGCAGTCGATGCATAATTGCGCATCGTATGTAATCACTGGTATTATTGATATCTACATCATCTTGATACATCTATCTAAGACTGAACTGATTTATACATTAAAAGACAGTAAATTGTTTCTGTTTTTAAATAATTTACTTTATGAAAAAAAAATATTTAAAGTGTACTCTTCATGAAATTGAAAAATCTGGGTTTGCTGCTGTCGTCGTTATAAACACTTTTGTTTCATATATATAAAAAATAATTCCATAATAGAAATTATGTAAATTTTAATATATTTTCATATAAAATGAGAATTCTAGAAACAATCTATTTAACACAAGCTATTTTAGCTCATAATTTTAAATGCATTATGATTAAAATTGCACTTTTTTCATTTTATATTTATAAAGTAAAAATTTTGGAATACTTTATTTGTATGCTACGTATAAGTAAAAGTCATTTTAATATCATTAGAATTAAATAGTACAATAATTAGTGAAGTTAAAACAATTAAATGCAGCCCAATATCAATATATTTAAGCATCTAAAACTTGGCTAAAACTAATTAAAACAAACATATGAAACCTGATATTTAAAATTTCTTTTCATACGAATTATAGATAAATCATTTTATGAACGTAGAGTTAGTTTTCATAGTACAATTTAAATAATATCATAATTTTATATTTTTTATAAGTTACAAAAAATACAGAAACGTTTAATAATGTTTCCCCGTGGACAACATTTGGAGAATTCCCTTAAAACAATTGCCTAGTACCTTTTCTATAAGAGAGATTTTCTTAAAGGTCTACTTACCCGCTTGCTTTTTCAAATGACTACTTTTGTAAAATTGTTATTTCTTCTTCTTGGGTAATTTTCTGTTCTGTGATTAGAATAGTTCATATACTGATCACCCGCTTAAACAATCATCCTATCCTAGTTATCTCCATCAATAACTTTAAACCCATATAGCATCATATAACATCATCCATATAACACCATATAAAATCTTTCATATAAAACCATATAACATCATTCATATAAAACCATATAACATCATCCATATAACACCATACATATAACAACATAGATCATCATCCATATAACACCATATAACATCAACGTATCCATACATAACACCATATAATATCAACGTATCCATACATAACACCATATAACATCAACGTATCCATACATAACACCATATAACATCACGTATCCATACATAACACTATATAACATCAACGTATCCATACATAACACTATATAATATTACCACATAACATAATCTGTATAACGCCATATAATCAACAAATCCACACAACAACTTCTTTTTTAACGTTCTGATAGTTTATTTTTGTATATTGAGTTTTTCCTTAATTTGTCGACGCATGAATGTTCTTGCATCGATTCACACAGACTATATTTCTTAAGCAACCTGTTTTCTAAACTTTCGTTGCCTGGCAATTGTTTGCTAGGTAGCTTAGCATAATTAAATTTTCTGGCCATATAGAATGCTTTCCGTATGATCTTCTTAAAGAGCTGTAAATCTATTCCAAATTATTTAACTTTTGATGTCAGAAATGACAAAAACTTCCCTGGACTTCGAAACTTTTGCTAAAGTTGCATAAGATCAATCGAAGAAAGGTCATTGTCTTAATTTTAGTTTGCAAATCTCATTAGCTTCGTTAGTTGCACTCTGGACAATGCCGGTTTTGTAATTTCGTGTATAACATCAATGGTCCTTTTCTACTTCTTACTATTTTGCAGGTCATTGTTAGTACATCTTACGAGGGAGTTTAGCCATTTCTATTGTTAAAATAAAAGGCCCTTTTCCGCATAGTCTACAGCCAATGCAAAATTAAGCAACGAACGTTTATTTGCTTATGAATTTTTCAGATTTATGAAGATTTAACTTTGCCTTTAAATTGGAATATAAACGATAATATTTCAGTATTCCGCCGAAAGACACTTGCCTTAAAAATAACATCGAATTAAAACACTAATACCATGAGAAATATAAAAACGCGCCATTTGTTCAAGGATTAGAAAATATTTGAATCAGAAACAGCGTACGGTATATTAGCCCTTTGAATCCACGATTTCCCATGGCGTCCAATTAATTCTCAACGCAAATATATGAAAAAATCCATGTAAATTTTAACTTTTTTAAAGCTTGAAATTTCAACTTTGGCACAAAAAAATTGAAGAAGAATTTAAAATTTTTTTATGGCGTTATATATTCAAGCCTTCTGAATATTTGCTAAAAAGCTAAGTCAATTTAAATTTGATTTCTTTTTTATTTAATTTTGGTAAGTTAAGGAAATTAAAAAATGGTGAAAGGTAAAATAGAAAGGAATAAGAAGAAAACGCCTAAGGACATATATAAAAAATGAAGATAAAAATTAATTTCCATTAAATAAATAACCATATCATAGATATTGCAAAAAAGAATGGGGTTATGTTATAGAGAAAAAAAACTTACGATCTTAATATTTTTTAAGAAAAGACAGGAATATAAAGAAAAAAATTTCTTTTTTACTACCTCTCTATGGTCTTTCCTTTCATATAAATTGGTAAATCCCATAGTCTTGGGCATATTCTAATTTTCTTGCATTAATATTAATAATCGCTATTTTGTTTGCTCCATTCTCTCTTGTTCTCCGGTAGCTGCCATGATTTTTTCACGATTTGGCGCCGGCCATTGTAATGGCTGTGGAATTGTAAATCAGACATAGGCATTCCAAATAAATACATGAAAATTTGAAAAATTAAAAGAAGTTCTTGACCTAATAATAGAATATTTGTGTAGAAATTTACAGTATTGAAGCCTTATATTTTACACTTATTATAGTTAATAAAATAAGTGTTCATTTTGCATATTTTATTGTATATGTACCATAATAAGGGTTATTTTTACATATTTAATAATATTAGATGCCCTACGTAATTATTTATTCCTAATTACCTTTTGGTATTTGCAATTAAATATAAACTGTTCATCATAATCTGTTTTTTGGCTCCTTTGGGCCTTAGGTATCTCGTTTTATACATCTGGCATACTTGCTTTACATGTATTTTACGACATACATCCAGAAAAGTCGCCAAGTATGTAGTCGTGGAAAAGACATCTAACAACGGTTTTAAGGTTGCATGCTTTTATTATATTATATTTTTTGAATGCAAATGAATTAATTAGTTTTTTCATTGAAATTGAAGTATTGTATTTTATATTAATCTTTTCTCTTATTTTAATTCTATCAAAACTTATTTACCTCTCTCAACTCAACTTATTTAATTCTCTCGCACTTTTTTATTCATTTTATATCCATTATCTATTTTTGCACTATATTTTATCTATAGCAGCGACTTAAAGCGTTCTATACTCAAATAATATTACATTTATTTCTTCTATTTTTCACAATTTTTATTATAATTTTTGAAACTATCTACACTAACCTCTCCCCCTCTCTCTCTCTCTTTATATTATATTATATATATACATATATGAACCTCTAATAACGTGCAGTTTTTCTTAACTCCGTTCGTTGAATTTTTAACAAAGAATTCAATTTAGATGCTTTTTTTTTGTTGGAAACGAAAATGACTTCAATGCTCATTTTTGAAAACAACTGAAGTTGAAAGTACCATCGAGGAAAGTGGTTATTTTTTGCAGAATATGCAGATTTTCTTTCATTTTCGTAAGCTTTCTATAAAAAGAATCGTTCGAGCAGTAAAAAAGATAACGTTTTGGGTAAGTCCATTTGAAGTCAGAATATTACTTTTGAAGCAAACTGCTAAATGTCACGAAATACTCTCATTTATACAGTTAAAAATATTTTTCCGCGTCGTTATCTCTTGGCCCACGTACCTCTAGGGTTATTTGCAAAAATGGAATTTTTGAAGAAAAAACGCGGGAGTATAATGAACGAAATTGTGATCTGATTTTAAAAGAGATGTTAAAACCAATTTTTTCTTTCCGCAAAGAACAGAAAAGATAAGGAAAGTGATAAGGACATCATCCTGGAAACTTTGCGTTCTACTTTCGCTTTAACGATTGGCTATATTTCTTTATATTATTTCATTCTATTTATCTTGTGTTTTTACTCCTAACTTTCAAGGAGAATAGCAAATTAAGGCATGTGAGAAGGATATGCCGTGAACATGATTTTATTTAATTAATCTTGAATAGTGATGAACGATCACGAAATGTGTTTTGCAATCGAAAGAATCGCAATCGAATCTTATTTACAATCGAGTCAACAATTCATTCGTCCTTGAACTTAACAATCGAGATGTTCAATTGAAATCGCTAGTCAGTTGCCCAATCACACTGCATATGCGCTTAAATACATAGTGTCGTCGTCAATTTGGTGAGTTATAATAAGATCTATATGCATTTTCCGACATCCGGGCAAAAGAATTATAATATTTGTTTATAGAACCGTTACATAGGTTTTAGGGATTCTACAGAGTAGAACTCCAATTTAATGAAATCCAAACGACCTGACCTTATTTTATATATTTATGTGAGTATTTAGTTTTTATTTTATTTCCGTTTTTTTGTATATATATATATATAGTCGTTGTAAATACACAAGAACTTTTTGAAATTGTATGCATATTACTAAAAATTATCTACATACTACTTCTGTGACGATTTTATATGAGAACCATAGAAAATGATGCAAATTATGATATACGTAATGTAATAAGGTCAACCACTACACTGTAAAGTATAAAATAGATTTAGAGCAACATTAAAGTGGTTAAATAATTTTAATAATACATAAACATATCAGATGTTACAAAATATGAAAATTGAAACGTTCTATTTTTAGATTTTGAAAGATTTGACGGTGACCATCACTTTGAATGGTTAAAAGCATGTTTATGCATTATTAAAGTTTTAACCGTTTCAACGTTACTCTAAATCTGTAATAATTTCACTTACCGCCGCCGACAGATTGAGGGGCAATCAACGATAACTTTAACTTTCTGGAGAAACCACTTCCCTTACACCCTGCCCTAACGTTGTTAAGGGTCGATATAAGCCCATAGGTCTACAGAAAAATGTAAGACATGATTTTACGGGTAATATTTAATTCGGATTACCACCAACCTGACTTATTTACTAAGTTAATAGAAGTCTCATTTCCATGTATATAAAGGAGATTTTATTATTGTTATCTAAAATAAATTTTATATATTATTTATCATTTCCTATTAAATATGTAATGTTAAGAAGGACGTCAAAATAAAAAGTACACCTTTGACGTTCAGGCTTAATAGCGCATATTTCATGAAAATCAGCACAATTTTCGTAAACACATGACGAACAAATTTTGCACTTCATTCAGTCTTCTATTTTTTTTTCTTAGTTTTATAGTAGTTTTTGCAACACTCCTTGTCATTGTTTTTGTCGCCTGTGATTATTTCAACATCAGGGTGAAAAATGTCTTCGTCAGTTTCAGAGGTGCCCTTTCTGCCCGTTTTTGCTTTTCTTGTTTCAAAAACTTAAATTTTTTTGGCAGGTTTTGGTTTCTTTAGTTCCTTTTGTGTTTTGCTCTTTTAGATCTTCTTTCTGGATCTAATGTGTTCAGTGGATGCTAAGACAACACCTTCCTGTTTACGTCGAAAGCGTGTGAAGCACGTGTTAACCGTCACAGGATAGATAGTTTGGAGGACTGCTATCTGCGAATCACCACTGTTGTTACTCGGTTCAACGTCGCCGATTATTCCAGGGTATCCTGTGGACGTGTTTGGTTCGTTAATATAAACCAAATGTAGCTTCGGTGTAAGGCCGACTGAATTCCCAAATCTCAACTCTGGCGCGGGATTGCGAAATAGCAAGGCCGAATTGACTGATTCGTGGGCATGTTGGCGGTTTCTTCTGATTGCTGGAATTGGTAAATTGATTCTATCGTTGGCGCAATTTCATGGCTTAAGATTTTATGGCTCTTAAATAGGGCTGGCAACTTTCCCCGGTGGTGCACTATGAATATAGGGGCCCCCTAGGTCCGTGGGAACCCTCTTGTTTCAAAAGCAAGAAGTTTGTTTTGAAAACTTAAATCTCCAACTCCCGCAACACCGGTTAAGGAAGTTTGCCAAAGGGGTGTTCCAATTTTTGCTGTGTAAGGCAGGGCAGGCGATAGGGGAAAGGGTGAATTGCACAGGGGCCCCGTTCTGCCCCTGCAGGCTGTAGTCCAGGAGTCTGTAGACGGACGCCTTACTAACCGCGCTACTGGGACGCCCCTACCACTGGGATTTAAATATACTTTGCGCACTTTCATACGAATCGCGCCTCCCTCTATAATTCGTACTGGATCCACCAATGCCCTCCACATGCCAATCATAAAGTTTTATGCACCGAAGATTCTTTATTTTCACGCATGTTTTACAGTACAAAAATTTACAAATCGGTCTTGCAGGCAAATAATAAATAGCTTGATAGTAAAAGTTAGAATAAAAAGATTACACAGAAAATTCCAAATGGGGTTGGTTCGAATAAGAGGGTTTACCTCTACATCATAGTTTGGGTTCCATAGACCTATTGTTAATTTTTTTCCCAATTGTGGAGGGTGTTATGGCTCACATCAAACCCCCCCCTTCCGTTCTCCTTCCTATGCTTTTATCGATTCTGAAATTTAACTATGGACGCCGGCATGGGGCTCAGGGGAAAATGGCTTGGATTTAATACTATACTATGCATAAATTTACTTACTATGGAAATTATGGATACTATGGAAAAAATTTAAAACGAAAAATGTCAATGGTTCGCGTTCGGTTCCTAAACAGCTTACTTACTTCTCGTTTAAACTTGGCGACGGCGAAATTTGGGAAATTAAATTCAAGAGGTAGGTCAAACTTTCAAATACAAGTTTCACTGGCTCGAAATTGTTAACTTCTACCTTCCAGAGATGCACAGCTAATAAGATACCAATTTCTTGATAATACAGCCCAGATGCAGTGTATTGGACAACTAAGTGCATTATGGGAGTAAATTTTCTTTTTCATCCAATCACAATTTGTTATTTGTTTATCGTCATAACTCTATAGATATTCATTTCCGACTCCCCATGTGTGGGCCAATTATAGTCCATTTTGCACAAGGATCACTACCATATACTTTTGATCCGGTGTTTTTGGAACACCCTGTATGTAGTTATAATATGTGGCCCAAGACTTCATTTACAGCAATTCCTTACTTCCATACGGCAAAAACGTAACGCGTTTGCCTACTGAAGTGGAAATGCAGGTTTGCACCTTGTTAGTACAGAGAGCTCCCCGCTTTTTTATGTCAAACGGTATTAAGAGGATTTATTTCCAAGGATATAAAGATTTGGATTCAGCAAAAAAAAACGTACAACGTAGTATAGAACGACCATGACTGAACTTGGACCAAAGGTGTAAGAGAACAATTTCCAACATTCCTTTCAAAATGTATTCCAGCGTAATATCCATTACTCTTTTCACATTGTAACTTTTTTACTCTTCTTTTTTTATTTATTTCTTTAATTCGTCCTTTATGAAGTTATTCGTATTAATTTTCTTTGTTTCTAAACCTTACCACAAATCTTTTTATATGTATTACCAATGGCATTCTGCTCAAATTGAGCAAAATATAACTTAGCCTTTTTTCTGCTGTACTTTACTATGCCTATTGTATAATATTATATTGTACTGCACTTACGTTTATTTCACGGCCCAAGGGAAGCAAATGTCATGCACTTCACGTACGTACTTCATACAGAACAACCATGTACTTTCCGGTAATACATTCAAAAATTCATTTGCAATGCCTAATTCTAATATCCTGTTTCTCGAAATGCATGTCGAATTCCTAGCTTCGAAACTCCGAAAGCAGAAGGGTGGAGAAATGTTTTGGAAAACCATTTGAATAAATTAACTCGGGCTAGCCGCAATGGGGAACAGAATTATACTTCGGATTTCGGGCTCGTAGACCGTGTAATGGAAACTAATTCTAGAGCAGCTGCTGTCACGGCGATTTCATCACGAAAATTAAACGAATTACTTTAAACATTCATCCACACATTAAGTGGGTTTGGGACTTATAGTAATTTCCACTTCAAATTTGATGAATGCAAATCAAAATTCTGCATTCTGGCGCAGAGCTTTGATCGCAATAATGGACAGAAAAGTACATATGATGTTCCATGTTCGAATCTATCTTTATAATTTCCAGAAGAGGTTTGAAGAATTTGATGAATATCATGTGCAAATATACTGAACATTGCTTCAGATGTACTAAATGTGGTTTAATATTTTCAAATCTGGACGAATTCAAATGCATGGTGTAAGAGGGGTTCCCATCTTTGGGTTTTATGGGGACAGGATGACTGATGTCATGCTGCGACAGGAACGTACAGATTGACGAGGAATCCAAACCCATGTCGCCTAGATAACTAAACCCCGGACTATCTACGGTGAGCAGGAAAAGCGACACGAATTCTACGATACCAATGAAATGGAGTCAGGTTAACCTTACATAACTGCCTTAGGATAGGTAAGACTTACGATACTTTATTACTTATAATTACTTAAGATATTTGCCTTATCGTAACCGATAGATGACTGCACTACTTCTATGCTACTGCAGGTGCATATGAGGGTACCATATTAAAAAGTAGGCTGAAGTAGCACAATTCTACTTTCTGCAAATAAGTATGTTGTTCATCCAAACTTATAGGGTATATGCTTGTTCTTTACGGTATAGGAACAGGTAAGGTAATGTAGGCATCAGCGTAGAGTTCTCAAAATTATTATTGGGGGGGGGCAAGCACATTTTATGTGTGTTTATACATTACAGTATATGTAAAATCGCAATTTATTTCAGATTATTGGGGGGGCTTGGGCCCCACGGGCCCATATAACTCTACGCCTATGATACTAGGTCAGCACATGTGACTTTCCAACGTATTTGAACTTGTTATTAAGAAATCAAACGGCACTACTCATCTGTAGACAAAAAACTGGTAAGCGCTAGTTACTTTCTGGAATTTAAAACTGAGATTACTTGAAAGATAGGAAAATGCGTTGCCACTGCGCAAGACATATTTAGTTTAGATATGTTTAAACGCGTTATTTCTGACGAGAACTTCACTATTCTGTCAACGTCGAATAAAGGGATGCATTTTAGATATGGCAAAGTTGTTCACCCCCAAACTCAAATTTGTATGGACTAGAGGAAGTCTATATATCCTAAATGGTCTTAGTCGATACCCAATTTCTCAAGGAATTAAATCATTAAGCTCAGATAATTTACCCATTCTTATCTTCCCACCATTTAAATGCACGTAAGGTAAAAATAAAATCAATCACTGGGATAATACCATTTTGTCACATCCATGAACGAGAATCGAAAGTACATCACTACGTATATTTAAGGATGATGATTTCCGATACCGGCAAACGTTGCATTAAAGAAAACACATTCTGAATAATGACTTTTTGATAAAGGCGGTCTCCTTTTTCTCCATTTCTTGGAACTTGTTAATGAGAGAGAGAGATAATTTACGCATGTCGCAAATGTAGTTATCATGTAATAATTACTATAATCTGGAAATTTTAATAATTACTATAGTCTGGAAATTTTAATAATTACTATGGTCTGGAAATTTTAGTAATTACTATAGTCTGGAAATCTTAATAATTACTATAGTCTGGAAATCTTAATAATTACCATAGTCTGGAAATCTTAATAATTACTATAATATGAATAATTACTATAATATGAATAATTACTATAATATGAATAATTACTATAATATGAATAATTACAATAATATGAGCAATTACTATAATATGAATAATTACTATAATATGAATAATTACTATAGTCTGAAAAAACTGCTGTGTTGAGTCGTTTGCTCAACGAATAAATCAACAATTTTGCCCATCAACCGCAGGCGTAACTTGGGTGTTAAATATAGCGTAAACTGGGAGGGGGGCAAAATAACAAAAAACCCAAAATTTTATGGTAAAAAGTATGATTTTGCCCCTTTTCTAAAAAAAACTGGGGAGTGTTCCCCTGTCACCCCCTCCCCCGAATACGCCTATACCATCAACCATAAATAATAAGGTTGATTCAGTTGTCCGGTCTTTGTAAGATAATCTACTTATGCCAGAGCATATACCACGCAAAATTTCAAAATTTGCAGCCAGTGCGATTTAGACGAGGTGCATGTTTCAGATACCTCCTTTATTAAAATAATAATTAATTTAGTTTCTGATAATTAGAACACTGATTTGAAAGAACTAACACTCTTTTCGTAAAATAATTGATATTGTATATTAATTATTAATTTCCAAAGCCTGTATACGAAAGGATCGCTTCGGCGGTCCCTCATTTCGGAGTAATTTTCTAAAGGAAGACAAATGGATTTTTCCATTGAATGATCGATTTCGCTGTGGAGTATAACACCACTCTCGGATTATTTCGTTCCTTTGAAGGTTTTAATGATTAATTCATGGGCGAAAGAGACAGAAAGTCTGGATGTCATTTTCCCGCTGAGAAGTATAGGGCTCCGAAATTTATGGCAGCGTTTGAAGTTAGTGATCCAACCTCAGTGACTGAACATCTGAGACTTTCCAAGCGTGAAAATAATTTTTTACCAGGAAACAACTGCTAAGGATAAAAACAATTCTGTGAAACTCTTTTAATCATGCACACACATATATATATATATACACACACAGAGCCATACTAGGTTAAAACGACATTTAAGAGCCCGCCAAAATTTTGCTCTACAGCTAGGTTAGACGATTAAAAACTCGTAAAGAAAAGAAAGATTTTTCTGCGCCTGGTGGGAACTGAAACCGCAACTTCTTGATTGCTCCTTAAAAGCTCTAACCATTAAACTACAGGAGTCGATCATTCTCCCCTCTGCGATGGTATATAAGGGTGTTCACAGACATGTAACAGAACATCGTCGCGTAACATCCCGTGTTACGCAATGGTTTTACGTGGCGAACATCACATCATCGGTGTGTGTAACAACTGCGTCCCATCAGTTCATCCCGATATCCAGCCTACACTGACAAAACGCTGTTGTTCGTAAACCGGCCTAAATGCATGACCATGGGGTGCAACGTAGCCCCCGTTACATTCCTTTGATGAGATGGGGAAATCCGATACCTGGTAGGACGCGGAAATGTTACGGTGTTCTGTTAGGGAGTGCGGTCCAGACTTGGTGCGCGACGGTGTTACGATACAATGTTCTGTTGCATGTGTGGACGCGGCCTAAGGTTTTCACTGCGGACAAGTTCGATGCATGCTGCAGTGTACTAACTGCGTTTTTAAACCAAGGCAAAGCAAAGAAACCGAATAAACTATAACTGGAGAAACCTATAAACAATATATATATATATATATATATAATTATATACCAATAATACGCTAGGGAGGGACTTCAAAAGTTTGAGGCAATAGCCAAGCCACCATTATCTTCGGTTTTATATATTGAATTCATGTGTATATATTTATGTGTAATATTGTTATACGTTTGTAACATATTACCATGACGTTTGGTATTAATTTCGAATAGTTGAAAGAGTTTTGAAAAGAAGAGTGTTGCGCTAATCAAAGTGGCCTCCTTAATACTAGAACCGCGGCATTTTCATTATACCTAGAGCCGCGGTTGCGGTCATTTTGACCGCCCTTGAATGTTCTTTCAAAAACTATAAATAAATACAATTTTGTTTTTGTTTCAACAATACTAACATACTTCGATTAAATCCCAATAATATTAAATTTTATGTTTTCAATAATTAAGTTAATTTTGGCAATTAAATAAAATTTTTAGCACATTTAGCATAGTTTCTTTCCGGAAAACTGTTATCTATGGAAAAAAATGTTTTTTAAAATCATAACATTAACTAAAAATAATCTCAAGTCAGTTGTCGATCCAAGGGAGCGATTGCCCCCCCTTGTTGAACCGGGATTATATCATGAAAAATGAAAGGGTTTTTAAATTTATAGTCATAAAATTACGCAAAAAAATGCAGAAGTAAAATTTAAACCGTTATCAGTTTTCAGTTTAGTAAACTGGGAAAGAAATTAAAATTAATGCCAAAATGATAAGCAAACGAAAGCTATGTGCAATTTTTCAAGAGAGACGCTTGTCCCAATGAGTTCAGTATTGGATGTTTCTGTCTGAGTCCTAGCCAATGCTAAACTTAGGATCTTAAGTCTCTCGACATTCAATCAGAGAAAAATTCGGAGCAGTACCATAGAAAAGTAACCATGGTTTTTTTTTAATGAGAATGAACACTTTTCAAACCCGAACCAAAACTAATCAAGCCCGAATGTAAACAAATTCGAAGTGTTACAAGAACTACATCTACAAAAGCTGCTAGAAAAAAAAAAGAGTTAGTATTTATTGAATAAGTGATATGTCTTCGACAGCAGAATTCATCACTTACACAAATCACAAAACCAGCCTTGCTGTGCATTCAAACTTACCAAAAGTATTTAGATTCAAAGGTAGTGGTATATTATTTCCAAGAAGAATATTTTTGAGCCCGTTAATTTAACCAATAAAATTATTATACTTTTTACATATACTATTAATACTGAGAATTTGTGAAAGAACAA
>QLNU02003225.1:99641092-99659143 GCA_006491805.2 Dysdera silvatica | reverse complement strand
AAGTTGGACTCAAGATGAACCTACAAAAAACTAAGATCATGTTCAATAATTTTGTAGAGGAAACAAAAATACAAGTTGACAACATTGAGCTAGAAATTGCTGATTCATATATTTACCTTGGCCAGCTGATTTCAATGGATGGCAACATTATGAAAGAACTCAACAGACGTATTAAACTTGGCTGGAGTGCATTTGGAAGAAACAGTTTTATCCTGAAGGGGAAATTGCCTTTGTGTCTAAAAAGAAAGGTCTTCAACCAGTGTGTATTGCCAGTCCTCTCTTATGGATCAGAGACATGGAGTCTAACAGTTGGAGCAATACGAAAGTTACAGACAACGCAAAGGAGCATGGAGAGGTGCATGCTTGGAATAACTAGGAGAGATCGAAAAAGAAACACTTGGGTGAGAGAGCAAACTAGAGTAGAGGACATCATTGTTAAAGTAAAAGGGCTGAAATGGCGATGGGCTGGGCATATTGCAAGAAGAACTGATCAACGATGGACAACAGAAATTCTGAACTGGATTCCAAGAGACCACCGAAGACCTAGAAAACGTCCTCAAACTAGATGGGTGGATGAAATAAGAAAACAGGTTGGGGTGACGTGGAAGCGAATTGCTCAGGATAGACTTGTGTGGACATATATATTGTGTGGATATATATAGATAAATAGTATAGAGGTAGGAATTACAAACATTCAGGGAAATTTTAACAGAAAACTAATACATCTTTAAAGAAGCTTATAAGCTTTTTTGCTTAATAGTGACTATTCCGTCCACTAGTGTTTCTACAGTACGAGCTTTTCTTGCTTAAACACAATAAAAACTCGTCTATGTAACACAATAACAGAAGATAAACTTAGAAACTTGTCAAAAATTGCAATTGAAAAGGAACTATTAAAAGAGTTAATAGAAACTCAACCATTTTTTCACATCATCGACAAGTTTGCAAGTCTAAAAGAATCGAACTTATATTCAAAAAATAAAGACTGGGTAAGCATTTATTGCATATTGTTTTGATCACGGTCTTCATATACACTCTATAACAAACAAATCGACGCATCAAGGAGGAGTTGTCCGATTGCGATAAAAATGTTTTGATGTGAACAAAATAGGTAGAAAAAGAAGCGCTTAAGGTTTCAGAACAATTGAAAGATTTATTGCAGAGTTTGACCGTTACAAAAGGAGGAAGTCAATAAGGCGTTGGTCCACCTCTGGCCTGGATGCAAGCTGTCACCCGGCGTGGCATAGACTGATAAAGATCCCGGATGGTGTCCTGCGGAATTTCTTGCCAAATTATCTCCGTCGGGGTAAATCGTCAACATTCCGGGATGATTGCAATCGCCTTCCCATGGTGTCCCAAATGTGCTCTATGGGAGAGAGATCAGGAGATCTAGCTTGCCAAGGAAGTGTTGGGCAAGCTTGAAGACAATTCATAGCAACACGTGCCGTGTGCGGCCGGGCATTGTCTTGTTGAAACGTAAGTCCAGGGTGTCGCAAAAGGAACGGTAACACAACCGGTCGTAGAATGTCGTCTACGTACCGCTGTGCTGTAAGTGTGCCAGAAATGACCACCAAAGGGGTCCAGCTATCAAAGGAGATGGCATCCCAGATCATAACGCCCTGTTGTAGGCATGCGTTGCGTGCGATAGTAAGGGCAGAATCCCCCACGCTGCCCTCCACGTCTCCAGACACGTCTTCGATTGTCGTCAGGACATACTTGGAAACGAGACTCGTCACTAAAGACTATACTTTCCCCAGTCAGCGCAGTTCCATCTCTGTCTTTACAATATGTATTACCATATCAGGTCTGATGGCAAAATTTCCAAATTACGAATTGGGTGGCTGGAGTTAGTCAAATCTCCTGTATTTTTATTGTATATGTTTTTCTGGCTATAATATGTATCATTATAATAAATACGCAATTACTATTGGTACTATTTTATATTGCTTTAGAAAACGGAAATTTATAGACCATTTTTCCGATTTCTTTTGAGTAGGGGGGCGGGGTTTCTCGTCGCTTCACCCATTCTTGAAGTCGTGAGCCTCCACTGCTTTATCGTCATGCTTGACCTTAATAATTTTAGCCAGTTTCTATTACTCCAGAGAAAATAAGTAGAGAAACGGCTTACTACACGGGTTAAGGAATAAACTCTTTTTCGTATATTTCAAAATTAGAAAGCTGCGGTCTAAAATTTGGTGTAGAAAGTAAATTTTTCCGTAAGAATTTGTAGCAGAAAAATATACCTTTTCTTGGCAAACTCTTCTTTGCAGATACTTCAAAGTTCTCATGTTTTTTTAAACGAGATTTTAAACGGAAATAAAAGAACCAGATATTTGCCAAGTAAAGAACTGTTTAACGTCTTCGCTGTATAAACGCAATTCCGGTGCATATATCCACAATTCCAACTATCTCCCCAAAGTTCGAGAAAAGACCTCTCTTCCTAATGGTAAACACTACAACAATGACATTCTGCAAACGACTTCATTACGAAAACGAGAACCTCGCTCATTTCCTCAAGAGCTATTATTTTCGCAATGGTGTTTCAATGTAGCTGAAATCTGAATAAATATTGTGACGTGTAGCTGAAAGAAAATAGAATGACATGAAAAACCAGGGACTTCCTGTCGTTCCTAAAGGAAATGGAGTTTAAGTTCTTTCAACTGAATAAAATCTCGCTCTCTGTAAGAAGGCCAGAAAAAGATGAGAAGAGGAATAAAGTGATCGATTGCGTAACCGCAGCGACTTTTGACTTTTAACAGATGTTGTGCAATTTAAATGACACTCGGGGGTATTATATGTGTGGGGAGTACCGTAAAACCCTGTCATTTGCAAGAGTCCTCTTTAGTTAAATTTCAACAAAAGCTGGAGCTATCCACAGAGATAGATATCGATTGAGCAGCAGAATCATCGGAGTGTGGAACTTCTGGGTGGCAATGGGGAATTTGAATAGCAGTATCATGTGTTAAAGTTATACCATGGGTGTGCTGCTTGAGTAATGCTAAAGCTTTCTGCTGTCCCCTATTTTTACCTGATCACCAATCAATAGCCATTAATTTCAAAACTACCAAAGCAAAATCAAAAATATATTACAAAACAGACGTTTCACCAAAAATTGAACATAGGTTGAATAAATTTATTTTTATTTGTAATAGTCAAACTCTGCAATAAATCATTCAGTTGTTCCGAAATTTCAATTGTTTCTTTGTCCATGTCCTTTTTCTTCACATCCATAGTTTTTATCACAATAGGGCGATTTCTTCTTGGTTCGTTGATTTTTTTTGTTATAGAGTGTATGTAACTTACATATACGTGTATGTGTGTTAGGCTTAAGCACCAAAAACTCTCATTGAGCGAAAGAAACAACCACAGCTTGTGTCTGTTTTAAAGTTGCAACTACACGAAATTCAGGTTGCGTCTCTTTTGTATGTTTTTTCACAGCCAATTGAATTGATTTTACTTAGAAGGAGGCGCTGGCTTTATTACACGGTTACAATATTAAAATCAGTAGTCCTGTTGGAAAAGCTATCCTAGAGGTTGAAAAAAAGAAAAGTTGCCTGCATTTCGTTTTTGAAGTTTAATTACCAATTAAAGTGCCCAGTACTTGGTACACCGCCCATGCAGAAACAAGTTTTCTGTAATTCGTCTTAAACTAACCAGCGAAGGTGTTAACAGATGCAGACAGCTTCCTCATTGGTCGGACGTTTTTTGGCGAATATCACAAAAAGTCTTGACCTGTCACCAAAATGAAGGCCACTTTTATATCTCAAAATTTTCCCAGAAATACCACGATGTGGTTATTATCCAGGGGTTGATGAATATCCTGTATATATACAATATATGCATCGTGTACATTACCATATATTATTATCTTGGACATGAAATGTTTAAATCACGAATAAAATGAAACTAATTTTCAGCAAATCTACTACTTATTGCAACTAAATTTCAGCAAATCTACTAACTATTGCAACTAATTTTTAGCAAATCTATTAACCGTTTCAACAGACTTTAAGAAAAATTCATCAACTTTGTAGGTTAATTAGAACTCTGCTTTTATTTCCCAAGATAAAACAGAATTTCAAAAGGAAGTGGAGGTTTTTAAAAATGTCATCAATACGTTGAAATTAAACAGAAATATAATTTGTTCTTGGAATATTATCTACGCTGAAATTACAAAACTATATCACCTTCAATTATTTATCTTATTACTAAAGCAAAGTAACAGTACATTGGGTGATAAACAAGATTCAAGCGAAGAACGGGAGCGGTACAGGAAAAAATTAATAAAGATATTTGGATTTCCCAAGCAATTCGTTCTTAACATACAAAGAATTAAATCCCATCTGAACAAATATCTATATATAAATAATATATCGTACAGCTAGCCTATTGTTTGAAATCACGAAATTATGGATGTTTAGTTAATATATAATGTGATCAATATATATGCTCGTTTTCGATCTTGTTTATGTTGGATACACTATAAAAAAAATTGTGAGACAGAAATACATGCATGTTCTTACACATTTTTAACATTTTACATGAAAAAAAAAATACAGGTTGTCTCGAAACTTCGGAATTTCCTTTTAACCGTCATTGTGCATATTATTTGATTCCTCCAGTAAAATTTTCTCGTTTGCTTCACTTTTCCTCCCTTCTCTTTTTTTTAATTTTCCCATTTTAATCCCATTTATCTTCGCTTGTTTATTTCCATTTCTTTTAGGGATATTATATTTGTATTTGTCTTTTATCATATTTTATTTTTTATCTTTCCCGTTATAAACAGAGTATATTTTAACAATAATGCATATAATTACAATCGCTTATAAGGATATGATTCAAGATTTTATGAGTAGCTGCCACGTATATTTTGTCCTACAAACTTACGCTAGAATTTGTCAAAAAATTAGGCTAACTTCACATATAATCTGCAATCTCCATATCCAACTTTCCCTTATTGCAACGCGTGATTGGCAATTAGCATACACCCTAGTGACTGGTAACATTTTGCTGATCATTAATTATACCTATCACACATCAGTTTGTGTAATTGGATTCATGTTAATAAGTTATAATAGTAATTAATATAACGTTAGATCCCAATATGTGGCAGCAATTAGTCTTAGCAAAATTAATTTTTAATACAGTATATAGAGATCTAATCACGATACAACAAATTACCTTCTCTGAGATTTATTAAGACAAGGCAAGTAATTAGGCTAATAGGAAAGACAGTATGCGGCTGACGTGCAAGATGAGATTAAGAAATATAAAAATAAAAATGTTTAACGCGGAAATTATAAGGCTAAAGTTAAGAATATCAGAAAAAAAGTAGCTAAAGTAAGAATGGTGAAAAAACAGAAACAATATTGAGATTTAGAATGATATTATAAACCTTCATACGGATAACATAATTAGAAATTTTTTTTATCAAAGTTATTTAGGCGTAATAATAGTAAGGCCAATGTCATGGCGTGGTTATATAGTGAAACCTTCGTAAAAAAAATAGATATTAATAAATAATTCATTAATTAATAAATTATTTAATTAATAAATTATTTAATTAATAAATTAATTCACTAATGGAAGTAAAATGACTCACTGTGCTGAATATATCACAATCGTAAAATAACACAATGGGCACAGTTTTTTTTAACTATATGCTTTAATATAGTTAAAAAACTGTACCCATTGTGTTATTTTACGATTGTGATATAATTTACTAATATATAATTAACTTAAATATGGATTTCTCTGTGGATTTCCTTGAGGAATGTATCTTTTGTTTATATCCAATATGTTGATTTCGTTGTGTGGAAGATGTGCATCCTTCTTTAACGCTGTCCCACTATATGATTTTTATATTAACGATATTTTTCTCTTCATATAATATGTATCATATAACAGTGTTTTAAATTGTTCTTTTTAATTACTGTTAGATTTTATAATTGAAACACTATTAGTATAACTGATCATTATTGGCGATTCTACGATTCTCTTTCCTTCATGGGTGGCATCGGCTGTGTCAAACTTACGTGTTTTCTGATTCTGCCCTGGCGAGATATCCTTTTGATCCATAACCCCATATTGTGTTCAAGTAATGCCTTTATACAATATCTAGCCTATTCATTAAATAAATAAAGAAAATAAATAAAAATATATTTTTTTTTTCGTTTGGAGAGGCACGGTCACGATCCCACGACCTTTTACAATCCGGTCAGGTGCTCTTACCACAACTGAGCTACAGACCCTACTGACTTTAGCTCAGTTCATAAGAGCACCTGCCCAGATAGTAGCAGGTCGTGGGATCATGCCCCACCAGACCCAAAAAATATTTTTCTTTACGAACGTTTCACCATCTAACCATGCCATAACATCGGTATTACTATTACTACGCCTAAAAAAGTTGATAAAAATTGTTTCTTAATTTAATCTGCAAGGTGTTCGATTTGTACGAATAAAGATAACACAACTGCCAAGTTCGTTAAGTAATATATATCGCACCACGTCATCGGGACGTATTTTTATAATTTTCCTACGCACTGTAGTCGGACGATTTTACATTTGATATAATCGTGTCCCTATTTTCTCATTTACTGAGTCATCACCGTATGTAAACTCGTTATGCAATAATTTTTGCTATAGACGTATATATAGCTCAAACTAGAGCTTGTGTAATTTTGGAGAAAAAGAGACGCTTTCCCCATCCTGGATTCGAACCAGGGTCCCTCCGTTTAGCCCGGAGTGTCTTAGACCGCTAGACGAACGAGGACAGGAAACAACGCTCTCTTTCTCCGTATGTAAAGGTGTTAAGGTATTATTACCCTCCGCAGGGATAACACAATTGCCAAATATGGTCAACACAGAAAAGCCTCCGGGGCGAGATTTTTGTGAGTTTTCGTGGGGGAATTTATTATACAATAATTTTTGCCACCCACGTTTTAATTACAGCTCAAACTAGAGCTTATGTAATTTTGGAGAAAAAGAGACGCTTTCCCCATCCTGGATTCGAACCAGGGTCCCTCCGTTTAGCCCGGAGTGTCTTGGACCGCTAGACGAACGAGGTCATCGCATTCTTTCTCTGTATATAAGGATGCATTATGATATTATCCGTGTGAAGGGTAATAATATCGTATGTGTAAACTCGTATCCAAAATTAAGGTTACATTCAATGTTATTTCAATGGGAGGGGTACGTAAATTGCTCTTTAATGCTCGATGTGTTTTATTTATGAAATTTTAGTCTACAGTAAATTCAGGAGCTATAAACGCTTGGCAGAATTATAAAAATCAAAAATTTTCAGGTATCCTATGAAAGAGAGTCCACGAACAAATGTGATACAAAATATATTTACGATAAGAATTTTTTTTCATAAACGTTCAAAATTATTAGAAAATGATTGTTGATGTTTATGTAAGGAAATTTGTTATCCTACATATGTTTTTTTATGAATTTTATTTCCCGTCTTCAATTTTTTCACCATTTTCTATCGTAGATTCTACTTCATAGGTTAACTGGAAAAATCTAATTTGTTGTATTCTTGTTAATTGCTTGTAGCTGTTTAAGTTTCTGTAAAATATTTTTTTTTTATAAATAAAGCAGAATAAGAGTCAAAGAGCAAAATATGTACCTCTCTGAAATATAATATTGAGTGTAAACTTAATTTTGGACACGAGTTTATATAACCGTCCCTCGTCGGGATGAGGTTATGGGTCAGCAGCATAATGTATGAGGAGCATGCAATCCTACTTACGCAAGTCGACTGAAATTTGTTCGAAGCGTGATGGATCGACGAATGGCATTTCTCACAACTCATTTCATGGTCGTATGCGTGGCCGGGACTTGTCTCCAAGAAAGGCCATTATCACACTGATTAGCTTCGCGTCCAAATCCCAACTTTATCGGATGTGGATTGGTTCTCTATTTCTGGACACATCGTTGGATTGTAGTGTTATTTCGATCGAATGTGTGAATGCCTATATATCGAATTGACCAATCAAATGCGAGATGATCAACACCCTTACTTTTACCAAGTTCATTCTCAGCTAAATATTTGTTGTCTGGCTAAGTAATATATATTATATGTTTCAAGGAATATTACTTATGCTCATAAAATTTTCTTTCGCTGATGTATTTTATTATATCTGTGTATTGTTTAGGTCATACAACTAAAGAGATTTAATATTTCTCTTCCTTTCCGAATCAGTTTAAAACAATGTTTAATATTCGAAATAACCCACTTTTAAGCGATACTTTCCTCTTAGTAAAATGAAATTAAGAATCTTATGTTGGAATAACAAGCAGCTGATTTAAATTTTATTTATCATCGCCTGCATGAGAACGTTTATGTTGAAATTAACTTTGCAAAGTTGAACTCGAGGATTGTTCGTACAAATGAAATAGCTAATAATACTAAGAAACTTCACCTATTTCAAAGCTTTAGCTTTTAACGACTGACGTTAAACCTTACCAACGTTCTAAATTTAAACGTAACAGCAGGTATTTTACAGGATTCAGGATGTGACCTTAAATATTTAATTATCTTGCATTCGGCAAATTTTTCGTGAGTATCCAGTTTTCCTGAGCATTCTTCAATGTATCAAACACATTATCATAAACTAATGACATTCAAGTTATGCACGTAGCATTCAGTGATCCATAAAGCGCTTTCCTATAACAAGTAAAGACTACTTCTTCCTCTTACATTTCAGCACTTCTACAGCACACGCGCAAATTCGTAAGAGATTTTACATAATCTTACTCGCGTAAAATGGGAGTAAAATACTCTAATTAAATTTAAGTTTGTTCCCGGTGTTTCTAAATTGGAAATTCAAATTAGCTTACGTTAATTCCGATGAAAGAAAAATCGATTAAATCCTTAACATGTTTAGTATAGATTGCAGCTCTATTTAAATAACAAAGGCATCACAATAAATTGCAAAGCGTTTCCGACGTTGCGTGTGATTTAATAATTTAAGTTGCTTTTCCTCCAGGATTTAAATAAATAAAAGTAAACATCGCGCGGCTATCGTACAGATTAATATCTAAATCCATTTTGGGTTTTTGATAGCTGGAAAAATCTTTTCACTGGCAATTATTTAACTTTTCACTGCAACTTTTTGGATACACGTTTAGTATATGAATGATAACGTGTTATATGTAAGAGGAATCGTATATAAAGCGTATTTATATGTGCATTAGATATCTTGAAAATGGATAATATTCATCAGTTTTCTGATCCTTTTGTTTTTCTATAACTTACGTTTTAATATATATTCTGCAGTTTAAATATTAAGCAACTTTATTAACATGTAAATCTATTCTATAATTTACATATTAATCTCTATTTTATAATTTATCAACACATATTCAATAATTAACATATCAAGTTATTCAATAATTTACATATTAAATTTATTCCACAGTTTTAAATATTCACTTATTCAATAATTATTCCCCATCTTAAGGAATTGTTGCCACTGAGTATATGGTATATTTTGTAACTTTTATAATCATTTAATGAACAATAAATTAAATAAATTACGACTGGTAATGGAAAGAAAGACATTATCATTTTGAAAAGCAGCCATTAATTATTGCAGTAACTGGTCGATGCAGTTACTGAAAAAAAAAATAAAAAAGGACAAACTAAAAGATTCCTCAAAACTAGATTCGAAGAGCACAAAAACATATTTAGATCTCAAGACTTTAGTTCACTTCTTGTCAAACACTGTGCGAACAGAACCATGCTGGCATAATGCAAAAATCTTGCACAAAAACGTCCATAACTATAATAGTCGAATATTCCTTGAATGTTGGCAATGTAGTAACAATAGACATCATGACGTGTTAAATGAATTCCACGATCTACCTGCATCATATGTAACGCTTAAATAATATTGCAGCATTTCAACAATTTTCGCACTGAAGATGAAGCTGCGATAGCTCCGAAACGTTTGCCTTCAACTTGTTCTATGTAGTTTTAATGGCTGCTTCTCAAAGTGCTAATGTATTTGTTTTATAATCACTGTTTTCCTTATCGTATTGTCTTTTTTAGTATTAGAAATGGCAACACTAAATGTAATTTAATTGTATTATTTTTTCTATTAACATTGTTGTAGTTTCTTAGTTTCTATATTTGATAAGCTATGTAAACATTCGTTTTTAAAAGTTTTCCGTGAAGTAAAAAGGATATGAGAAGATAAAATTCTCTCAAATCTACTATATAACTTATATTGTCGCGTAAACTTTTACTTCAGTTATAGTGGAATTTTACTCAGCTATGTTTGGTATCAATATCACTTCATGCTACTTTTTATCACGTATAAAATATACAGTTTTGAGGTTTGTTTTTATTTGTTTAAAAAGTGAAGCGAGAACATTAAATTGAGAGGACATTCTTTCACGGATTCTTTTACAATAAATAAAGATATTAATTGGAAAATTCTCAAAGAGCATGGAGTATGTAATACTTCAGCAATGGGATTTTGAAATCAGCTAATTTCTGGGTTGTTTCCAGAACTATAATGAATTTAGCCCCACTCGTTACTTACCTCGTGAAATAAACAACCATTTTTCAAATTTGTGTTTCGTATTTGTACATAATTTAAATTTATATCTTTTCCAGAGTTTACTTGACGAGGCAATTATTCATCTAGAATTTTACATGATAAACACATCTTTAAAAACACACCACGAAAGATTCAAAACGGGAAACAAACGAAAAGTTATTAAGGAAAATACCTTGCTCCTACAGTTAAAATTATGGCTTTCCTCCGGAAAGCAGCAGAAAATTAAGATTTCAAAACCATTTATTAATAATATTTATCTTCTATAAAAGTATACATTTGGTTTGAAGTCATTTTCAATATATTATTTACTGTATCTCAATTACACTACTACTTATTATTCTATCTCCATTACACAATTTCCTTAGGCGTTCTTTTTAAAAAGCATAATACTTGATAACATATAGCAATATTTGATAACGTAGTACAAATTTGACATAAACTACAGCTACATATATATATATATCTCAGTCATACTACTACATATTACTATCTCAATTACACTACTACTTACTTATTACTCTATCTCAATTACACCGCTACTTATTACTCTATATCAATTACACTACTATCTATTACTCTATCCCAATCAAACTACTACTTATAACTCACCTTTAGTTACATAATTTACTTAAGCATTCAAAAAAAACATATTACTTGATAACATGTAGCAATATTTGCTAAGGTAGTGCACTTTGAATTTGATATAAGCTATAACTAAAGGACATATCGAATTTATCCAATGATTTCATGCAATTAGAAGGTTCGAAATTTCGACAGCATATCAATTACTGATGTATTAATGCTTCTAGTGACAATAATCCGATTTGTCGTCCAAACATGCGTTGCTGCAAAGTAAATGGTAAGTTGTAAAATTTCAATATCTGTATTTCCAAACGTATCTGTGATTACTCCCTCAATTACTGGTGTAGTTTGGCTCAGTTTATGTTGCATATTCAACCCTCGTCATACTGTGAATCTGTTCCTAGAAAATAGAGCGACGATGTGCCTGTTTACGAAGTTGAATTTACTGAGCTGTTTACTAAGTTGAAGGTTTTAGTAAATAAAAATCAGGCCATGTCTTAATTACGAGTGCAATAAACAATAAGAAGAAGAATCAAAACATTTTTAACACAAACTATTAAACTATTAAATTATTGAAATTCCAAAAGAGGGGCAATTGTGTAGTTAGTAATTACGGACAAAACTGATGAGGAATTTGATGGAACTGATGAGGAAACGTTTCACCATCTAATCACGCCATACCATCGGTGTTGGTATCACTACGCCAATAAACGTTGATTGATCGACATTGTTGTTTGATTTAATCTGCGTAGTGTTCGATTTATATAAAATAAATACATATGCTGCAACGTGCATTTCGATCAATTTAATACCAGTCTCTTTGCAATTTGGTTTAAATAGTAGTCTATGTACTACACCATTCTGCGAAATAACTGGCAACAATATATATACGTTCGTAAAGAGATTATATATTGTCCTTCGTAGCTCAGTGGGTAGAGCCTCCGCCCGGCAAGTGGAAGGTCGTGGGTTCAGGTCCCACCGAAGGCAGAAATATTTATTTTCTTTCGAACGTTTCACCATCTAATCACGCCATACCATCGGCGTTGGTATCACTACGCCAATAAACGTTGATTGATTGACATTGTTGTTTGATACTTAAGTTACTTGACGAATGAGAGCAGTCGATTCCAAAACTAGAATATGACACAACGCTACTTGAATTAAATGGAAACTTCAGTAACCTCTTTAAAACATACGTAAACTGAATAATGTTTCTAAATTACATATTTAGCACACGAATAAATTAGTAGCATCTGAAGTATTTCCTTAATGGAGCGCGACTTATTATTTTTCAAAATACACCCTTCTACGAAACTTTGTTCATCACTGTTTATGAACTAACGAATCATTAAAATAAATATTTCGTATTATTCATTAATTTTGCATACATTACGTTGTCTACTTAAGTACATTTGTTCTACACCCTATAACAAAAAAAAATCGACGCACCAAGAAGGAGTTGTCCGATTGCGATAAAAATTGGTGGATGTGAAGAACATACATAGAAAAAGAAACGATTAAAATTTCAGAATAACTGAATGATTTATTGAGGAGTTTGACCGTTACAAAGGGAAGAAGTCAATAATAAGGTATGTTCCATCTCTGGCCTGGATGCAAGCTGTCACCCGGAGTGGCATAGACTGATAAAGATCCCGGATGGTGTCCTGCGGAATTTCTTGCCAAATTGTCTCCAACTGTCGGGCTAAATCGTCAACATTCCGGGATGGTTGCAATCGCCTTCCCATAGCGTCCCAAATGTGCTCTATGGGAGAGAGATCAGGAGACCTAGCTTGCCAAGGAAGTGTTGGGCAAGCTTGAAGAAAATTCATAGCAACACGTGACGTGTGAGACCGGGCATTGTCTTGTTGAAACGTAAGTCCAGTGTGTCGCAAAAGTAACGGTAACACAACCGGTATAATAATGTCGTCTACGTACCGCTGTGATGTAAATGTGCCAGAAATGACCACCAAAGGGGTCCGGCTATCAAAGGAGATGGCACCCCAGACCATAACGCCCTGTTGTGGGCATGTGTGGCGTGCGATAGTAAGGGCAGGATCCCCACGCTGCCCTGGACGTCTCCAGACACGTCTGCGGTTGTCGTCAGGACACAGTTGGAAACGGGACTCGTCACTAAAGACTATACGTCCCCAGTCAGCGCAGTTCCAAGTTGATCGAGCCCGGCACCACTGTAATCGGACTTGACGGTGTAAAGGCGTGAGAGGTAAGCGGCGTAACGGTCGGCGCGAGCGTAAATTCCGCTCTCTCAGTCGTCTGCAGAGGGTCATGTTGGACACATGTGTGCGGGCCACACGTTGAATAGTTGATAACGACGAATCCGGTGCTGTGACAGCTGCTCTGACAATCGCTCTGTCTTCCCGTTCTGTTGTGGCCCTAGGTCGACCGCTGCCGTCCCGACGCTGACATCTGCCGTTGTTGACCCACTCTTGCCAGCACCGTCCAATCGCCGCATCGCTTCGACCCACATGTCCAGCGATTCTTCGATTCGTCCAACCAGCCTCTTTCAATCCGATAGCACGACCTCTTTCAAACTCTGACATATGCTCGTAATGAGCACGAATCTTTCGGCGAGGCATTGTTACAGTCGACGTAAGATATCCGCAGTCAAAATGCAACAGAAATTTTGACCACATATTGAGAATCGCTCCTTATATACACCTGCTGAATGCGCAGTTCCGATGCGCTGGAGTTCCCGCTATTCATTCATTGGACACCAAAGTTTAATTACTTGCATGTTCAGTTAAAATGTCTTTGAATACAAAATTTTATTACAACTAGACAACTCCTTCTTGGTGCATCGATTTTTTTGTTATAGAGTGTATTTAGCATTTTTTTTTTGTCGATTCGTTGTTTTCATAGAAAACCAACAGTAAATTGATCACAAGTATTATACCATTTGTATAACCGTAGATATGCCATTTTAGTAATATTTTACAGATGGAATGGAAATGAATAGGATTTATTTGAAACACTTTAATTTAACAGATGGATTGTTTATAGATATCCATCCATCAAAATTTACAGGCGATGTATTTTGTTTTCCGGATCTTTGCCAAAATCTTCTCTCAAACCATGATATTTCCTGTCTGCAGGGAAAGATTTCGTTACAGAAATTGTTTTTCTTCGTAAAATTATTGTATTTAACTTAGCAATGTTTTTCATGAAATGGAAACTGAAAATATTAAATTCCAAAAAGGATTAAATTTTGTCAAAAACGATTGTGTTAGAAAAATTAATGTAATATCGGTTTACTTGTGACAGTTTTAAAACAATAAATAGTATATATATATACAGGGGTTTTTTGCACACTATTCATAACGACTTTGACAGCATAAATTAAATACATATGGCTAAAAAATTATTTTCTAATGTATTCTATCTGATAGCCCTGTCTTTGAACTATCATATTACATCTAGATTTCTACGATAGTAGGACTTTTCGTAAAGTCACAAACGGGATTTTGCTCAGTTCCTCCTTCACAGCTTTCCATAGTTCATCCAAGATTGTGGTTCGGGGTTTTGAAAGAGCTTGTTTGCCCAAATGCGAAGTAATCCATCGGTGCTACCTTTGAGGATTTGGAAGGAATGTGGTTAACTAGTATTGACTTGATTCCAATTTCTTGTCTCATTTTTTTCTAGAAATGCGGTTGTACTTTTGGAGGTGTGGCTACTCGCTTTGTCCTGATGGAGTTCCACATTTTGAAAGCCATTGGGATAGTGTTTTTGAACACCATCTTTAAAAATATTGGTCAAAACATTATTCTGACAGCAAAAGTTGACTATTTCATTTTTTTAACTTCCTTTATTTTTACTTTTCATTTATAAGGGATGCCAACGAAAACCATAAATCCTTAACTGAAAGTTTTTTTGCTCTCTTTGAACCAAACATGTGAGTCTCTTGAGCCTCTTTTTCGATAACAAATTGATCCTTTTCCATTACATTCATTTAAATAAATCCATGCTTCGTCAAGTGGAACATTTTTTTCCATTTATTTCCTGATAAATGGTTTCCATATTACAATCTGTATCTAGCCTTCCGCTTCGCAACATGCCGAGGTAGCAGACGATAAACTGCACTTTTTTTGCTTTGATTAAATTCAAATCTTTATTAATTTATTTATTTATAGTTGAAGCTGATGATGCAGAACTTTTTCAATAGTTCTTTGAGGTTTTGGATTTTCTTGTAAATTTTATTTGGATTAATTTGGATTTTCTTGTCAGTTTAGAAATGATAGAAGTGATACAAAGTTTGTTGGGATATTTATTTCGGAGTTTTTTTCTCTTGACATTAAAGCTTGACTATTTTTTCATTTTACATTAATAATATCACTTATTTTATGCTTTGAAACTTGAAAACCATGCTCCTCGAATCGTTTTTCAAGCGTTGAGTATGAATATTTCTCTTCAGAAAGGGCAAATATATAACCTTTAAACCGCAGCTTTCTTTCGTGCGCCATTTCAGAGTACGAACTAAATTTTTAATCTCAAAAGATTTTTAACTTTTTGGGTAATAGTGCGTTTTAGATTATTTTCCAGGTCGCTATTACTTTTTTTTAATTTAAAATCAAAGTCTTTATAAACATGTGTAAACACCCTCTGTATATATAAAGTTTAATATAAAGTTTTCGTCTTCCATTCCATCCTTTTGAAATCATATATATACTAACTTCGATTAAAGCCAACTACTAATTTTCTAATGCAAGTAAACCTGAGAGTAAAAGTAATTTTCTAATGCTAAGCTTAGAATTGTTTATTAAAATCATAATTTTCATAAATTAAATAAATTAAATAAAATAAATTCAATAATACTTTTAATACTACTGTACTTAGAGCTATATGTAACTGAATTTACCAAAAGGAAAAGCACCGTATATAGTAGGTACACTGTTAAAAATTGCCGCATTAGTTGTTATCAAAACATGGAGGTGAAAACATGGTGAAAACGCTGGAATTTCTCCAAACTTTGGTTCAGTTGAAAATTCAAATGTGACGCTTGAACAGCGTAATCAGCCGCCGAGGCGGCTGAGGGGGAGATGGATTGCCAATCAACACGGCATTCATAGATGCACGTTCACGTAAAGTCGTCATTCAACGCACACCGAAACCAGCCGTCAGGGGGTGGGGGGGGAACCGTCACGGAGGCAGCGCGAAGGCGGGGGGATCCAGGAGGTCGGACAGACCTGGTAGTGTGGCGAATGACAAAACTGAAAATATGGAACCAGATTTTCTTTCAACTTCCTAGCCAATCACTTGCTGCGAGAGAAGTCACGTGCGCAAACAGCTCTATCTGTTGCGATTCTTTACCGATATTCACCAGTTTTTTTTACGTGCAAAGATCTCTCCAATCATCCAAGCTCATTCCAATTTGTTAGTTTATGGTATGTATAGCCTTTATTTTTGATAAATTACAATGATTTATATAATAATTTCTGTATCCATGACTTACGATGTTTTTCGTTACTAACAGCTAAAACGCTTACGTTAGGCCTAATGTAAAACTGTTGAGATTTCGCTTGGTTGCTACCTTTCTGTAATTAATAAAAATTATGTGTACTCTCTGTATATGAAATGGGGTAGATGTGGCTTCAATAGCAGACGATATAAATAATGTGGGCTCTGGCAATCCTTGATATCTCCCTAATAGATAGCATATTAAAGATAGATTTTATATTGTTATACAGTGTCCGGAAACTTTTGGCCATATTTGGTTTAACCTAGAACAATATATTTGGTTCAATTTTGCTGTTATTGAAAGTATATCCATATTTTGGTTCAACATCCAACCAAGTATATCCAATCAAGTATATCTGATGCCAAAATGTGGTGAAACGTAGTTCTTAATAACGGATGCGACTGGCAAATCACCATATTTTGGTTCAACCCTGAACTATTATTTTTAACAGTGTAGATTATACAAGACATATGAACAAAGATTTCATGAAAAAAAAGTGGTTCCAAAAGTAACATATAAACGGAAAAATGTAGTTTTATTTTAGTCCACGTAAATGAAAAATTACGTAAATGAATGTAGAAGCATTTCATGAAAATCCTCGGCCACAAGTCTGCATTCATCGAAATATTTCAACCTAACAAAATGATATAAACAATTGCAAAAAAAAATCAATAGTTTTGTGATGATGGCATTTTTTAATATAACCTGTTTCCATGAAACTTGACCACATATTTCTGAAGAAAAATCACTTACAAACTAACTTCTAAAGCCCTTTCTCTATAGTGACCTTTAGCAGATATGTAAGTCTTCGCGGTGGTTTAAAAGCTTTTCTTATTTAGGAACAACTCAAATTTAGTAAGAAAATTTGGGTCGTAAATATCCACACACTGCTACGGCATAGCCACCAAATTGGCAGCTTTTCTTTCTATAACCACACAGCCTAAAGCCACACAAACCATTTTGAAAAGTATTATTCCAATAGGTATAATATCATAATTGGCAATAATTGTCCTGATATTAGTTGATTAGATGAATGTCTTTGGTAAAAGAAGACCAAAGATCGTTCTGCGCTAAACGATGTTAGTTTTGATTAATTTCTCTCACATTCGAGACGTTAGACTCTTCATCTATGCATTAGGAAAGTGTGTTTGTAGTCGCAAATAATTTCTTCTATTAACGATTTTTAAGCGATGTAGAAAAATAGTCGTTAAAGAGAAAGAGACATCAATTTATACATACATGAAATCTATAAATACTTAAAGGGGCTTCAGAATGTAGCTGTTAAATGGCAGTAATCATTATTACCATTACAACATCAACAATACCATCTGCTGATAGCATAAAAGTTTGTATTAAGGTCGATATATATTAACGAAAACATTGGAGATATTTCCAAAGAAAAAATGCATTAATAAACGAGAAAAACTA
>QLNU02003225.1:99611756-99640992 GCA_006491805.2 Dysdera silvatica | reverse complement strand
AGCTCCTGTACCATGTCTTGGAGTTCTAATGGGTTCGTTGAAAAAATAACAATGTCATCAGCAAACCGCAAATGATTTAAATATTCACCATTTATTTTTATTCCCTTGTTATTCCAATTTATCTGCTGAAAAATCATCTGTAAAGCTGAAGTAAAAAGTTTTGGAGAAATGGTATCTCCCTGCCTCACACCTTTACCAATTTTGATAGTTTTGGTATCTTTATGTAACCGAAATTTTGCACTTGCATTTTTATACACACGTTTCACCATGTCAATGTACACATCCTCAATGTCTGTTGATCTTAAAGAGTTGATGACTGCTGATGTTTTAATAGAGTCAAAGGCCTTCTCATAGTCAATAAATGCCACACACAATGGAAGTTCATATTCATGTGTTCTTTCAATTAATTCTCTTAATACTTGAATATGGTCCACTGTACTGAATCCACTTCGAAATCCAGCTTGTTCTCTTGGTTGAGCTGCATCTAATTTTTTCTGCAGGCGATGTGTTAGCACTTTTGTGAAGATTTTATAAATAGCAGGTAACAAGCTAATTGGTCGGTAATTTTTCAAATCCTCTTTATCACCTTTTTTATGCAAAAGAATTACTGTTGCAGAATCCCATTGGTTTGGTATGTTACCGCTGTTAAGACATTTGGTAAAGAATTTTGCAAGTATGTCTTCTACATATTCTCCAGCTTCTTTTAGGATATCTAATGTAATACCATCATCACCAGGGGCTCTTCCTTTCTTCATACTTTTTATTGCAAATGAAACTTCTTCTTTTAAGATTTTAGGAGCTGTTCCTTCGACTATCTCAGAGTCTTCGTTTAATCCACTGTTACTTTCATATAGTTTTTTGTAGAATTCTTCAACTCTTCTAAGTATTTCTTCCCTATCTTTCCCAGAGAAAGACGCCTTTGTATTAACATGGAAAGTACAGTGACTGTAACGATAATGTGAATGAGTGCCAACTTATACCACTACGTGGCGAACCTAATTAAAGATTTATCTATCAAAAACAATAAAATAAATACAAATTCATACCACCCGGCGGCGTACGTAATTAAGGGTGGTCTTGATGAGGCCGAAGGTCTCTTTTTAGGGTCAAAGGTCAGGAATACTACCTGCTTTTCAGTTGGCCGTTTTAGTTTTCCGTGTACTACTATTAAACAAAAAAATTTTAAAAAAAGATCAAAATCAGTTATATTACGTAACTTTTATTAAACAGAAAATTTGTAGAAAAAACAGAAAAGTCTTGGTAACTCAGCTGCCATGACTTTTTCTGTTAATTTACAGAGTTTTTTTTACAGTGTAGAATATGTAGATATCCTGTAAGTGCTCCATATACTTATTATACAACGTTGTAATAAATACGAGTACAATAAGCATATGGAGCTGTTATAGGATATGTAGATATTTTACTGATGAAGTGAAGTAAAGCTTACTTATATAATGAATCGCTTGTATCACAAGGAAGCACGTTATTATCGACAATAATGTTATTGAAAAAAACTGAATAGATATGTTTATGCAGAACTGTAGCTCAAAACTTCGGTGTCTGCTTTATTTAAAATTTTGAAAAGTAAGTTCTTTTGCTTGAGAAATCCGTTTATTTTTGTAGTAATTAAAGATTTTGTTAAAGCAACTGAAGCCTTCATTACAAAACCATATTACAGAGCCATTAGGAAAGGCTCTCGTTTAGAAAAGAAATAGTTACAACCGTCCTTGGAAATAAGACGAATTGCGTGTGAAAAACAGAAAACTTCACGGGTAAAGGATGTCTTTCGGGGGAACATGCAAAAAAATTTCGCCTCCAAGTCGGACTACTGAAAAATGGTCACAGACCTTGAAGAAAAAAAATTCCTCCTACTAGTACACGCAAGACCACAAACACTTTTAGCCTGGCATCTGAATTTATATTAAATGCACCGTATTTTCTGAAAACGGAGTGCCTCTTTGAAATCTACGTAAATTCGATTTCTCTTCAATAGAGTGGTTGTTCTCGAGGCTGGTAAAAATAATGAATTATCCCTTGAATCCCTAACTTAGCGTTAATTGCTACATTGTTAGGGGAACCAAATAAAAATTGGAATAGGCCCTTGTGGTGCCCCATGTTGAGGAAACACCGAGGTACAAAATAGGTATTTAATATTATTCCTGGATAATAATGGATATTAATTATTGTATTCAAATTCTTTGTTATATATACTGTTGCACTTAAAGAATATAAATTATGCACAGAAATCATAAAAGCAGCTTGTTTTCCAAGAAAAATGCGTATTATAACATATTACGAAAGGAGAAAATTGTGAAAGAAGAAAATTAATTTCTAGTTAGTGAAGAAACGAACACGCCATAAAAATATTAAATAAGTTAATGAATATTTACCTTTTAGAATGAAGCAAATCATTGTAAGGCAAAGAAAGGAGGATAGAGAAGAAATCGTGGTTATAACACCTTGTAACCGAATTTCGTCTGGAAGTAATTGCAAACTTTGGAAGATTTTAGAGCTTTTTGTTCAAATATCAACAAAAATTACGTTCAAATCTTATGGGAAGCCTCAGAAATAATATTCTTGATAAAATATTGACTATAAATCTTAAAGTTGCTAATTTTCTGTATTAATTGGGTAGGTCATAAATACAATATATTAAACAGAAAGAACAGAAAACAAAAATCTATATATTTAGAAATTAGCATGAGTTAACCCAATAAAAATTGTAGATATTTTCAAAATAGATCTTTTCTTAAAACACCATATTTTAATTTAACACTCGAAATCGCACCCAGCGTTTAAAACTATCTAGTTCGAAATACTCGTTCTACTACATATCTACCAAACACAAGCCTAACCTCTGAACAGAATCCGATATTTGTAATTAATAATCAGATATTAATAAAATAACTGTCTTCTTATCATAAATAAACTAAGGTTAAACAGAAACACATGATATACTGAGAAATCAGTGATCACGAAAATATATAAATTACATATTTTCATAATTAGGAAATAAGCTTACAAGTTTTCAATTTTAAATGGAACACACATTCATACATATTGAAAGATCACATAGTATGCGTAAATGCAAAGAAAAGGATGGCCATTTTGTGTGTCTATATAAACCTTAATAAGAGAGAGGTTGATCGTAGATCGTATCTCAGTTGGTAGAACGTAGAACGTGCGATAGAAAAGTCCCGGTTTTTTGGTCTCGACGATCTCGTGCTCTTCACATTTCTCTCACATTCGTATATCATTTCCCAATTTACATATTATATTTGTTAATTCTAGCTGCAATTTCCCCGGATTTCATGATGTAATACAATATACAGGGTGATTCCATAAGTCCTTATGGGCTGAAATAACTGTTGAACCGAGTCAGGTAGGCCCATGGATGTGGTGTCTAGGTATAGTGAAATCGCTATGCGCTATACCATGATACCTCTCAGTGCTACCTAGCGATAAATTCTGGAGTTAGAGTTCGTATCTCTGAAACTGTTGGAGATACGACCGAAAGTTAAATTACAAAGTTGTAGAGGATCATCGATTTATCAAGAAAAGGCATATTGTGTACACAGATATGATAAATAGTCGCTTGTAATCAGAGGCGGCCGAAGTGTAAGGTGACCGTATAATAATAATAGTGATCATGAGAGAAAGTAGCTCTTTCTCCACAAAAATACAGTATTAACACGCGGAATTAGCTTCAGAGTTCATACAGAAGGAGAAATAAGCAAAAACGTTAGAACACACTACGCTTTTCGATTAACAGCAATAGAAATGAACTGTTGCCACTAACACATTTCAATTGCGGCATTACTAAATTTAAACCGAATTACAATCGACGAACAAAACCACAAACGAATCATAAATATCGACTGTCAAAAAAAAATTTCTTCTCAATTTATTTTGCTTAGTATTGTATGTATTTTATTTTTTATACTATCAGATGATTACTTACATCCAGATTCCTTTTATTTTGCTTACTTGTACTACGCCAAAGTTTTGACGTCATATTTGCACACGGTCGTTTTCTGATTTCATGAAATTTCATTTGCATACACTCAATACAATTCTCGCCCGCCTCTGATTACAAGCGACTATTTGTCATATCCGTGTACACAATATGTCTTTTCTTGATAAATCGATGATTCTCTACACCTTTGTAATTGAACTTTTGGTCGTCTCTCCTACAGTTTCGGAGATAGAACTCCGGAATTTATCGCTAGGGGGCGCTGAGAGGTCTCACTCATCGTGTAGAGCATAACGATTTCACTATACCTAGACACCACATTCATGGGTCTACCTGACTTGGTTCAACAATTATTTCAGCTCATAAGAACTTACGGAATCACCCTGTATGCCTTGGTTTACCTTCCTCTTTCCAGGCAAAATAGATTATTTGATAAATAGATAACTTGGTAAATGAACAGTTTAGCAAATAGATTAATTGATAGATAGATTGCTCGGTAGGTAACTATTATTAATTTTCATAAGGATGAGAATTTGAAATTATTTAATATTAAATTCAGAAGTTCAACCGACTGAAATGTAATGAGCTAAATTTCAGAACAAAAATTAAACTGTCCCAGGATTGAAGTATTTATTTTTCTCTTTAATTCAGTATTAGACATGGAATTGAAAAGTATTTACAGAGATGTTAAATGGTATTTATTATAAACTCATCCACATACCTTCTTCGACTTCTCTCGTCTAAATTTATTAAACTTAATGCACAAAATGCATGTCAATGCTAACAAACACTGTAGTTAGTCAATTGGGATTTAACTAATGCGGGTGATGCTTTTAAAATCTGCTCAGATGTTCTGTCTAACACGATTAGGCGCCCATGCTCCTGATTCAGTTACAGATGCTACTTTTCCCTCGAGATCAGAAAATGGAAGATTAAATTATTGGAGGAAAGGGAATCTCAAATGTTACCCGGATGAAGATATATACCATTACAACTATCTTCGAACATAAACTTGGACTTTGCAAAGGCTTAGAATTCAGTAACCTAAAAGATGGGGTAACATGATATTTGAGCGGTAAAAGTTAACTTTCGTTTTGCACTATTCTTAACGATATAAAAGGGGTACACCAAAGCATATTATGCATCAAACAAAGTATCTATAGCCTGTAAAAGTACTATTGCTAAATAAGAAAGAGGTTCATTTACTAAATGATAGTGAAACTATATCAGACCCAGAACCATACTTCGTTTACAAGTTGGCGAAAATCGATATCAAATTGACGCTTTCGAAGTATAAAGGAAAAACCTTCTCTAATTTTTTTATTATAGGTTGAAAGAACAAAAGAGGAGGGGCTTTCGTCTAGCCTACTGTAATATATGGTTAATATTTCCCCAAAATGCATTAAATAGTGTTCACTCTTTTATTACTTTTTAACAACGGATAATTAGTTGTTAAGTATAACTTATTATTGAATTGTAAAATACAATAATTTATATTGAGAATTCTTTGAGAAAAAGTATGGTATTTTCCTGCAATTGTCGTTCAAGAAAGAAAGAAATCTATTTGTTAAAAAGTTTGCTAAGTATGCTTCACATTTCAAGCTGATATATAAGCTTGATAGCTCTATATATCATCAGCTATATAGCTATGCGGCTATATATATCAGTTATATAGCTTAGCAGCTACAGATCTAACAAACTAATACGTCAGTCCCTGTTCTGGGTGAAGCGTGAGGTATGACATTCTTCTCTAAGTATAGTGACTTAATAAATTATTCCCTAACCAAGGATATTTTTTAATAAATTAAGTTTAAAAATTCGCTTCCACTAGGACAAATGTTATATTGTTGTATTCGCATGTAAAATAGTATAAAGATTCAGTTTTGAATAAAGTCAGAATCGACTTAAGCGTAAAAGCTCTTGCTCAAAATTTGCTACTCAAACGAAATTTTCCTCGGAATATTTCTTTTTTCTTTAAAAGCAGGAAAAAAGAAAATATAAGCTTAAAGAATTTTTGGAATTAAACTATGGAACAGAATGTCCTACAGAGAGAAATATAAAAATTTAACAATTTGTAACAAAGTACTTATATAATGTTGCTCACTTTTTTACGGAATATATTTCCATCAAGTTTATTGACTTGCAATTTACATAGATATTCCTTTGATCGTGTTATTTTTCACTGTAATTTGACTTGCAATTCGAATGAAACTTGGTCTCTCTATTTACGCTGTTTTAACACCCTTATTTCCCTCTATTTAGAAGAAAACTTCTTGGATTTCATGTCTTAAGATTTTGAACATTTGAACAACACTTTCATAAATATCAACAACTCTAAAAAGGAAAGCTCAAAATTTATATCTTAACTTAACATGAAAATATTTTGACTCGTCACAATATTGCATGTTAAGCTCAAGACTTATATCCCAACTTAACATGCAATATTGTGAAGAATCAAGTTTGTTTTAATGTTGTAGCCCTCATAGCTTCAATAATACTCACTTTTTAAATGCTACATCTCTGCTCTACTATTTTAAAGTGAAATAAAATTTTAACATCAATTTCAGATAGAAAACAAAATAGAAGAACACAAAAGCACCTAAGAGATGTAATTTACATTTCTGGCAAAGATCTGGAAATCATTGAGCAACCATAAGGCCATCGTTCGAACAGGAAACATTATTCTAGATTAGAATTTTATGAAAATAAATAACGAATGGAATCTTCTGTTTTTTCTGATTAAATATGTGGCTATCGTACGGTAATTAAAAATGTTGCCAATTGGAACGAAAATCTCAAACTCTGCGGAAGCAAAATGCGGAACAAGTGTTAACAATAATAAATTGGAGTAGTACACATATTTTCGTTCGATCTCTAAGCGCCCCCATGTGTTTGATGTAATCCGTTTTTCGATTGCCAAGAAACATCTTCTGATATTTCACGTCGAAAATTTCCAATGGATCTTTCGAAGCCCAACGCCCAGTAAAAGTGGATTCTAGGGGCCATTTTAGAGATGTCTCGTGTACCTAATCCATCTATTCTACGAAGTTTCCTTCTTTTAGGATCGAAAAAAGAAGGAATTTTGGAAAAGGGGAAGGCAGCCATTTCATTTGAAAGTCTTCGACATTTATCTTATCTGACAGTTCTGTTTTCGTTAACCCATTTTGCTCCTTCCCATCAAACCTCTTGCATAAAGTGAACTTTTTTGGTTGAATTGATAGCGTGAAGTTGCCCCATAGAAATTTGAATTCCGTTTTTTGAAGCTATCCATCAACCGAAAGTTAGTCACGACTCCTTCGACGTTCAGAAAGGGAACTCTTTTAAGTGCGTAGTTTTCTCCTGAAGGATGTGTTCTAGATTTTCAGACGGTGGTGAAATGATTAAATTTGCTTGGTAAAATAAGGCTGTTATGCGACTGCCTAAATCAGAATTTCAATTTTTATTATTTTTTCAGAAACGTTTGAATGAACTATATCGTATCTGATGTTACCTTTCATATGCTAGAAAAAATAAATACAAAGTTTTCCAGATGGGAACTGAAATAAATAAATATAGGAGTGTGTTTGAACTTCAGATGATCACCACACAAATGTCTCTACATAGGACTTCTATGTATAAAAAAAAATACTTAAGCTTCCCAATTAACAGCCAAAATCTCCAAAGCATAGGCTATTACTTGGGTAATCATTCTTTTGCAGCACAAATTTTCCTGACGCTTTCCGCAAAATTTAAATTTTTTCAACAATTTCGCGAATTTTTGAAATTTTTTTTCGCGACTTTCGGTATTCTTTCAATAATTTCGTGGATTTTACATTTTTTTTCCTATTATTGCCTAATTTTTGTTACCATTTTTACACTCCTGTCCCATCGAATGATCATAGAGTGTTACTGAACTTGTAAACAGCATACCTGATGTCCCTAGTTACATTAGTTTTATGTCCGTAATATAAACAGTTCACATAAACAGGCGTACTCGAGTTTAGCTCACATTTTAGCACACGTAATTAGACATTTTTCTAGGCTTAGCGTAGAAAAATGTCTAATTTCATGTGAGTATTTAGTTTATAAAAGTTTCTACACATTATTTGCTAATTTTAAAAACGAGTCACGTTAGTAAAATTAGTGCATATGAAAGATTCAAGCAGTACAGCAAGGCGATATTTCACGTAAACAAAAATCTATTGTTCTGTTCAACCAGTATATTTTTCAAGAAAGGACAGTTGTAAGAAAGCATTTAGCAGACAAACTGCATAAAAACACGTGTCTGAATAGTCAACCGAAAATAGTGCATAAAAGGTATTGATCATTTATTTGTGAAAAAAACTGCACAGAAATAGCATCGTTCAAAAGAACTTTCAAAATTAACTGGTGCCGTTTTTGCAGCTAACGTCCAACCTTCCAAACTGGATAACTCTATATTAAAAATTACTTGGAAAATTCGTTAAAATATACTGGTGTTATTCTACGTGAAAATTGGATATGGAAACATCATTTGCCAAAAATATATGAGGTTCAAAAGCAACAGGTAAAAGATTTTTTAAAAACAATATCGGGTGTAAGTACAGTATCAGAAGAAATAACTAGTTCAGAAGATACTCATAATGAATAGAAACTAATGATAAGATACCAATAATGAAGATACAACTAATTCAGAAGTACCTTCTGAATGTCCTTGCTGTTCCATCGACGGATACAACTGTTGAAATTTGTGATGATGAAACCTCTTTGAATGCAATATATTTAGATTCTACGGCTTTGAAAATTGTGAATTTTAAAACAGTCAATGAAGAAACACTTTAGTTTGTTAATAAATATGAAATACTTTTTGCGACTATAATCGCTTTTGTGACAGATACCGTAACTTACATATCCAAAGCATGGGAAAAAATCCTAAAAGCAATGTTTTTAAATGTTGTTTATGCCACATGTAATGCGCATCTTTTAAATCTTTTAGCAAAATAAATGGAAATGTTAATTTATTAGTAGTTGAAGTTAAACATTTCTTCACAACTTGTTCCTCCCGTAAAAGACGTTTTCAAGTATTTTTGAAAGAGAAGGACAAAATATCTTGCTTACCATCAATACCTTTGCAAACTAGGTGCAACTGTTGGTTTAGAGACGTTCTTTATACACTGCAAGCATTTAAAAGACAACAAAGAGTTTTTTGAAACAAAAAATGCAATAGTGGTAGTTGTATTTTGGATAAAATCACTGGTTATTGCCCAAATAGAAATTTAAAAGGAAGTTTATAGCATCTTGAGATTCATGCATCATATTTCCGGAAAGCTGGCTTCATTTTAAAACGCAGAATTTCTGCGCATAAAATGTGTAATGAAATGTCGGAGGTTGCCAACAATTTTCATAGCATTGGTAAAGATTGCGCTCACATCACTGCAAAAAAAAGAGCTTTATGCACTTGTTATGAACAAAAATAAGCATTATTGTTTTTGAAGATAAAAATCGTCGATTTTTTCAGCAAGTTGTATTTTTTTTTTCAAAGCATACAGGATATCTAATCTTGATCAATTTAAGTTCTCGGACCTGTTAGAGGATAAGGAAGATTTGTTTGTTTTCAGCCATATGCCTATGTTCGAAGATGAGGATTAACAAAATTGCGACTTTCGTCCATATAAAGCAAGTGTGACAGAATTTCTTATCAGTAAAGGTTTGCTAGATTTCTGGAAAACGAAAAATGATCGTTTTCTTAAATTACATAAAGCCGCTATCCGTTGCCTGTCGGTACGTAGCACCTGAAAGCGGTGTGGATGCCGAACAACAATTTTTAAAATATATATAAGTGTTGCAGGATTACAGATACTTCGTCAAAGAAGAAAATTTGGATACGTACGACACGATGTATCAAAACGCCCTTTACTTAAAGAAAATATTAAAATGTAGATATATTAATTTGGAAAAAGTATATTGCTTATTTAGTAATGTATTAGTAATTTGCCTTATTACCTTCAACTGGTAGCTTTTTTTGCGTAATTTTTTTTTTTTTAATTTTTGTAAAATTTCGATGTTTCCCTTGCGAATGTTTTTTTTCCCCTGCGAAAAAATTGCTGCCTTACTTATTTAGTAACGTAATAGTTATTTGTATTACGGTTTCGAAACTACGTTTTTTATTTTTTTACGTTGAGCTTTTCCCCACAATTTTTTTTCCCATGAAATTCAAGGTTTTTCCTGCGAATGTCCCTCCAATTTTGCGTTTTTTTCTGGGAAAAAATTACTGCCCTAACTATAGCATTTGTACATGACATAAATCCTAATATTTAAATGATCTACTGAATTTTTAATTTTGAGTTTGTTTGAAGTCTGCACTGAAATTGTTTTATTCTTGAAAAAATACTTTAAACAAACGATAATAATTTAAGCTAGTTAGAATTTATAAAGGGTAAGCTAATGTAAAAATATATTTAAATGTTTAAAAATTGGAGGAAACGAAATCGACATATTTAATGGAAATGCAGCATGGCATTTTTTTGACGACAAAGAAATTCAGGAGGTGAATAACTTATTTTGTATTACATGAAAAGAAAGGAAATTTGTAAACTACATGTAATTTTTTTTCTTTATATTTCATTACACATGTGGTGATATAGTATATATCATAGGATGGTGCCGAATCTTGTATATGACTTTCGAAAAATAATCATTCTTCCTCTCACTGAAATTTAAGACTGAGGTTTATATAGTTAGCTAGCTATTGAATTACCTAATAGCAGCAGTGCTAATTTAGAGTCAAAATTTTATATTTTCACACTGGAATTCTTTTTTTACTTATTTTACCATTTATTTGTGTAAGATGTGTCTTTATGTTCCCTCGGTTGAAAACTTAAAAACAGTTAATAACGTTAATGTACATTAGTAAGTCCTCACTACTTATAAAATTGAGTGCATTTTACGTTGTTAATTAAAATTATGCAGCGCACTTTCGACATATAACATTGGTAAAAATATATAACTGAAGGAAAATATTAAAAAATTTTATTTTTATGTAAATCTTTTGGCATTTTTCTCAATTTTTGAGAATTTAGAGGTACACCATAAACGTAATATGAAATCCATAACCACTTTTTAAAAATTGCCGTCTTCAACACAGATGCTTTTTGTTTATAAAACTTAAATATAAAATTTCTAAGTTACCATGTTATATTAAAATTTATTTATCATAAATGTAAGTGTGAAATTGAGGACATAAATATTAGGAAGACATGATTGTACATAATTAAAAATTCGTTAACCGTCTCTAGTGGATTTTGGTAGACTTTCTCCCAGAAACTCCCATCCACTTTCTTTGAACTGAGACATAATATCAATCACTAATTTAAGCTCTTTTCGTCTAAGTGCCGCTCTACTGAAAAAATATTTCTTCGCGACCACGTAGTCTATTATTAAATTTGTTGTTTAAAGCAAATAATTTCTTGTAGCTTACAATCTTGACACAAGAGAGGAGTTAATCTGAGGACTTTATACTACGCAGAATAAATAACAAATAGACAAAACAACGTTTTAAAGCGTAGTTGAAATTTTATTAGACAGATTTTAACGAGTTTCGGACGGACTTTGGCCGTCCCACGTCAGGAATACACATCCGTCTGGCACTGGAACAAACGAAGAAGTGTTGCCGATTTACCGATGAGCTGTGTTGGCGGTAAAATCTCGTTTTCGATTAAAAAGTTGCTATTACGGTCGACTTCCGCTCCATCTATCGGCAATAAAATCGATAATGAATATCTGTGGTGTGGTAGGCGAAGGTTAAAGTGCTGAAAATAGGGTTCTCCAAGCTTGCGTGAAGTATGGAGTGAACCTATGATCATTTACAATGTCACTAGAGTATTTGTAAATAAAAAATGCTTCCAAAAAATCTAACTCATGCAGGAGACGGGTTGCTGAATGATGGTGGGGGGTCATTAAAATTAAATTTGTAATTGTTGTTCCAGCAATGGGCTGCAATGGAAGATTTATTGCATTCGGCCTTTTCGACTTCGATGCTCCTTTAATCTGAAACGTAAAGCACGCTTTGTCTGGTCGACGTAGGAAAGGTTGCACTGACAGAAAATTTGATTCACTTCCTAGCATTGCCACGCGGGGAGAATATCTTTGAGTTTGGAGGGACGAATTTTATTAAATTGGGAAAAGGTTATCCTGAAATTGGCGTTTCGAAGTATTTTAATAAAGGCGAGATAAACTTTAGGAAAATAAAGGAGGACAGCAGTACCACAGAATTCAATTTCACGAGAGTTTGATAGCGTAATAGGAAAAGAAGTTTTAGAAAATTTAGGAAAGGAAAAAGTGATGATATTTGGGTTTATGACCTCTATTAACGGTGACATATTTCAAGAAGGGGAGTTCTTGGGAGAGAGAGAGCTATGGATGTTGAACAAATTTTTAGGACTGTTTGCATATGTGAAGGATGCGGCCATTTTTTGCTGATGAGAATGACAAGGTTTAAAGAAAAGAGAGGGATATTTCTGGAAACACTTTCCTGATAATAAATTTTAATAATGTATTTATTTATTTCTCCTGCAAATTGAAAAAAAAATACGTTCATAAAAAATATGCCATTCAGTTACTAATCCATTCATTAAATGTGCATTTAAATCATATATATTTGTGACTATTTGGAACAGTTATGACTTTCCCCCAAAAACTAACCGTTAATAATTAACTCAGTTCAACTACTACCAATAAGGCCTAGTTTTAATGTTTTATTTAATAAAAGACCCTGAAGAGAACCCACCTCCCTATTTCGTTAATTAAATATTTTCAGGAAATGCTGACGATATTTGACATAAGAAATATTTAAAAATATAAATAACCCACATATGTGATAATATAAACATAAATCCAATTATTAGTAAAGGAAAAATCCATGCTTACATTCTGTAAATATTATTCAGTAAATAAAATTAATCCTTACCACCTTAATGTGGTCAATTAATGTGGCCGATTTACTTTTGTTTTATTTATAAAAATTAAAAACATTTAATCAAATCATTTTTTACTTATCAATCTTATTAATTAAATTTAATATTCATTGAACCCAAGACACTACCGTCCGTTTGCTTTATCGTAGTTGAGAGCAGAGGTGAAGTACATTTCCATGTTGGAAAGCAACGTTCATTAAGCTGTGACTTATGAAAGCCGAATGTTTAAAATATATTGGTTAATCAGAGATAATGATTGCGTCGAAGCTTCTTTTACCCTTTTACATTTTAAGTACGTCCATTTCGATTTCTATTGCAGTGATTTTGTATGATTTATAACGCAAAGACATTATGGGTAATGCTGCGCCTTGACTTACGCTTTTCCGAGGAAGCCGAATCTCTAATTTATTGGAAACCAACGCCCAGACAATAATAAGCAGTTAGTCGGTATTTTTTTCCCGTTAGGAGACCAATTCATACTAATAAAAGACGCTGGGCAAACACGGGCTCACGTTCGTTTCGATATTATACAAATAAAAAAAGAACCGAACAACCATAAATAATAGGCTCTAAAAAATTTATATTTATTCAAAACTCCGCACGTGACTGCATAGAAGGCTGCATCCAGTCTTAAGGCCGCAAGTTCTCCACCCCTGAAATAAATAGACGTTATTTATGAGGTTCGTAGCTTAAACTGCTATTGTTGCTTTTTACATCTATATATATTCAATGTTTTGCACCACAATAGTAGAAAAATGAGAAAAATATCGACGAAATTAATAGACAGCAATTAATTAATATGCTAACGAAGAAGAATTTGAACAAATAAGAAAAAGTAAAATGTTCATACACCATCGAGTAAGCTATTTTAAGACCATCAATTAACAATATCTATTAACAGACAAGGAGCCGTGCCTGACATCATTAACAAAATTAATTAGTTTTTTATTACCATGTCTTAATTAATCACCAAAAAAAGTCTTCAATATTCAACTTAATATCTGAACACAGGATGTTAATAAGGTCTAGCATGTCATCCTGTGTTTTAATGGGGCCACCACTGACTATTTTTAATAATATTTTAGTAATTATTTAAAAAAAATAAAGGCGCTACCTACCCCAAAGTATATGTGCGTTTACGTAAGTTTAAAATACTTAACACTGTCTATGTGACGAAAGGTTATTGTTCTCTAGTAAAGAATAAATTGTGTTTTATCTTTCAATTAAACTAAACCTGCCTTAGGTCGACAATAATCAGGATGGGTGTCTTTTTGTCTGCGTACAAATGAAAACAATGAGTTGGTGAACAAAGTTTATATCGTGGAGAAAGGTTATGCTCTTTAAGGCGCAAACATTAAACCGCCAGTGACATTTTAACAGGAACACTTGACTGCGGCGTTTTATCAGTATAAACCCACAAACGATTTCCTTCAAAAGCAATAAAACCCCGAAGAACGGACTCTCGGAAACTGAGAAAAACAGTATAACTCTTAACTCAATGAGAAAGTACAAATATTTGAACAATAGCCTGCAGAATTAATTTATAAACCAAACTAGTATTGACCTGGATTCTGTAAATCCATAGCAGATATCTTTTGGCAATAAGGGCGGGGTATTCAACAGCATTATCCTTCAACATCAAACATACGACCACAGCAATTCAGTAAACACATTGTGCGTAAAATCTGTCTTCAAGCAAAGACGGAACGCACATCCAAGCAGGACCGCCAAACAAACAACGATGATACTGCTTCACCTATCTTAGAGCCAATGGCCAACAAACGTTACACTTTTAGTGAATTATGTTAGACATGAAATATTAACTAGCAGAACCTGTAAGTTGAGTCACTTACTTAACTCTGTCCGCAAACAACGAGATTTAACGAATTTATCGCACTTACATGAATACTGTATAAGATCACATTAACTTTTAAATATTGCAATATTTAAACAAATCTAACCAAAAACGAAATTTAACTAGTATTAAAAGTCAATATAAGAGTACATCATCACCCAGTTCTTGGAGCAGTAACCAAATAAAGCATTATTCTTTTACTTTGAGCGCCCAGTCCGAGTTGACAACAGGAAACACGCAGCAAACCAAATCAATTCTCCAAGACCAGCGAATAGCAGCCAAAACATCAGTATTTAAGGCGCAAGGCTAAAACAAGCGAAGAAGTCACGCTGAAACCAACTCGTTTTTCCAGATTAATTCCATCGAAAAATTATGTTTCATCTCTCCGCCCACACTGCCTCTTTCTTCCAAATAAACAAACCGCAAAGATATTGCGACTGCACAGCAAGTATCCGGTATAACTCCAATATCGACATCTTGACAACAAATAATGTCGGAAAATATAACGCGCGCATGGCAATATTAACGTGCCCTCTACGTAACGCACAGTTACTGACCGTAATGCATTGCCATAATCCAGTTCAACAAACCTCTTATAAAGCAATATCACCTTCAATACAGTAATTCTGATTATATGATAATATCACTTTATGGTCACGGCGATTCCCCAGGCAAATTATGGAACTACGGGAAGGTCACCAGTCTGGCCCAGTTGGCCTTCAATCCAGTTTTTACTGGCAACACTGTTACACATTCATAATGATGATGGTGAAAGTGGTTTCCAATTCAAATAAAAGTTATGCTTGCAAAATAGGAAAAGGTCTCTAATATTGAATAACTTATACAAAGTTTATTTTAACACACAAGATTTAATTGTATTTTTGGTGAAAAAAAAATTAGAATTTGCCAATTTCTTGAAAATACGTAAATACAAACAAATTATTTTGTATGTAAATATGTACAATATATGTAAATTGAAACTCATCCATAACGCCTCCAATGGACTGCAAATCCATTCTTCATAACTTATGGAAGTTACGAACAATATTCTTTTATAGATCACAGTACGGCTTTATATTTTTTTACTTATTTACTCCATAAAAAACAAAATTTTATGACTTTATGTGTAAACTTATTTCTAAACATATACCATGAAATGTACAAAAAAAAGCCGTAAATCGGAACAATGTGATTGAAGCGTTGCTCTAAGGCAATCACCCACCTATTCATATTCAGTGGAATCATATTCAGTGTATCTATATTCAGTGCAAGCTATAGCGGCTTATATAGCTTGCACTGAATCTTTACATAGGAAAAAAAATCCCATTTATGGAAGATAACAACGTTATAAACAGTGTACTGCATAGTTATACGTGATCTGTAGCATATAAACGAGCAGGAAACTAAACTTCTTTTGTAGTAATTCAGTCCTATAACCCAACAGATTACAAATTCTTTGAGCCGTGGAGCACTTTTTATATGAAAAATTGTTCGCGAAGCACTCTCGTTGCCCTTAGGCCAAAGGCACGTATATGCATTTTTGGCTGCTTTTACCTAATCATATTTTGCAAGTTGTTGGTCAACATTTTATTGTACAATAGTAAAAGCACGTTTTTGTTTTCGAATTTTAAATTGCTTTAATTTTAATCTATACTTAATTTTCCCAATTAAAGTCATTACAAATTGGAATTTTAAATATAATTTTCTGAAAATATCAATGCTTTTATTATTTTTTTATACTTTTTTTTATCTCATATGGGTCATGATGTTTTCACCAACATAGAAACTAAACTCAATCAAAGAAGTAGTAACGGTGGAAGGCATTTTTAAGAACTTCGGCATGTAAAACGTCAAGTTTTGTTCTATCCAAAATGTTATATTTCTCAAAAATTTCAGAGAAATAGGGAAAACTTACTTAACTGCATAAATATAAATTTTTGATTCAGCGACCAGCTGGAATGTTTTATAAATTAACTTTTTCAAATTTTTAGCGTGAATTCGTTGTAATTTTTTAGCACTGGAGCAGACGGAGCATTAAGTGCTCCGCGGAGCACAGGTTGAGAATCGTTGCTATAACCAATTATTAATCGCTTCTATAACCAATTTTTATATAACTGGCGTCGGTATAAGCAACGTATACAGCAATTTTGTATATTTAAGATCAGCACATTATTTTTAAATTATGGATATATAGATTATGCAATAAATTATTTATAGGAAAGATACCGAAATAACAGAAATCGGGGGGTGCCCAGTAACGCAAGCCAATATCAGTAAAAGTGATTATTAAAACAAATATGTTTGCTATAATACGTTTGTCAGAGTTTTAATGACGGCCTTCTGTATGACTTCATTTTAGCTCTTTAAAATGTTTCAAACTGAAGAATGAACAAGCTTTCGAGAAGAGCAAGAGAATAGCAAGAGAATAGCAAATACCTTTCATAATTCTTTCATTACACAAATGCTTCGTTCCAACAGAATTATTTAAAAGCAGCCTAATGCAAAATTGTAGCCTGAAGATGTTGATAAAAGGAATAAAAGTCCCAGATACAATTTTCACGAATAAAATGCACTTTCTGAACAACAAAGTTTTTGTACATTTCTAGAACTTCTTTAGCCCTGAAGCGTAAATTACTTCAGGAATAGAAACGACGGAAGTTTCGAAATATTTTATTACCGATGACGTTAGAGCCAAACGTGATAAAAGCAACTGTATTTAAAAGGCAGGTACTTACATATAAATTTATTTCCTATTTAGCAGAATTTAAACTATTAAATATATATATTATACTTTATAAATATATTCAAATTGCATACAATTATTATATTTTGTGATATGAGTATTTAGAAAAACTTAATACAGTAGAACCTATTTATAACAAGCCTAAATTTAGCAAGTTTTCGAAATTAACGAAGACAGATAGTTTGTTTAGTATGATGATTGCGTGTAATATAATTGTTCCAAGTGAGCAATTTCTTTCGTGAACCCTATATTTAACGAGAAAAATGAACTATAAAGAAGAAAGAATTGAACTATATAAAATTTTAAATACCATTAGAAAAATCAGTTACCCAGGAAATATTTTTAACCGAGCCGAACCTGTAGAAACAAATTTTTTAGAACTCGAAATCGGAAAATTGCTGGGAACTACGATCTTTTCCAAGATACATAAGAAGTTTACAATTGTTTGTTTGTTAGTTTTACTGGGCTCGAGGATATCAAGGGTCATGTTTTGACAGGGTCTACAGTTTTCCGAGGAACGTGGACGTCGCTAGACCTAGGGAATCAATCTACGGACTGTATGGAGCACTCAGTCAGTTTAATTTTTATGGCGCAACGAAAGCAAAGGTCATTATTCACCAAACAATATCATGACATACTACGGTTTTATGCACTTAATCGGTAGCAACGTACTTTTTGGCATAGATGGACAGGGCCGTCTTTGGACATGGGAGAGCTGGGGCTCATGCCCCGCGTTTCTTGGGGCCCCACGAAGAGTAATTCTCAAATTTTAAATTTTCGTTATATTGAAAATTTCCCCAAGAATATTTTTGCTTCGACTCTCGCATTTAGCGCCATCTAGTGGTCATACATTATTCCAATTTTTTTTCCTTACTCACACACGTATGGGCCCCCGAAATATGTTTTGCCTCGGGCCCACATTGGTTAAGGACGGCCCTGCTGTTGGGTGCCGAAATTAGAATAACCACGCTCTAGGCGAACGCGTTATCATTGGAACATCGCAGGACTTAGTGAAGCTGCTGAAATGCAGGGCCGGATTATGATTATAATTGGGCCCTAGGACACGCAGGAAAAGTTGGCCCCTCATCCTCTCCCAGTATTTCATGGACAAAGTTTATTCCAATAGACTCAACAATGTACTAACCATTCTAAAATGTTATTAATTCCGGTATTTTATACAGTAAATAAATAAACAGTCTACTTGTAAACTTGTACTTTGCGCGCTTTGGTTGCAGTAAATTTTTTAATAATGTCTGCTGAATTAGCTTTTATTTTTGCAATAAGATCCGATTCAATGGAAAACAGCAAGTACAGAAATATTGTACAGAAAACTGGAGATAAAAGTTTTGGCTTCAATCGTTATTACTCCTTCTCCCTTTGTATAAATGTTTATAATACTAGTAGCCTATAATTGCTTTTAACGCCTTCAGGTTTCGGAAGTTAAAATCTAATTTCGAAACGAAATATTCTAAAAACACAAGTAGTGTTTTTTAGCGTTCTGGTTGCCGTGGTAGGCCCTGTTTCCTGTGGGACCCAGGGCTCTGGCCCTAGGTTTCCCGTGGCCTTGCTGGGATGTGAACTTGGGACCTTACCATTACATGCGGCATTCTCTACCAACTGAGCTACTGTTTAGAAATTCAGAATAAACGTTTCCTAGATACAATTGTTGGCTGGTTGTATTTTTATGGCGCAACGGTCATTCTGATTCAAACGAGATGGGAATGTGCGTATGGTTATAAAATGAAAATAAATTAAAGCTTAAAATGGTAAAAACATTGAAAGTTGTGTTTTAAATGTACCAAAAACAAAACCCCTAGAGACAATATATTACGCTGACGACTGTATATATGTGCTAAATATCTTACAGCGGAAGCTAAATGAGCATACATACCACAAAACAAAGCAAACAGCTATATGGAGCAACTTCTACGCATTTTGAAATAAAACTTGTTTTGTAAATGATTACTAATGTAAATCCTTTTATATGATTTTGTTTTTCATTTTGCTTATTGTACCGAAATATTCAAGCGGTGCTATGATAAGTTCTTTAGTACATACCAAGCGAAATCAAAACTAATTATTATGCGCGTTGAATTCAAAAACAGAATTTATTTTTAAAGTTCGAAATTTGCAGCTACAAAAATTATTTGGAGAAAGAACGGTGGTGGTGGGGAGGGGGGTTGATATAACGAGAATTTTCAATGATCTCAATCTCCTCATTATATGCGGGTCTTATTGTATATAAAGTTAAGATTTCTTCGTAACTTCTATCCTTTATTTAAACACATAAATTATCTAGTGTTTTACTTGTACTTTCTTGTAATTTACATTGCTTTCTGGTACTTTGCTTTGTTTTACTTGTGTTTGTTTGTGTTTTAGTTGTGTTTCTTTTATTTCACTTGCGCTTTCTTGTATTTTGCTTTTGTTTTACGTATACTTACTTGTGTTTTAGTTGTGTTTCTTGTATTTTGCTTTTGTTTTAATTATACTTACTTGGGTTGTAGTTGAGTTTCTTGTATTTTACTTTTGTTTTTCCTTGCATTTTCTTGTTTTTCTCTTGCATTTTCTTGTTTTTTCTCTTGAATTTTCTTGTGTTTTCTCATGCATTTTCTTGTTTTCTTTTGCATTTTCTGTGTTGTATTTTTACTTGCAGTTTTTTGTGTTTTGTGTATTTGTGTTTCCTAGCGCGAAGATCTTGTTATGTCAGTGCCTAGAGTTTTTAAAGGACCACAGATACCTTTGTTTGAGGAAGCAAAACACAGAATACTGATTGGTAAAGAAAACAACGAACATTCGGTACGTGGTTCAATCCGGGATTTCTGAAACGGAGAAACAAATGCGTTACCTCCATTCTACCGCATGGTACCTAATATATAATGGAAGGTTCGCTGCGGTGAAGATGGGGAGATTATATCCGGCCTTCTGAGTGTGGCTGTTATTTGCGTTAAAACTGATCGAAGGGATGAAAATACACATTAGTTCATTTACGGGAAATTTAAATTATCTTCATGCATGAAATTAATGATAATTTTTAAATTGAGTCTGTTTTAAGAATGTTCCAGTCACATAAAAACAAATCTCCCCACAATCCGAAATATTAGGGCCATGCGAATTGCCGAAATATTCATATTAGCGACTTTTTGTATTTTTGTAGGTTTTAGTGCAATCGTCTACGAAAAATCAATCCTTTCACTGCATTTCCAATTTCTAGTTGGCAAATTACCAACGGAAGGCCATCGCTAAAGGACGTTAATTGGGCTTAACGTTGAGTGCAGACGCAAATGAAGGAAAAATATCGTAGACATGAAGTTGCACATTATAGAATTTCAATATTTAAAATTAATTTGTAGCAAAGTATAAAATAAATAGTGTTTTCTACATAAGAATATATATTTTATTTCGCTCCCACAAATAAACGTTTCCGGATCAGCTTTTGTCTCAAATTACACCCAAATCATCGAATATGTTAATTGTATAAATAGAATAAATGAATGAATTTTCGCAATTCGTCCCTTAAACATCACTCCGTCCTGGGGTCCGTACAGACCCCAGGCACTTCAAACTCGTTACCAAACAAAATATATCCATCTCTGGGTGATCTTACCCCGCAACATCTCTTCTCAAAATGTGTATATCATGCGGTAAAAATTTCACTGCCCATAAACCAGCGGTTGTTAAGAATTGTTTTAGTTATATGCATGAATGGCACATTTCTATGATCTGGGGTCCGTGCGGACCCCAGTTTCTATTTGGCGCTGCGATGTCGATACCTGGTACCCTTTGAAGGGAAAAGTATATATCGAACGACAACTTGGAGCTGAATTTGAATACCATAACGTTTTGGATCTCATGAAATGATTAGTTGACCCTTGGAAGAAGGAAGGAACGTTATTTAGACAATTTCTTCACCAAACCTCGATTAGCAGAAGATCTACTAGCTGTGAAAACTACATTGGTTGGAACAATTAGAAAAAATCAAAAAGGACTCCAAAAAGAATTACCGGCAAATCTTCAATGCGAAAAAAAGTTCTCTATTTTTTTTAATGAACAACTAATCCTACTTAGCAACATTAAAAAAAGGTGGGAAGCAGTTATGTTACTTTCTACACATCATGACAAGAATATCATTCAAGAAAAGAAAATAAGGCAGAGATTATCACTCACTACAGTACAGTAAAATCTGGCATGGACAAACTTGACCAATTTTACAGGCTGTACACCTATACGCGAAAGATAAACCGATGGCTCATGATCTTCTGGTTCAACATTGTGGAGTGTGCAGCCATTGTTATGTACATAATTTGGATTTTGAAGTGCTCATATTGGGGATGCGAGAAGCGCCATCGACGTCGCTTGTTCCAGAAAGACCTTGGAGAAGAATTGTTCAATGACCACATCGAAAAAAGACTTGATATCCCTCAATCGCTGCAATTTGGATTTCGCCTTTCACTCAAATCACTGGGGGGTAGAAATTCAGAAACTACTTACTGCAGCAACTGGAATTCAAGAGCTGAATAAAAAAGTTTTGTACTAGCTATGTTCACATTCTTTGAATAGAAAGGTAAAGTCACCCGATGCATCAAATGCCATACCCCTTGTTATCCTGAAGAATATCTGACCATCTGCGACGTATATACAGAGAACATTTAGAATATATTAAAATGAATATGAAATTTGGATAATGATCTTGTGTTTATGAATAAAACTGTACCTGAATAGGTGTTTTTTAGGTAAAATACCTGAATCAGTAATTGTTACTAATAGGATACTTGGATTAATGAAAAATATTAGCATTCAAATCAAGTGTAAACATTAAACATGTGTTTTAAAATGTGGGGTCCATGTGGACTCCAGGTCATAACAGGGTGATTTAAGATAGGACAGAGTGATAAGGTTAAGTCTGCTTTATTGATAAAACAACACACCCAACCAACATTAATTTTCGAACGGCCATGTCCATTCTAATGAAACCTATAATGTATAACAAGTGAAATATCCTAGCTTAATATAGATGAGTTTGAAGAGTCAAAGTTACGACTTTGCGGTCTAGTCTCGCTAAACATAACTAGAGGCGTAACTGAGATTTTAACGCCTTTGTCAAATGCTCAATTTGACGCCCCAAGCTCTTATTTCAAATTCTGTCTTTGTATAAACAGTCGCGAATTTGGTGACTGTCGAGATTTCCTTGGGGTGGCGCTTATGTCAACTCTCCTTTTGTCGATGCCATGTTACATCTTTGATCGTAACCTTTAAAATTGGGTATAAGGGGGTCATATGCGTAGCAAGGAGATTTTTGTGGGTTGCTAAACCCACGGCAATGAAAATTTGTATATTTAACATAAGAATGTATGTGTTGTAGCTCTGTAATTCCTCCATTGACCCTATAACCCCCTTGAGAACTTTCTCCCTATGCTTATGAAAGGGATAAGTAAAGAGAAAAAGTTTGTAAATCTTTAGAAAGAGCATGTAAAGGAAGAGATTTTTCTTTAAAAATAAAGTTCGGTGTGCATGTAATATGACTCAAGATTGCCCACTACACCTTAAAAAAGTAATGTAATCTACACGTCCTATTTTAAAATACTAGTAATTCCAATCGATAGAAACTATCGCGTTTTTTATTGCAAAAATATATGTCATGAAACTTCAATTACCACATGTAAATGTAATCTGTGGCAAACCATATGTACTTAGAACTGTTTCCGCTTGTCATTCAATTTGTTTCACAAGAGTGAATCGCAGATAATTTTTCATTCATTTCAAACAAGAACAATATTTTTAGAATGAAAATTGTTATAGTTTAAATAATTTTTAGAGCTGTATTTACATTCGACGGCTGAAAGTCGACGTTCAGAGGATAGGCTGTATTCATCGCCATTTCTTCACTTTCAACTTGTGTAGCGGATGCGAGGTATCGCGGAAAAAAACGAAGGCCACCATTTCGCCGTTTACTTTCCTTTAATTAGGTGATACGGTGGGCGGAGAAATCGTCTCGCATGTCAATAGGTAGAAAAATTTTCTCAGAAATCAATTATTCAATTAGTCGAAACATTTAGTCCCGCCTTGGCCAACTTTTCGCTGTCGAAAAGTTTTTTCGTCGAAAATTTTCCGCCATGAGCTGCATCTTACTTAGCCTATTGGTAAATCCAGGATTGTGTGTATGAGCTAGTGCTGGGAACGTGTGATGTGCGTTTATGCAACTTTTATTGAAGTATTACTTTTACTTGGAGTGCGTCTTCTTAAAACTACGGTAAAACTACATGGTTAGTCGTACGGCTTTTTTCTTCTAAATTTTTTACAATGTCACCAAAACCGATTGGCAAAAGTCTAAGTCAGCTTCCACCGAGTTAGAAATATTACTTACGGTGTTTTTTGGGCAATCATTTTTTGTGTGGGTTAGTATTTACTGTCTACAAAATTGATACTTGGAAACAAATGGGCGGTAGGCGGTCTCAGCAGGGATCGGCAGGTCTGTTGTTATTGTTTTTAATTAAAAACAATAAAAAAACTCATTAATGTCTCGGTATTATGTCTAATTAAGTAACCATAAGTAGGTATAAAAACGTATTATGGTGTGCTCGTCAGCTATATTGAATTACGTTGTTCTTTAAATCATTTTGTGTGGATATTAACGTATTATTACAGGAGAATATTAGTTTGCCAAATATATTCTGTGTATTTGTACAAAGTAAGCATGGGTAGACAAAAATAAAGCCAGACGACGTTTTATGGGTTTAGGCGCCAGAGCCAGGCTAAAATAAACCATGGAAATCCCATAAAATGTCAACTTTGATTAGGGGCTTGTTTGTCAATTCTACTATCGTAAACTCAGGGCGTAGTTAAACTCAAAAACAGTAGACCGCCCCGCGAAAGGAAACCTATCAGAGATCAGCAGTATAGTTTGTATATATAGCAACAGGCAAATGTACTGGCAAAACGAATAATCCTGTGAGTGGATTGTGTAATTTAATTTCATTGACTTGAGGGTCGTGCTGGGGATAGTAAGAGAAGAAAATAGAAGAGAAGAGCGGGAGCAGCGTACGGAAAAGGACGTCTCAACTTAACGTTGAACTTGGAGTTCGGTCGGAGACTTCAAGGCAAGCAAAGTTGCAGGTGGGAAGACTTACAACCTTTCTACTTGAAAGTATCGCACGGGCTCCACTTGGAAAGTTTTTATTAAAGCTCCAAAAATTCTCTATTCGCTCACGAGCTACAAAATCATACGTCACAGCTACGTAGTTATATTCATTGCCACTGCAGAGTGAAGAATTCCGGCTGACTATAATTAGGTTATGAAACTTGTTCTATTTTTCCCATTTGCCCATGTTTATTTAGGCTGTGGTTCTTGTATTGTTTTAATTTATTATCTGACATACGTTCTCAGTATTGGTGTAATTTATTATATTGACATCTTGCAATTTAGATTGATATTGTTGTTTTGGCATTGACTTGTTAACAACGGGTATTGACAAACCACCGCATAGTAGCAAGAATATCAGCTAGACATTTATGTTTCTTTCCATGTGGAAACTTTCGCCATTTATAAAATTTCATTGAATTTTTAGAGTAGTAGTTAGTCCTAATTAAATTTGTTACGTTTGTCTAAATTAGTTCTCTCTTTTTTGTGTTTTGCATCCCTATACTGATTTCACAGCCATTTGACAATCATATGTTTCGCAAAGAAACCGACAGGTTATTAAGCATTCATAAAAGTAGTGATAGGTGCATTTAACCAAATTAAGCAATTTGGCACCTTCTTTTTAATTTAATAATATATTATATCGTCTCCTTTCGTCACAAAGTATCAATTTAGTATAATGCGAATAGACAATTCATTTGTAAACAATCATGGCGGCTGGAAATAAAGTGAACAGGTAAAACAACAAATCATGATGACGTAACTGAATCACTGAAAACCTGCAACTTCTTAATTAAAAATAAGACTAGAAATGAATTACAAAATTATTTTCGACATAATTTCGCTGCAATGAAAAAAAAAACCCTGAGAAACATAAACGACCGTTCTTACGAAAATATCCCAGAGGTAATTCAACAGTCTGTAAACGACTTAACTTTATTAAACTACGTTAATTTGTTGCCCTTTTTTATTTAATAAAAATGGCGTTAAATACTCAAAAGGGAAGCGCAAGTATGATATTAGAGAGAGAAAGTATGACGATAGCACAGAAGAGACGCCTAAGAATGGAGTTGCAAGCCGATATACTGCAATTTTCGACAAATTTCAGGAGGCGACGAGAGAGGCCGTGTGATGAAACATACAGTTTCACCAAAAATACTTTTTGAAAAGTACTTAGCTTTTACTGGAAGTAGGCCTACTACGTACCGAAGTATGGAAAATATTTGCTTTCAGAACATTGGGCCGCAACCAGCAGGAAATAAATTCTAAAAGTAAGCTGTATCATTAGAATATCATCAAAGCAGATGTTTCTAAAATACCTGCACAGAGGTTGAATGAAATTGAATTGGTCATTTTGAAAAGGCGTTCTGTTTCATTGTTTTCCTATGGAGTTGACCCCTTTTCAGAATTACCAATTCAATTCATTTCTTAATTCTTAAAAAAATACATAACCATTTTTTATAAATCCAAGAACCTAATATATTGGGAGAGTTAAACTTTATGTCCATGAACAAAAGGAGGAAAAGGTAGGATATGGTGATAAATATCTTAATTATAATAAAACAAAATCCAACCAGATACCATCTTCATCGTTTATATAAATATTTTTTGCTTTTAATTCCCAGCAAGTTTCTAAGTTATCTTATAAATATGTTCTTACATTGCTCGAGTGTGCTTAAATTATACTAAATCATTATTTCTAATAAATGATAATTGTAATTTTATTATATATTTATATATTCCACTAGCCTGTTCTCCCTCATGTAGTGAATAATTTTTTTATAACACATATTTCGCTATGATATCGCCCAATATGTCCAAATAAAAAATATCCGCATTATCATCATTGCAGCATGCTGTTAATAGAAGCCTCCGAAAACATTATTCTATCAATCTTATTTTAAGCTTAGCGTTATATCGGACACATGGCATACAATACAAAAGATGCATGTCCTGTTATAAACCGTATGTCATAAATTTCCGGAGGACACACACACACAAAAGATAAATTATATCTTATAGTATTTTATCCTTCTTCCCATACATTAATATTACACCAAAGAGTAGAGTATGTGAACTGGAGCGATAGCACGCATTTCAAATCCCGCGCAGGACGTGAAGTATTAGCGAAATTTCTGCCGTTGCTCAGTCAGCATTAAAAAAGATAGCTGGAACCTGAATTCTAGCATTTTAAACCTCGAAAAAAGATAGTTTGGAGATTTCAGTGAGCGAAAACTCTGAAAAATGGTGGCCAAAGTTGGAACAACCAGAAAAATTCACACAAAAGAACGCTATTCCGCTTCCTGGAAAATTTACGATGGTAAAGAAGAAATACGAGAATTTTCCGACAACTCAGAAAAAATATGACGTCCCCAAAATATTGAAATTCTTGGTCGAGATGAAGAGAATAAACTGTAGATATTTCGCTATTTCTTCACATTCTGTTACTCGAAAACGGGTGTTACATCATACAATTATACTTTTCGTAAATAATAGTTATACCTTAACTTCACAGGATAACAATGACATATTGCCTCAAATTATTGTATTTTTTTAAAAATATCGTCTGAGAAATTAGCTTAATTAACGTTGTAAAACAAATATGTTTTCAATCTCTCATATGTACAAATAAGAACGTTATTAATATACGTAATTTAAATATCGTACCTATCGTAATCACAAACGCATTCAGTGACCATCATAAACGAATTCAGTGATCATCATAAACGAATTCAGTGATCATCAAAAACGAATTCAGTGATCATCATGAACGAATTCAATGATCATCATAAACGAATTTACTCATCATAAATTTAATCATTATCATAAATAAAACCAATTATAATACTGAAATTTAATGATCGTCACAAATAAATTTAGACATTTTAAATTACTTTAATCATTATCGTATATGAAGTTATCTCCATGTAATTTCTTTAATTAAACTTTATTGCTTGAATTCCTTAACACACATCAGTTACACATCCTTTTATTTTACATTATCTCCCATGATTTCAGTTACAGGCACGCAGACGATGAAAAAAATTCTGAAGTATACTACAATCAAAAATTTATCCTCTTGAACTGCTTTAAGATTAAACAATTTTTGATGGAAAATTCAATGTTAAATCATATTATTTTCTCCTTCACTATTCGCATTTAAAGCTTATGGTTATCTTTAATAATTGCTTGGTTGAATTCTAATTTCTCAATGGCAACAAAGGGCATTCTGTGCCAAAACATGAAAAGAATACATTTTCACAAATATAGATATCGTCATAAATATAAAATATTAAATATCAAATGAATATTGAATTTTGTGATATTTACGTATATCGGGCAATATAATATTTATAAATTCACGTTGACGACAAAGAATGGAAGTACGAAACATGTGGAGTATTTCAATGTATTCAGAAATTACTTTGGTTGCTTCATTTAAAATTTTTGCTCTCAATTAGGAATTCACCAAGTCTGTGGCCAGGATTCAATTTCAGGGTTCAAAAATTTTTACACCATGTATTGATATAATCACAGCATTCAAGACCCTAGCCAAATTCCATTGAAAATTAATTTTGGGGGGACCGGTCCCCAACTTCCCCCTCTGGATAGGAGCATAATATTCACTTCATTAGAAATAAAAAGTTTTCGGGAAAAAGTGGCATTTAGTTTACAGAAAATTGAAGTACTTCCACTCGGATTAAAATTTTGATTTTAGTGGGAGCAATTGAAGCAGTTGAAGAAATTTAAATTGCCCTATCTACAGGGAAAATCTCGATATATGGTGAGGAAATTTAAATTTTACAGACATTGAAATCGCCACTTCTGCAAGTTGCAATTTTTCTCTGAGTGTGGCAAATCCAAGTCGAACAAACTGATTTTGCCCCACCTAAATTAAGATATAATTTATGTAACAGGACTATTTCAAGTTCCTAGATAGTAAAATTGCTGCCCACGTTAAAACTGAACTCTAAATTGGGAATTATTAATTTCGAGAAAATTTAAATTATCCTTCCAAGAGGAAAACATTACAATGTGGTGCGTGGGGAATTACAGTTTCCTAAATATTGAAATAAGAATATTTGAATTAGAAAATTAGTAGAAACTAATCAGCTCGTATTTTGTTAGAGTTGATTAATCGAAATTTGTGCTTAGTCAACTAGCATTATGCAAAATTTCTTTACATAAAACATATTATTTAAACATAGAATTGGCGTTCAATATTGGTTGGGAGGAGAAATTTTTATTAATTTTTTTTCAGTTTGGAAATATCAATAATAGAAATAAAATACAGGGTACCAGGGAGGAAATTACATAAAAAGGTTAAACACTGGTAAAATAGCAATGAAAAAGATCACTCGAATAATATCCGGCATTGCCAACACTGTCTTTCCTCCTCATCTTTATAAATGATATGTGTTTCGTAGATAAATTTACCATAGAATCACATTTAACTTTAGAAGCCTTAATTATTCAATTTTAGAATTTAAGTAAATGATTCCGTCAAATGAAAAATATATTAGTTTTCAATCGTAGGTTGGAAAAACAGAAAACAGGTGAGCAGCTTAGAAAATTGAAATCAAATTTTTAAAATTTGAAT
>QLNU02003225.1:99599819-99611656 GCA_006491805.2 Dysdera silvatica | reverse complement strand
AGGGTCTTTCGGAGTCTGAGAAATAGAGAATAAGCCTTTGGGGAAACCAATAATCGCTAGTTCCCTCCCATGTCTTTAATAGCGTTAAAACTTCGCCAGACACATTTTTGAATAACAAATACCAGGAAAAATCCATTTGACAAAAAAATATTAAATAACGACACTTACTAAAAACATTTTTCTTAACGAAAATGATTAAAAATTTTAACAAAAATAATCAAGGTTAAAATCGTAAATAAAGCCTTTGAAAGGAAGTATGATGATTAAAAAAGACATGAATCGATTTTTCAAAACTTTTCTGTTTATTGAAAACCAATATAAAAAAGAATAATTTACAAAGGTGGAAAAACGATTTATTTGTACGAGGAATAAAAGGTGATATTTCCTAAGATTGCTACACACATTTACTTTTTCATCAATCAAAAGAATAATAATTAAGAGTGGGAATTTAGGAACGTTTTCAAACGTACAAGGAAAAAGAACTTTATAAATATAAAGAAGGAAAAAAAAAATTATAAGAGGAAATTTTTTAATGAAAAGAATTGTTGGAATTAATTAAAAAAATATTTAAAACAATCGTAGTTTAGAAAGAAGAAATTGCAAAGATTGAAAATAAAAGAAAAATGAATAGTTTAGAAAAAAAAACGAAAAGTTAAAAAAAAAAGAAAAAACATTCATACAGTTTGAAAAAAAATGTAAAAACATTCATACAGTTTGAAAAAAAATGTAAAGTTTAAAAAATTTGTAGAGTTTAAATAACGGCGCCAAATATCCTTGCGAGGGAGAACGCGCCAAACAGTCGGGCAACCTACTAGCCTGGTGCAACCTCCTAGACCTCGAAGGCTCGTGCCTTCTCCCGCCACATGCGTACCATCTATCCCTGACACGTGCGTGCCACCTGCCACGTGCTGTAAAATGCCCAGTTTCCCTTTACTTGAGTATTTTGTTGTGTTTAGTGCATATTTTGTTCGTTCTTTAATTTTTTTAATCATTATTAATATAATTAAAAAATACTTTGTATATATTCAAGTACTTTGTATTTAAAGGTGCAAGGACAGCAAGAGTTATCCTGCGCCTAGACCTACCATTTTCCAAGGGAATTCATTTTGCTGTTCAAACCTGTTGAAATTAAGATGTTATAATACCCTTTGACTTTTCTTTTGTGTTTCTCACTGATTAGATTGGCCAATGTGCCTGCTAAATGATGAACAACAAACGTCACTCGATAATGAAACTTCAAAAATATCTGGCTTTGCCAAACCTGTTTTTCTGCCTATTCCTCATGGTACGCGTTACGTGGGTATGTTTACAATAGAACAACACCTAACTTCAGAAGTGTTAATTATGAAATTTTAGATTTGAAATAAATGATTTCGGCAAATGAAAAACAGATTAGTTTTCAATCGTACGAACAGGAAATAAATGAGCAGCTTAGAAAACTGAAAGCAAATTTTCTAAATTTGAGAATGGATATGTAATTACGTCTTCTCAAAATTGAAAAAAGAAATAGAGTACATTGTAAAACAAATTACCCAAATGGCGTAAACCGGAATATAAAGTGGAATTTCAATATCTACCCGCTGATATAAATGAATTAATTCTTCTTCTCTTCGACGTATATTTAGACATTGGTGTCAATCGTTTACTTTATAATTCTCAACGAATCATAAAATTTATATACATATAAAACTGTAGCATCCTTAACAATATGCAATAACTTATGCTATAAGCATTTTTGTCATTGTTCCCCTTACGGCTCTGTTAACAGTAACGTCTAAGCTTCCAAGGCCTGGTTACCTTCTGCCTCAGATTATCATTTATATGAAGAATTGCTGCAGTTCTGTGCGAACTAATATCTATTTCCTTCACCCTAATATTGAGTAACGGAGGCATGTCCAATAGTGCTTACTCGTTCTGTTTTGGGCGTATGTTGGTTCGTCCGCAGCAAATGCTTGCTTTGAAGAGCTTGCGTGAAATTGTTAGGAAGGAAATATTAAATATGTAGCGCATTGCTAACTCTGGAGCTAGAAATAATCAGTGGAAGAATGTACATTATCTGTAATTGATGGTAAAACTTATAAAAGTTGCATCCGACCAGGGACTACAAGCATTTGTCTTAATAACAATAAACAATTGGCCAAGCGGGAAACCAAAATAACTAGATGCATATTTTTGCGAGGCCGTTTCTCGCTTTGCCAGGGTTCCATGATTTGAAATACATCATGTTTAATAATTATTCAAATAAAAGATAACCATTTTTTTTAATTTCGTATTTATATTAGAAAATATCGCACTGCAACAATGCAAGCAACAGGGCATAGGAAAATAATTAAAAAAATGCTCATCTTTCTCGCAATTGCTTGTGAACGTCTGGACCAGAGATTCGAAGGTCTGCTTACGCAGAAAGTCCAAGTTTATCGAAGTATAAGAATTTTTATATATCGCGTTGATTAAATGGGGAAAATGTGTAAATCAACGGAGCGAGTTTTAATAAGGAACAAAATTTTTCTTTAACAAAAAAATTTAATAAAGATTTTTATTTCCTATCTCTTCTTTCGCTACACTTGATGTTTGTAACTGCGAAAATAGCGAAAGCTCCTTGATCTCCTTCATTTTCCCCCATCTATTTTTTTTCGGCCGTCAGGATTTGAATATCTCTTAAGATTAAAATCTTTCAGTGTCTTCTAACCAACTCCAACTTTAATTAAAAGCAATCTCTTTATTCCTATGTTCTTAAAGACTGCTTGCTGCATGCACTTGTGCCCAGAGATCAGACAACAGCTGGGTGGGGATTCGTGGGTTGTGGAAAAACATTTTTTATGTCGTTCATTTAGAATTCTTTGTTTCTCTAAGCTAGGTTATTAAAGTTCGACGATACGATCTTCTCAGATGTCTTTTACCAGTTTTTATGCACCTTATTCGCCGCTGATATCTGTTTCACTGTTTAATAGTTTGTATGACGAAGCGCGATGCATTAAGAATATTGAAACGCTTTGTTCGTTATTCAACTAAAAAGTGCAATGTATTTTTTGTTCTTCTCCTTCATAAGGTTATTACTTTTTTTATGTAAGAAAGTTTTCGCTTTTATTCTGGTTAGTGAATGTCCACATTAAACTATTTGAAATTTGCAATTTCTTTCAGTTACATCTCAAAATTTTGATTGCATATTTGATGTGGATGCTTATATTTTGTGACGCGCATTTAATCTTCACAGTATTTCTCAAATGCGCTCTTGTTTAGCTGCTTAATTTTAGGGTTGGTTTTTGTAGGACTCCTAAAAGAGGAAGCTGGCGCATCAGACATTGTTTTCCTAAGTTATGATTTCAGACACTACTTATTGGCCACATTTTTAAAGTTGCGTCTTCTTTACATTCGTCGGATAATCGCGGATTGTGGATTATTTTTTGCCAAAACAGCGATCATTGCGCCAATGCGGAAAACCTTTATCGCTGAGGTAAATTATATCGGAAGTTTACACCAAAATGATGTTCTGATGCGCCGACCAATAACCCTAGGGTTTCTTAACTGATGTCCTGTGACACAAAGACAGTAACCGTTATGCTGTGCATATAGGTAAGATTGACATATGTATGAATGTATTATGGTTACAATGTAAAACATTTAGATCCGCTTTTCAAATAGATTGTTAATTCTAATTATTGAAATCGTTGAGCAATTATTCAGAAATCAGAGACAGATAAAGCAAATCCGACTAAGGAATTGTTATTTAAAGAATTGCAATATTTACATATCTGGGAAAGTATATATCGTGACAATAAATGTAACTAATCCTTTGGGATACAAATGTGTTTACAGCATTAAGTAGGCGAGCAATATTTATTGCACAACAACACAGTTCCTTAGCGCCTGCCAAATATTTTTTCAAAAAATGCCGTTTTATCCCTTTGGAAGTCAGGGCTAGATATTGAAATTATTTGGCAAAGTGTCAGGAAATTAATAGTAAAGAATTGCATTTTTATCCAAATTTACTCCTGACATACAATGGAGTTCACTTCTGCGAAGTTTCGACTGTATAATAAGAAGAATAATATGTAGCAAGACATGCACAATTCTTGCTTAATTTCTGAATTTTTCATTGTGTTTGTTTGATTTCTTTGGTTCTCAGAGTTGCCGACAACAAACAAAACTCTTAGTAGCATAGCCCTTAAAAAAGTGTTGGAAGAAATCCAATAGTTTAACTTGGTCCCAAATGATGGTCATTTGACTGATAAATTATTCATTAAAGTTGCAAGACGAAACACTCTCTTCAGACCGGCTTCAAATACAGTCACGTAAATGGGGAAAACAATGTTTTTGGCAGGCAGTAAATTTCGAATGCCAAAGTTCTAGGTACAGAAAGTAACGTTTGTAATTCAAAAACGCGTTCGATGAGAGTTCTTCCTCATCTCCGTAACAAGGTAATCGAATGCTGACCCACTGTTGCACGATCTTCGCATCCAGTATTTTTGCGACAACAATCACTAAAGAATATATAATAATTTGTTTGGAAAACATCAGGTCCTATCAATAATGTCCTCATTAGAATGGTAGTGCAGAAAGTCGAAAGTCGAAAACATTACTTTTCGTATTAGAAGACAATGATAAATGTAATTTCCATTATTGTACATGTCATTTGATAGACTCTATTATCATGCCTCCAGCTGCTTCAGCAAAGAAGAATCTGGACCTACTGACTTTATAAGTGTTTCAATTCACAAGGACAGCAAAGGCATTGCCACGTCGGAATCCGCAAACGTCCGAAAAATCCGTTTCTCTTAAAACCTTTTTAACTAACTCAGAACTACAGTAAGTAATCTGTAGATAAGTGTTCTGTTTTAGCAACATTGGCTGTCTAATTTGGATTAACAGCACGCCGGATGAGCCCGCTGCCACTATATAGACTTGCGGAGAGTCATGGGCACCTATATGAGGGCAGGGGACTTAAGCGGCCCATCCGTTTAAAAATTTTATTTGCCCGAATTTACTATGCATTTAATTTCGAAAGTTTTACCGTCATATTTTAAAAGAAGGCACTTTTTATCTCATTGCTAATTGTCAAGAAATATCAATAGCTTTTTCAGCATTTTAGTGTCTTGTTCATTCACTGAAATATTTGACACTCTCGAGTAGGTGGTGATAATTTTTATCAGCTCTCCCCAGAAGTACTCATATGGGCACTTATATATGGAGAAGGGACACTTCTGTATAATATCCTACTCCGAAACACAACTGCAAATTCCTGGATAGAAATGCGCAACTTGCGGTGGCTGACTAGAATAGATTCCATTAAATGTCGTGTGTAAATTCCCTATAATTCTGGATTATTATAACTAAAGGTAACGCTGCAGCTCTATTGTACACGACACGATCAATAACTTGCAAACTCTAGAATTTAAACTAACAGTATGGAGAGGTATCTCATTCCAAGCTATATGCGTCTATGTGAGATACTGTATGTTGATGGGACTTGTTGTAGGTTTGTTTTGGGCTGTTCCAACAGCTGCCTGAGTGAACACTTGAACAGAAGTGGTTTGACGTATCATTAAAGCTGTATAAATTTGCAAACAGTGGAATATACATACGCGCGATTCCAAGTTGAATTATTTTGAGTTTAGAGATTGGTATTCAGGTTATCTATATTAATGCACGTACCAATCATACAAGACATATGCCTACCTATGTCCATTAGATTTTTTTCAAATTAAAACGAGAATGAAGGTAAAGTAAATATGAACAAATAAATAGGTTCTTATTTAATTCCTAAACGTGAAGTTTCCGGCTTACTTTTGATAATAAATTTCCTTATAATATCCTTATTAAAATTTAGTAACCTTTATATGAAAAAAAACGCATTTCTCTACCAAGTGTATGAGTTTTCGAAGTAATGAAACGATATTTCAAGGCTGTCTCTATGGTTTGAATTTATAGATAATATATTTTCTTCTCTGGTTACCAAGAGATAACGAAATAAGTTAATATTCATATTAATTAATTAAATAAACCTCTAATAGTGTAGTGCCAACATTAGTTTTACTCCTATCGAAGTCCTGCAAGAGGAGATTGGATACGTATTATTGTATATGACCCTCATATACCGGTATATACTGGAAAACATGCATAGATTACGGAATATTATATTCCATGTGGAGTCATATATATGCAATTGTGCATATATCATAAAGGATGTTAAGCCAAAAATATGTTGATTTTGGCTAAAAAATACCATTAGTCCTTTTAAACAATTGGCACCAAAACTATATTCGTCGTCGGAATTATATATATTACGTATGAAGCATACGGTGATAAAATACGAGTATCAATCTATACTATAGCCCAGACAATATAATCGCAAAACCTAATTGCCTTCATTCAAAAAATAACTTGAAAAGAACGAACAATTAAAAAATGAGTGCTATGGTTCTTATGCTATCACATCAATGCTAGATAACTGAGAAATTGACAATATCTGGATCAACGTATATTTGAATTCTTTTGTAGATTTTCTTGCATTCATAGTAAGCTAAAAGCAGACAATTCTACCAAGGCGTCTGCTGATTTAATTAGGAAGTGTAAAGAACGTATATAAATTTAAATTCAACTATATTCGAGTTTCTTATTACAGGGTTTCCATTTACATTGGAGAAGTTCCCTGACTTTTCTAGGCTGTTACCTGACTTTTCTAAGCTTTTACCCGATTTTCTAGGCTTTACCTGACTTTTCAAGGTTTTATGCAACTTTTCTAGGCTTTTACCCAACTTTTCTAGCAAAATTCAAAGAAAACCACAAGCAACTTTGGACTGCACTTCAATTGAGGAGAAAACCGTTTCATTTTCGTGGGAGATGAAGCTACTCAAAACAGAAGTTAAAATGGTTTTCCCTGACTTTCACAGGTTCAACACAAAAATCCTGCTTTCTCCTGACATTTAGGGACTTTTAGGTTTTCCAAGTTACCTGTGAACTCTTTAACTAGGTTAGTGAACTTTTACACTCGCAGATTTGAATTTGAAATGTCTGGTTGCAGTATTGAAGTGAAAATATATTCATGAATAGAACTACAAACTAATATAAATATAATTGAAGTAGAATCTGCCTAAAGTGACCACTTTGCCTAAAGGGACTGGAGAGCAATAACTACCAGACTGGTGCTCACTGTATATATCAGAGTTTGGTATAGTTATGACTAAGGCCCCTACCAGTCCTCTCTTATAAAAACTGGATAATTTATTCGGGTAGTTAATTTACCTAGATAGTCATTTTGCCGGGTTGACCTGTATTTGTGAAATGTGTATTATTATTTATATTTTTGTTTTCAATGCAAATTTGTGGTAAATACAACTGTTTTTCTTTTCATTCCTATCTTGCAATGTAAATAAACCTCATAACTATGTTGAAAAATTAGGCACACAATATTTTTCACTAAGAATTTTATTTAATGCATTGAGATAATTAGAATTAAAGAAACATTAATGAAGATCAATTATCTCTATGAATCCATTGATTCATAAGCCGCAATACTTGTTGAAAACACTGTGGCCATGGATATGCACTTTGCATCGGTAAATCGCAAAGAACAGCTTAAAATAATTGTCCAGAAAGCTCGAAATTTCATATGCAAGTACCGTTTGGGCCGACGTACAATTTTGTTAAAAATGCATAAGCAATAAGCATTTAGGGAGGATCTGGGGTCTTATCATCTTTGACTCTTCGTTGATCATTTATGGTTCTACCACGGTCAGGTAATTCCTCAAGTGTGGGTCAGCGTTTTTGTGTTACGGAGTGTACATTATGCATAATGCAACAACGAGAGATTAGTTGATGTATGCCTGAATGAAGAAATGTATGACTCATCATGTTTCTCAGTCATACTTAATTGGCATGCTGGTCGGCAATAGAGGTCTGCTCATTTATTATTTCGCACACTCCTTTTCACCTTGCGTCGCATATTCCTGATTTCCTCTAATGGAAAGGGTATTTACCCTCCGGCTTGACAAATCACCTGACAGGAATCCATCGGTGGGCTTGTCCTTTGAGCATGATGAATAGGAAATCTCGTAGCCAACACTTCCGCAGGATTTGCTGTTGGTATTCACAAATAGCGTTCGAAGAAGAATAAACAAGCGAAATAGTGACTTGAAAGGATGCTTTGAATGGTACTCGTAATTCTCTTTCGAGAAGTGGGAGCCCATTCAATGGTCCACTCTAAGACATTGAAAAAGCTACAGATAAGTGTGTTGGAAAACCATTTGCTATACAATTGTAAGAGTCTAAGGATCTAATTTCTTCAGGCCTATCCAAATCTTTCTTCAGCAGTACAATGATAGTGAATTGGTCTGTACACTACCAGATGTCGAACATAATATTATGCAGAAGTTAATGTGTTCAAAAAATGAAGACATATGATAACTGTCTATCTATATTTGTCTGTCTATATATCTATATCTCTGTGTTATATTTTTTTATAAATGTGTTCATTATAATTCTTTTATTTTTGTTATTTTCATTGGAGAAAATCCGCGTAGTGAATCTTGGGACCCTCGTTCTTGTCTCCTACTGTATGAAAACTAAAAAGTGCTACATTGGTCTTTCCAAATCATTATTTTAATATCATAAACCATGACATTCTTCCGCATCCTCGCTTGTTAAAACTTGTTCTATAATGACTTTCTCCGTAAATGTTATACTTTACAATGAATCACACTCTTTCCAAGTTTGCCACAAGCATCTCTCTGGAGCAGTTACCTTTTGTACTATTATAATATGCTTTCGTAGTTCGTTGGTTGCATTTCTATTGCTCAAGGAAGTATCTTGCGCCAAACGAGGTAAGATAATAAGTCCGATTAATTTGCTTTCTAGTCTTATCTATCATATACGAGGATGATGTAAATATACCATACATTTCTATAGCTACATATGTCTATATATCCACCGACGTCTATCATCTACACCTATATACCCATTATCTATTCTTGTTCCTTAATATTTAGTTTCCTGGATACGTGGATTTGTATTAAGGCCCCAATAGCTAATATCGCATTAGGACACAATTGCATTATAAGAACTTCTAAATTGATCTTGGGTAGATTACGCCCAAGTTACTTCTGAAGTAAATTGAGCCAGGTTCCCTCTTCTCATGTTCACTCGTTCGTGGCCAATTGGTGGTTGGAGATCTGTATACAAATCACTTGACCTATCATGTCTCACTTAAACTTCACAGAATAGATTTACAGACGATCATAGATTAATAGTTTACCTAATCAAACGCCTACTTGTAATTGCTAGTTGGTACTCGTTTTAGCATCAAGTCGAAGTGTGTTACGACGTCGATAATGTGAATCTGTCTATTACGTAAGGATTCGCACTCTCATATAGAACATGAAAACTTACCTTTAACATAATTTTACTACTCATTGCTAATTATCATTATTATAAAAGCATTGACGTTTCATAAAAGACTAATTATCAACGTTACAGTTCTCAGAATTCATTAAAGGTATAACAATATTGTATATAGGTGGAGCATTGTTAAAGATGCGGTAAGGGAATATCGACGTCTTGATTCCTGAAGGCCAGTTTTGTCTGCTTGAAACTTCTCTCTCTCTCTCTCTCTCTACCTTTTTTTATATATTGCTTCCCTTTTTTATTTTCCTGACCCCAGCATCACATGTCTTAGAAAATTATGCCTCAATTAAAGCTATGAAAGCCGGTCATCTGCAAAAACTGTCGGGGGTTGTCCGATATTTATACAAGCACCCCCCCCACACACACACCATGTGAGCTACAAACTCTTGTCTCTACTGGGCGACAAAAAGAGAAATGGTCAATTTCCCATCTTCTAACGTAAGATAAAAAAAATATTTTATTCGTTTACACTGTCAATTAAAGCTATGAAAGCCGGTCATCTGCAAAAACTGTCGGGGGTTGTCCGATATTTATACAAGCACCCCCCCCACACACACACCATGTGAGCTACAAACTCTTGTCTCTACTGGGCGACAAAAAGAGAAATGGTCAATTTCCCATCTTCTAACGTAAGATAAAAAAAATATTTTATTCGTTTACACTGTCAGTTATATAGTTATACTTAAACATACATAGCATTTAGCATACATAGAGTAATTTTTTCACTTCATTTTTTCCATTTAAACCAAATCAAATTTTTGCGCTAATGGGGGAAACCTAGTATTATTTAAACATAAGTGATTTCCAACCTTTCTAGATTTACGGCTCTTACGATGTAGAATTTTTGTATCACAGCACCCCACTCAAATTATTTTCCCTCAATTAAGAAACTGCTTCTTCAAATTTTTCTCTGTAATGTGTGTGTGCGTGTATATACAGGGTGTCTCAGCACCAGGGTTACAAACATCTAGGAGGGGTAGGGTACATCTAGACGAACAATATTTGTCATAGAACTCACAGCGCTAGTTCTAAAACCGTCCAGCATGCACAAATAGTGACAACCACTTCCTAAAAAGCGCCAGATAAAACTCAGGTCAGCTGCTCAAGTGCATAGATGATTAGGACATCGCATTTTGCGCTTCTCATGCACTGGTTGTCACTATTTGTGCATGCTGGACGGTTTTAGAACTGGCGCTGTGAGTGGTTTGCGACCCTAGGTTCTATGACAAATATTGTTCGTCTAGGTGTACCCTATCCCTCCTCGATGTTTGCAACCCTGGTGTTGGGACACCCTGTATATATGGGTACGTACCTGTTTGTTTGTTTGTATGTGTGTGTGTGTAAATATATTTCATAGCCATGCTCAGTTTATTAAATACGTTAATCTGAAAACAAAAAGAGAGTAATAAATACAAAACATGACCTATAAAAGATGATAGGAAGGTAATATATTAAAATCATAAACCTATATTGGGATGATAATATTTATATAGCATTTAGTTTAATTTTGTTTTTGTTTTCGTCCGTGTTATTGTATATTGTCATATTTAAACTCACATAATGACCTGGGCCTTGTCAAACTTCTACGTTTTCCCCTGTCATACTGTTGAGGTATCTTTTTGTTCACATTTGCTGTATTCTACACCAGTTGTCCCAAAACAATTGTCGGTAGCGCTAGTTTCTTCGAAAAATGCTATCTTGAAAGCTGTTGGCGATATAGGCGGGTAGTTTAACTTATCAGCTAACGACAGAACGGGCTGCGAGGTAGTATAAATAATGAATTTTCGGTGCTACGCACGTATAATAAAAACCCAGAAATTTGAACCACACAGATGTAGTTTGTGAGTAACTTTACCACAATTATTCGCTATCTTTGTCAGCATCATTATATTTATGTTCCTTCTGGAAGTACTGGATTGCACTTTTGACATACAAACGCATCCTTTTTGGCTATTTAATAAGCATCGACTTCTGAAATACTTCTTAAGGAATTCTTTTAAAAAAAGACTGCACCACAACCTGGACCTCAACATTAGTTTCAAATTTCTGACCACGCATTTCTCTCTTTAACGTTGGACAGAGCAAAAAATCACATGGAGCGATGTCTGGGCTGTATGGTGGTTGCGGAAGTATCCTGATTATTTTTTGATCCAAAAATTTTTTCGTAAAATTCGGTGTTTGAGTTTGCTCATTATCGAGATGAAACACCCACAACGTCTTGAACTCGTTTCGTTTGCTGGCAAAAGGCCGTGTTTACCAAATGACCAAAAAGGATGCGTTTGTGTGTAAAAGTGCAGTTCAGTACTTCGAAAAGGAGTAAAATGTAATGATACTGACATCAGTAGCGAATTAGTGTTATCAAATTACTCGTAAAATAAATATTCATGGTTAAAATTTCTGTACTTTTTGAAACGTGCGTAGCACCAAAAATTTATCAT
>QLNU02003225.1:99557029-99599719 GCA_006491805.2 Dysdera silvatica | reverse complement strand
GTATAAATTCAGTCAGAATCTATATTAATGATACAGATCGTGAATGTAAAAACAAATCATTCCTGAATTCTACTCTTTGATTTGGACCTATTATAGATTGTAATCTTTCATAAAATAGATACCAGTATGGGGGCCCGTGATTTAGAGGACATTTTGAATCTCGTTGGTTCCATTTTCAAGAGGCGAATAATGACCCTTGATGTCTTTGTACCATAAAAATAAAAACAACTAAATCAATTTTGATGACTGCAATTTTATGACGTAAATCTTTCATACTTCTAACCAATTAGTTCGTAACGAAACGATTCTAACACATGTTTTGTGTAATACCGCTCTTTCGCAAAATTCGGCCGAATTTATAGAACACGAGGTAAATGAGGATAATTAACTCACTTTGATATGTATCTTGTATATTATTATTCTCAGGCTTTTATGATATTCTAGTTTGACGGTCTGTGGAGTTCACAGTGGTCACTATGTAAAATATACATAAAATGACATTTAGTCCACGCGAACTGTAGACTAGGAGTTACCGAGTTACGACAGGAAACGAATTCGTGAAAACATCGCTAGTTCTGTTTTCTGTTCGTGTTTTCCAGGTGCTAGGGTAGCGACGGTCATGCAGTGCGCCGGAATGTTTTTTTTTAGGAATGGGAATCTCTGCTGCCGGAGAGGGCCCAACTCTAGGCAATATAACAGCACGTATTCTAGGATACAATTTGGAGTAGAATTCGATTAAGTATCATGACAGACTGGTAAGTTACCACTTCGCCATTTTAGGGCAGTGAATCTACATTTTTTGGGCCATTGGGAGCCGAACCCTGATTCTCAGAAAGCTCAGTGAATGTGTTGTCACTGTATTGTACACATGGCCATACAAATATCCATTTTTATCATATTTCCGTTGATGTGAATTCCGGCTATAAGAACATGTCATGTATGGAAGGAAAACTGAGAATGGTCTGAGCTTTCTATTTCAATTACGTATAAACTACATAATCCTATATTCATATAGTTTTTCGACAATATTAAAAATCTATTTTAATACAATTCAACTTTTTGTTAAAGTCCATAATTGTTAGTAAATGCAGCCACGGATGAAAAATTATCCAATCTAAAAGGAAATGAAATTGAAATGCATAAGGAAATCAGAAAACACCTGTAACTACATTTGTGATGACTAGAAATGAGACCATGTGATCCAAAAACTGCCAAACCCGATCACGAAAAGGAAATGGGGTATGATATGCGATGTGGTATTGGAAATCTATATAGATATGTCCAAAGCGTAACAACTTACGTTTGCAGTAAATGAGGTTTAGACCCAACAAAAGACGATGATACACGAAATAATGGACAAATCTAAAAATACTATACGGCACATTCAATCAATACTAAATAGTCTTTGGTTAAGGATAGCTGAACATATAAAAAAAAACATACTGAAAATCGCTTTACAGATTTTTTAGAATTACGAAACCCGAGGTATCCATTAGTTATCAAAACTCAAATTCTAAAAAAGTTCCGAATATGTATAAAACAATAACTTTTTTCTTCCCAAGTTCTATATCGCGTCAGTAATATACCGCAAAAAACTGTAATTACGGTGTACGGTTAGAAAAGGTCATGGTGCATTGGGACCTCCATCTTTCTTTTACGGTTCAGGTCAGGAAATATCATGGCGCATCGGGACCTACATCTTTCTTTTACGGTGCAAGGTCGACAAAGGTCATAGCGAATCAGCACCTGCAGCTTTTACGGTGCAAGCTCCAAAAGGCCATGATGCATCGGGACCTGCATCTTTCTGTTACGGTTCAGCTCAGGAAATGTCGTGGCGCATCGGGAGACCTACCTCTTTTACGATGCAACAAGGTCGAAAAAGGTCATAGTGAATCGGCACCTGCAACTTTCTTTTACGGTGCAAGCTTAAAAAGGCCATGATAAATCGGGACCTGCAGCTTTCGTTTACGGTGCAAGATCAGAAAAGGTCATGTTGCCTCGGGACCTACATCTTTCTTTTGCGGTGCAAGGTCGGAAAAGGTCATGGTACATTGGGACTAACAACTTTCTGAGGAATCCCTCTTAAGACAATAGGAAACCAACTTTCGAAGGGAAGAAAGAACGTTTTAGGCGTAGTTGCTACGCCGAAAACTCTGCACTTCTATTCATTTATTTATACTGCGTAAACTTATTTCACCATACAAATCTCAGACGGCACGTTGTCAGGTCTTTTTTTGGCCCGTTTGGTATCAAGCCCGGGTAAACAGCACATTAGGCGAACGCGTTAACATTGCACCACCACAGTGAGCATAAAAAATGCAAAGGACCTTCTCCACATCTCGAATTTAATTTAGATAATTAGAATATGTTGCATATAATCGATTAATTAACTCCACATAAAATAAATGAAATCCAGTTTGCATACGAAGCTATTGAAAAAGAAAGCGAATCACATAGATCCAATTTTACGTTTAAATTAAATATTTTTCTCTCTTCAAAGTCTCTTTTCGAAAAAGTTTTTTCATTGCAAAACTTTCAAATATTGTGTTAAGAATTACCCTCGAAATCCCTTTATTCGAGTTTTTTTTTCACCATCGTCCTTTTGAAACACTTCTCTTGCTATAATCTTCTCATTATCAGTATTTCGTTTTGTAAAAAGTATTTTCACGGTGTATGCTTTTTATCGTATTAAAAACATCCCTTTAAATATAGTCGTAATTTATATCTTTATTTAAAAATGTCGCCATCTACAGTATAGTCAATACTATAGTGTAATTAGTTTAGTTACCACCATTACCATCCATTTATTTATATATTGACATTGATTTGAAATATAAATTTCACTTCATTACCATTCATATTTTCTATATTTTTCCTATGTGTATCACTTTCATATGCTGTTTTGTGGTTAAGGCAGTTTTCTGAGAAAATCGAAATCGATAATGCCTAGATAACGGTCCCAGGCAGTTGCAACGAGCTTGGTTCGAGTGCAACAACTTGGTTCGTTTTGCAACGAGCTTGGTTCGAGTGCAACAACTTGGTTCGTTTTGCAACGAGTGCTGGTTCTTTCTCAGAACCGTTTTGAGTCAAACTTAAGTTAGAAGCACGCGAAATGACTGCATTACAATTATTATAACCTTTCAGGGCCTTGTATTTAATTTTGATCATAATTTTTATAAACATGCTAAAAACATGTATATCTATCCTAAAGTATGTACATACTAAGCGCTATCATGTTTTTAATTGTTTCTTTAATTGGAATATGGAAACACTACTTTTTTTCTGATATGAAATAATTTCAAATTATGTGTGCTTATTATACAAGAACATATGTGTGCAATACTTGTGGTACAAGAGTTCTGCTGAATGTTTTTTTATCTAATTTAAAATACTTTGTTCTTGCAGAGCGCTTAATCGCAGATGATTCTTGCAACATATTTCTCCAACTTACGAATTTTGTTAACTTCATACACATGAGATAATTGTGATAAAATTTTTCACATACCTTTTAAATATCTGAAGTGAACGTTATTCTCTTCGGCTTCGTCAAATATGGAATTTAAATGAATTATTTGTATTGCTTGCTTACTTGAACAGGTTCATTTTGCGCTATAAAAAGCTTCCTGCACTTGGGAGCGCACTAATCGGGGTGCAAGTAGCCATAATTCAAGATGGCTATCACTTTAAAAGAGTTTGGTCCCGACGTTTTAGACCACGGGCGTTGTGCCCCTCCAGAATGAACTAAAAAAATCTCAAAACACAGAACGGAAAAATCACTAAAAATACGAAATTCGAATCCTTACCGCGCACTGCTCGAAAGATTGGCCATTTCGCGAAAACGTTCATTTCAACAAACTAAATCAACAACAAAAATATAGCACGAATAAAAGTCTTCTTTTACTTATTTCTTTGCTAGATTAATAACTAAAGTTTTTTTTCGTGTTAGATTTTTCACGGTTTCAGTAGTGCCTCTCTGTAAATATACAATTCCTTACACAATTAAGATTTTTGTTTACTAAATTTTCCAGTTATGTTCCGACGTAATTTTGTAATAAATGTAAAAAAAACCATTTACTTACATCAAGGATATTTGGATTATTCTCTTTGGATGAATTGTTTGAATTATAAGTTTTGAGTCACTACTTATTGATTTCATCGTTGAGGCATCGGCGTACGCAGGTTGTGTTGATGGCGTTGTAAACCCCAGTTGCGATTAATTAAAATAAATTAATACATTTGAATATAAGAATAAATTTACTCAACCTAATTACAATTTTGATGATACATATTCTGTTATAAGATAATCTTGATGTCGCATAGATAATCTTGATGTCGCATAGATAATCTTGATGTCGCATAGATAATCTTGATGTCGCATAGATAATCTTGATGTCGCATAGATAATCTTGATGTCGCATAGATAATCTTGATGTCACATAGATAATCTTGATGTCACATAGATAATCTTGATGTCACATAGATAATCTGATGTCACATAGATAATCTTGATGTCACATAGATAATCTTGATTTTTAGGTTGCAGATGTTAACTGAGCAGATGTTAACTTGGGTTAGAAATGAAGGAAAGCAGAAAGCTGCAGTTCGTTGCATGGCTCTCCGCCAGATGGGTAACGTATTATAAACATAAACCATTTTTTACAGATTTGCTGCATTGATAATTTTAGCTACATATTTATTAATTTGATTATGATGAAAATTTAAAGTTTGTATTACATCATGACTTCGTTTGAGAAAACTACGACAAAGGACAGGGTGAAGCCTAAATTAATATAGGTAATTTTGATTCAGGTTGATAAAATAGTCTGGATTGATACCGCGAATTTCTCAATATTTTATTTATGGATTTTTGGTGTAGTTTTAACAGGAGTTCAATAAATTAGTGTTACACATATGAAGTTGTATCTCTGTAACCCCCTTATATACTTCCTGCGTACGCCCATATATTGAGGAATGGAGTTCCACAATTAGATTTTTGTGGGCTATAAACAAACCTTTGTGAAATTCATCGAATAATACTGCTGTAGTATGAAAGAGCTGGCAAGGCAGAAGATTGGCAGAAAGAACGTAGCCGATGAAGGCAGAAATTGTCAGCTATCAATCTCGCATACCAAAGAGCACAGAGACTTGACATGGTGATAAAAGACCACAGAATCTGTCTCCAAAATTGCTCAATGTTTGCACATCAATATTTGATCTGTCCATGCCATACTGCCTGATGACCCTGAGTATCGTAAAGTACCTAAACCACTAAAAGAAATTTCACATTATTGAACGATAGCGATGAGAAGGTCAAAAAGGAGACACACGCAGTTGGATAAATGACATGTCAAAAAACTTTTCCTTTCATTAAAAATACTGACCAAAGTCATCTTTAAAACATTTGTGGTTAAAATAATTCATAGCTAAAACTTTGCATACTATAATAGCAGAAAATATACCTGAAATACTCTAACAGTCAAAGAAAATACCATCGGGATTAAACCTAACTACAGAAAAAGCAAGAGACAAGCAAGCAATAGATAATGTAAAGAATTGTACCTCACTAAATATGGAAAGAATATCATCTGTGACTGCATAAATAGGAAATTATAATAGATGATCGTTGCAAATTTCCCAAATCGGAGGAAGCATTTAAAGAAATAAATTCCAGGAAATCAATGTGCTTTATTTTATACATCAGCCTAAAACACTTAAGTTTGAATTAGCACTGCATTATGAATATTATTACCGTAAGTTAAATAAACTTAGGTTTATTTCACCAGAACTATTATGAGCCAGATAGTATTTATAGATGCATACAAAACAATTTTCATGTTTAATAACTCTTCTCAATTTAACCCTAGTGACCATGAATATCATCAGCATCTTGGATATCAAGCTTAAATTAATACCATAAAGAGATTAGTTATTTTATGCTAAACTCATTTTTCATTTAATTGATTTCAATCTTCAGAACATACTTTACAGATCACCACACTTCATTTCGCAATGAATTTGTATAAATGTGGAAGCCATACGTGTCTCCATTATCTTCAATACTGTGGAATCAAAATCATTCCTAAACCCAAAACCTCATTTTAAACGAAGTAATTAAAAATTAAGTCCTTTTTCTGTTACGATACTACATATGCAATCAACTCAATCCTTAAACTTCGTTATGCTTCTCTAGTCAATATGTGATTTGACGTGTATCAATCAACACGTTCAATATAAAAATTAATAAGTAGAGATGAGTTAATTTAAAATCCAGATATATTGAAACAGTGCTCCAAGCGACGCGGGGTGGGCATGGTGAGCGCCCACGGTGAGTGAGAATAAAAAATTTTCACTCTTTACTACTTACCCAAACCCGGGGATGGATATCAGGTTATGACTAAAAATTAGAGTTCTCAAGTTTTGTCCCTGCCCAACACTTAAGAGATATTTCGGTTCCACCCTTATTTAAAACCACAGATATTGATTTTCTCTAGGTGCACTTTCAACATAATTTATAATATTCATAAATATTGGAATAAAGTAACAATTAACTTAGTACAATTTTACCATATATATAAATTAATATTAATATATTCTAATCGTCAGCTCACGGAAGTGCTATTTAACTCAGTTAATGAACTATACAATGTTTTTATATTTAAAATATTTAGGAAAATGACAAACTTCAACGGAATCGTAGAACAATTTTTAGAAGAGAATTCAGTAACATACTTCAGCTTTATATTCTCTTCAAATTCTAATCCCAATCATAAACATAAAATATAAAAGATTTCTTCTATATTGTCTTAAATCGCTGATATGTATCTCACGAAAATGTAAAACAATTGGGTTGAATAAACATAATTATTAATGCACGTTAATGGAATTTTCAGCTGTGTTTTTTATATACTCCCATATTCCTTTTAATTAAATCGATATCTATATATTTATAGCTCTTTATTTTCAGAACAGCTTTTTATCAGCTATTAGCTCTTTGGATATCGGAATATAAGCTCTGGATAAATCAGCCTTTTGGGAAATACGTGTGGTCAAGCAAGAAAGACAGACTTGGGATCTTCAAACGATCGATTGGTAGAATGGCCAACTGCTGTTTAGAAAGAAAAGGCTCGGAAGAAGTCCATTTCTTAAGATAAATATTTGCCAAGGAAAGAGATAATTTAACGTTTTTACTATTTACCGAATTCAAACAATATTACGAATCAAATTCAAGGTGTAAAGCTGTTGCATATGCAGTCGAAAATTAATATATTAAATAACAATATAGACGTAATACATTTCTACATAATAATCATGCAGAAAATGAGTAGTACATTTCATACTGTTTATAGATGGTTCCTCATTTATATATGCTATTTTATAATACTTTCACCATGTTATAATTTTTTATATTAACCTGTTAACTGGGTATGACGACATTTTTCGTCATGCCCAGAAGACTACCAAAATGCGAATGACGACATTTTTCGTCATTGAAATTAACCGTATTATGTTGAACGCATTACGTTTTATGTAGTTCTTATATATTTAATCCTAGCGTGATGGTGTGATGACATTACTTATCACTGTGAAAAAAAGTCCCCAGTGTGAAACGAGTTTCACAAAATTTTATTCCCCGGTTAACAGGTTAATATAAAATCCAATTTAAAATATCTTCGCTAAAATCGCATTTTATATACATGCAAGGCTGTAGCTTGGATTTGATTTTGGGAGGGGAGGTTCAAAAAAATTTTTCAGCATGCATCAATGTGCATGTACAATCACAGCATTCTAAAGAGTAGCCAAGTTCCATTAAAAATTTAGTTCAGGTGGCCAAGTTCTTAAGATTCCCCCCTCTGGAGACGGACATGGATATATACTTATCATTAAAAGAAAATTTTAATTTAATTTTCTTTTCTATTCATTTCTTAACTTTTAGCCACTTTGTTTTTAACAAAATATTTTAGTAAAATTTTAACGAAGTATTCTAAATGCATGACAGAAAGTTTACCCTTCCCTTTATTTTACCCGAACTAGAATTATGTTTTCAAATGCACTTACCCTAGAAATCACCATTTCCAAACTCTGTTACCAAAAGTGGTCTGTATTCACGAGGAGCTACTATTTTTATTAAACACACATACGTACGATGAAATAAGGCAATCGTTTGAAGCTCCAATAGATATCTAGGTGGAATATATAATAGGCGTGATTATATCCCGAATGATTGTGCATGTATAATATAGGGGATCACTCCATATATGTCATCGAGTAATATAGGATGCCATGCAGGGATCTGGTATGCATATGTCATTTGACTGTCTATGTTAAATTAATGGACCTTATATCGTTATTAAAATGCTTTAAATTTCTCTTTCGTTAAAATATATCATTGAAGATTAGATTTCAAATTGCAGGGGTTTATAAATGCATTACGTTGCAATGTTGAAGCCATGTTTATTTTTTCCTTCGATTTAATCTTTGTTTAAATATTTTGACATACGAATAGACTAGGAATTTCTGTAAAGGCTTGTAGAAAGCATGCACATCCTAAATGACAAACTACACTAGAAGCACTAAAATGATTTTGACTACGTTTCTTCATGCCAGAACGTATTATTTTATAATTTTCAGTAAGTTTCGACGATTGGCGCGTCGTACGCTTCGATAGCCAATCAATAAAATTGACGCATCCGTACGCATCGTTGACCTTCAAGTAGAGGTGGACTGTATCTTAGAATACCTTTCCTTGTTGAAAGATATTATTACTAATTGACGTATAGTTCCTTAACGTGCTTGTTGGAGGCAGTGAGAGACACCTAGTATACAAATTGCGAAGAAAAGATTTACTGACTTTCACCGAATATAGACAAAACTTTTGAATAACATGAAATATGGGCAAACATAGTTTTCCATTTATAAATTACATTCCGATTCTTTCTTTTACGCCACAATTTCGCGAGACATGGCTCTTGAGATCATGTGACTCAAATATTTTTAAGTATAGATTTAATCCATGAATTATTAATATAAGTTGCAAGTGATATAATATAGTGAAGCCTAAACTGGCTCTGACAGTGTCAACATCCAACAACGATCAAGTATGTAAACTGTAGTAGTAAAAAAAATAGTAAAGATTTCTTCATTTGTTCGGTTTGATAAATGTTTTTTGTGTAATGAGTTAAATTTTTAACGATAATTCATCGAATTTTTTAAACCAATGAACCATACATGTATTTATCTAACCACATATGAATAAATTGAAACATTAATGACAAATTTAGATAAAGTTACCAATATCCTCGAATCTGGAATATCGGTTACGCTAAAATCAATAAAATGCGGATATAACCCTTAAAATTATTCCAAAATTCAATTTAATTATATTAATATCCTAAAAGTGGCTTAGTTTTGTTATTTCCATTGTCCAACCGTGACTCGATAAGTTTTCAGGAAATTAAAGTGGGACCCGTATTTATTCAGGAATTGGAAAGAGTGCATTTTAGTTTTGTTTCTTAATTCTGAAGTACTTCCAAGGAAGTATTGCCTCTCTTTATTATTGACGACCTCTAGAAATTTTAAACGTTTGAAGAACATACAGAGAATATTCTCTGTTTAGATTGTTTATTTTTACGCCAGTGTTTATATTCAATTAAATGTGATTAATCGTTTGTTAAGGCATGCATTAACGTTCGAGTTGATAAATTATATGTTAAAAGTGCAGTTGAAATTTGATTTAACGAAATCCACGATTTAACGATAACTTGTCATCAGCCTGTAGCTGTAAGTAGAATATAGGGTGGAAAATCAACTGTCGTCAAAAAACAAACTTTAATTTTGTTTACCCGATTGAAATAAATTTTGATGTACAGTGTGTAAAGAAGAATTTATTTCTTTTAGACGTCAACGATGAACTTTTAGTTGTATTTGAAAATATAGAAAAATGTTAAATGCAAACTCGTAAGGAAAATCGAAATAAACGTCGATCAGATTTATTTTCAATGTAATAATTGCGCACGAACATGTGTCTTATCTTTATTAAAATTAACACGTTTTCTTCAGCAACGCTGGTAAGCATATTTGATTTTCGCTTTCCAGGATTTCGTATTTCAATATCAATCAATAGCGCAAGAATTATTTTTCTGGTGGGGGGTGATATAGAAATTGTTATTTTGTAATGTATTAGTTGTTAATTTTAGCGTATTTTAAATGCAAAATTTCAGCCCGAAGAAGAGGCGAAGAAGAGGTGGGGATGACCCCCACGCGTTGGTGCGTCATTGATTCCGATAACTGTGCTCCATCGATTAAACGAGTTCATCGATTTAATGATTATTTTCACTGTTCTCATGAATATTGGTAAATCAAGATTATACTGTACGTACATTACAATAAGGTGTAATTAATTCTATGCTAACAGCACATGCATTAAAATAAGATGTAATTAATTATTTGCTACATGTATGCACCACAATAAGATCAGATTTATTGGTTATACTACCTACTAGACTATATTGCAATTACATATTGTTAATCACATGCACCATAATGAATGAGCTTTGATTGTTAAGTCACATTTTATTATGATGCATACAATTAAGTGCAGTCACATATGATTGTTAACAATCACTACACTAAGGTGTGATTAATTGGTTGTTAATTATTTAGATTAAGCTAGTATATGATAAACAGTTAACGACAATACACGAATATGTGATTAAATGTTCTCTAAGTGCATATAGATTGTGTACAATAAAATGAGAGTAACTTGATTAGGTGCATGAATTACAACAAAATGCTAATTTCAATTGAACGAATCTAATAAATTTAATTAAACAATTAACTAAACGCCTTCTATTTACGAAAAGCGGAAAATTAATTCTGAATTAATTTAAATAGAGCATAAAAGACAAAATCTCATTGTTCAAATGAAGCTAACTTTTCAGGTGTGACATTACAATCTAATTTTAAAAGGGACATCCAAATTAATGTCACTTCCTCTATGATAAGCAGAAACATCAAAGTAATTAGAGACATCAACTGTCATTTGCCAATGCCAATTCTACTAAATCTATACTATTTTCCAATATTCTTAAACTTATGCTACGGTTGATTAATCTAGGATTTTACATGTAAATCACACATACGGAGAATAACATCACTTCAAGAAAAAAAAAAAAAGGTTCTTTTCGCCTTTTATAACTTTCAATACCCTCAATTATATCGCATGAAAGGAAGATGGAAGTGGCTGAGATGAGAATGTTGAGGTGGATGAATGGTGTTACAAGGAGGGATAAAATAAGGAATAACCTAATTAGAGGTACGGTCAAGGTTGGACCCATAGGAAGAAAAATACAAGAACATAGGTTAAGATGGCTTGGGCATATGGAGCGGAGAAATGAGGAATATGTGGGAAAGGTAATGGATAAGCTGGTGGTAATGGGTAAGAGGAAGAGGGGAAGACCACGTCTGAGGTGGAAGAGTATGGATGTAGTAGAGAAGAGGCATTGGATAGAAAATTGTGGAAGAGAAGATTAAAGGACCATAACGCCGACCCCATATAACATGGGAAATGGCAAAGCGAAAGAAGAATACCAATTATAACTAAGGATATTGCACGTCATCTCCTAATATTACCTTTAGAAAAGCTTTTTCAATGTAAAATTTCAATTTGTTTTATAATAGAAAAAAAAAAAAACCATATACACTAATTGCATATCCCTTCACTTGCCTAATCCTGGTTAACTTACCAGACATGTAAACAAGATTATACTAGTTTTTTCAAGAACAAATCTCGGAATGACACATATTGTTTCTATGGGTCCTAGAATTTGGAATTTCCTATTTAACAGATTACATGTACTTAATTATATTTCTATTTGAAAAAAAAAAGACATGTCCGCAAGTACCGAATAGCATTGTGATGGCCTTTATTTTCATACATTGCACATTTATTAGGATAAGGTGTTAATCTACTGTTGTGTTATTCTACTGTTTCGCCTAAATACTACAACAATCTTTCTCTTCCATGAGCAGCATGAGCTTTGCTAGACTCAATTCAATTTATTTGGCAAAATTACAAAACACCACATATATTATACACAGATGGTATATGATATTATTGTAATGCGCCTGGCTGACATCGGAAAAAACAAGGGCTTGAGAAAGCCCATGTTTTGGCCCATACATATATTAAAATGAGAAACAAGGAAACCAAGCAAGTGAAAGAAAATCGCCTAAGGTCGATATTTAAATTTAGCGAGTTTCAATTAACACTAATTCGCAATTCTCTAATTCGCAACTCGATAATCCGCAACTCTCTAATTCGTCACTCTCTAATTCTCAAGTAACTCGGTAGGTTTTCCACGTTAACAATAACCATCATTATTGCATTTACGGAAGACCTTTGCCTTGTCCTTTTCATTGCGTATAGACAGGCAGACAGGAAAGCCAAAAGCAATAGCGGGTTTAATATCTATTGAAACCCGCTGATGAGAAAAATAAAAATTTAATATATTAATTCACCAAAAAACACTCGGTTCAGGACTCGGCACAAAATCTCTCAACTCTTTTTTTTAAACGTCGAAATAGAATTAAGATTCCTAATGTTATCCGGTAGCATGTTCCCCAATTTTGGACCAGTACAACCCATGGGCCTTTGAGCAAGCTCTCTACGACATTTTAAAGGAAGAAGAGAGGTTGAATAACGGTGATTAGAGGTATGGATGGGTATGAAATCAATAAATTTATTAAATTTAATACGATTGAACATCAGTAAAAGAATTCTGAATTTTTGAATTAAATCAAAATTGAGTAGATTAACTCTTCTCAGTAGCTCAAGGATATCGATAGATTCGATCGCCTTTATCCAATGCTGCCAAAATGGATATCAGTCTGCAATTTGAAAAGTGTATATGTAGAACTGGGTGTAAAAATACCATAATGTAACATGATTCCGCCTAAATAAAATTGTAATTTATTGTGTAATTTTTCCATTTTATCAAACATGTAAGTATAAAGTCCAGATTGCGCTCGTTTCAAGGAAGGGAACGATTAGACTGTTTATGCTGTAATAGGAATATTATTAGCAACAGTCAATTGCTGTTCATTACATATTTGGTTTTAGGACATTTGCAATGAAGTGGGAGGGAACTAATATTTTCCACTCTGCTAAAATAAAAAGATTCACGTCACTTTCGTATCCAACTACTATCATTGAGAAAAAATACTTCGAAGATACTACTTAAACGGATCAAACTGGATTTGTTGTGTTGTCGTTGAAAGTAAATGTTTTTTTATTTACAACTAAATTACTTTTGTTATCGAAAAAAAAAAGATTCCCAAAGAGGATTTGCTACCAACTATCTCTCTCTCTCTCTCTCTCTCTCTCTTTTGTTCTTAGAGATCCAGAATATTATCAACAAAAATTTAAATAGAGAAATGGAAAACAATTCAAAGAAATATAAAAATCTTGTTTGAAATCATTCGAACTCGTTTATATCGATTATCGATGGACCGGAAAATTTTCTTCGCTATAGCAGTTATAATCTCACTGTGACCAATATACGACATTACTATCAAAAATTGCATTATTTATAATCGTTATCATGTATAATTTATGAATCAATATCCTCTCTTAATCGCGATTATATTTCAGGTTTTAAAGAAAAATTAATATTTAATGAATAAGATCAAAATATTAATATATTTCTATAAATAACGAAATACATTGTATAAAAATTACACGTAAATGTAGATATCGCACTGTAGACTCATGTTTATGGTTTTAGATTCATATCATAGGGGTACATTGACCAAGTTAGGTTTTTCTTTCAAACCCTTTGTCATTGTCTTCCTTACTGCATGTAATGAGTATTTTATAAAGTACGTTTTTTTCTATGTATATATATAATTTAAACAGCGAAATAAAATTTGATTGATTGACTGATGTTTATCCATGCATGTAATTATAATGAAAGCCTTCTTAGGAGAATGCAGATTTATATCTCTACAATATTATATTAGGGGGACCGGAAAGTAATGTCGTTTTTCTACATTAAATTCAAACAGATAAATTTTTACCAAGTTTTTATTTTTAATCAATAATGTAATCACCCTCGTTATCAACAACCTTTTGCCATCTAGTGTGCAATGTTTGATAATGACACAATAAGTTGATAAATGAAAAATAAATATTGACATGTTCAGAAACGACATTACTTTCCGGTCCCCCTAATATTTAATAACGTTTATATAAAACATTTGAAACACAATCGTGCATAATAAGCTAGCAGACAGGATGAGGGGGGCAACTGCGGAACAGGGCACCTGGGAACTCATGAGCATGCCTATATCCAGAGGGGGGTGATCTTAGGGACCACTTCCCCGAAACTAAATTTTTAATGGGACTTGGCTACAGCCTTGCGTACTGTGATTTTATCGATACATGCTGTAAAAATTTTTGAACCCCCGAAATTAAATCCTGGCTACAGTCCTTTTCACGTGTATAAAATAATTGCCATGCGCGGTAGAGAATTAGACAATATATCACTACAAACTCAAATTTAACGCTTATCTTATGGTTTCTGAGTTCATTCCGATTACAAATACTGTAATATTAGCATATACCAAGGTTTGTATTTTAAATTTTTTAGATGTAGAATTGGGTGGGAGAGGAAGAATTTTGCCTACGATGCTCTTATACCTAGAGGCTCAATTGGAAAATGCATAACTGCCCATAAAGAAAATATTAATGCTAGTTCAAACTTAGCGTATTTTTCATATGAACATTATTAAATATTACATATATCTATAAATAGCTCAATGAGTCACAAGCATGGGACAACTGGGTGCGTGCCTCTGTTGGCCCGACTTGGCTACAGACCCGGTACATACCATCAGACAAAAGAAAATTTGTAAATATGGCAATTAAATCTTCACCATTAAAGTAAGATGGTACAGGTGTAAAAAGAATGAAGGAATATCCTGCAGTTTCAATAACAGAAAAATTTCAATGCTACTGAAAGCTGAAAATTACTTTGCAAATGCTTTGTAAAAAAATGAATTTTAATGTATTTTTAAAGTCAGCAAAAATCTTAAAATCTGTGAATATAAAGGTAATAATGGAATTAAAAAGAGAATAAGCTTAGTTTTCTATATCCATATGATTCTGTATGTAATATAAATGAAATCAAACCAACTGAAAGCATTTGTACGTTTGTGTAGCAGTGTACAATGTGCAGCAGTGAATTCATTATACAGTAGAACTTCCATATAGCAAACTTCCATATAACGAACTTCTGTATAGCGAAATTCTCTATATAAAAAAATTTTGATAAATCTCCATGGTTATTACATATGAAAATGTTTCTATGTAACGAAATAAATTTCTATATAACCAAATTTTTATGGATCAAAACAGAAAAACGATCCATCAAGTCAACAATATCGATTTCCTAATACCGTGGAAATACAATACTCGCACTTAAAAGCGTCTATTTTTAAATGGTTGAATGTTATTTATGAGAAACAGTCAACTGAAAAACGGGATTTTAACTGTGGTATTATATTGTAATACCCTGGTTCATGAATACATCGTTTCTGTCTAGCGACTTTTCTCTATAATGAATTTTTTCATGGAACCGTCCATTTCGTTATATGGAGGTTCTACTATATCCATATTTCATATAACCGAGGCACACTGTAATTAACAGTGATAAGAAAAGAACAAAGGGAGTGTCCAACTGGATCTGAACAATTATAAGGGGATATCAAAATCTATACTTTTGTATAAAAAGTATGGCTCACTATTATGTGTATCATTTGCATCGCAAATCACCCGGTTAACTTGTGGTCCTCGGAGTATTTAATACCCAGGGGATCATCCCATTCAATGTTACAAATGGCAACAAATATGCATTATTTGTATTCACGTTATTTTTAGGCATGAGGTTTGCTGTATATTGCTATGATATTCTGCAAACTTGAAGGCAGGTTCTATACTTTTAGCTATTTTTTTTTTAATTTGGAAATGATGTGTTATGTTGAGAAATAAGTAAAATAAAACTGTGCAATACCATTATAATAAAATTACGGAATCACAAACACTTATAATATTTCTAAAGTATAAGTAACCGAAATATAAATGAGTATAGTGAATAGCAATGTCAAACCACTGCAATGAGATCATTAAGAACCGAGAAAACGTATTCAGGTAAGATCCATTACATCGCACACGAAATATAAATGAATGTAGTGAAGAGCAGTGTCAAACCACTGCAACGGGATCATTAAGAATCGAAAAGACGTATCTAAATAAGATCTATTACATCGTAAACAAAATATAAATTAATATACTGAACAGCACTGTAAAACCACTGCAACGGGATCGTTAAGAACCGAGAAAATGTATTCAAGTAAGATCCATTACATCGTAAACGATATATAAATGAGTACAGTGAACAGCAATGTTAAACCACTGCGACGGGATCATAAAGAACCCTGAAAATATATTCAGATAAGATCCATTGCATTGTAAAAGAAATGTAAATGAGTATAGTGAATAGCAGTGTCAAACCACTACAACAGGATCATCAAGAATCGAGAAAATATATTCAGATAAGATCCATTACATCGAAAAAACAAATTTTAATAATAACGCGTAGGCGTAAATTATCCACACACGTGCAGAAGATAGAGAGACAGGCATCATCATTGCAGGGAAACAGTAATAATTGTATACACGATGCTGATTTTTTGTCCTATTGGTAAATTCGATAATTCGTATGATTTTTTCATTTCTTTCGAGCAAAATTTATTTTCAAAGTTGAAAGTTATGCCCTCTAAATAACTGCGCTATTTTTTGTAAAAGAATTAGCTCTTTATCACAATATATTCTTTTGTCGATAAATGATTATTTTTATCACAAATCAATGAAATAATTATCATTTCTATTATCGTTTAAGTAAATGTAACGAAAAATTCCCAAATACTGTTTTTATCAGCATAAAACTGTTCCAGAATCTTGGCAGTGATGTTTTTCCAATATTTTTTATTCAAATAGAAGTTTGTTAATTCGTTTTTTAAATTTTCCCAATACTTAAAGCTTTATCAGATTTCTTCGCTAATGTGTTTTACGTTATTTCTCGTACGTGATATGATTAAATCGGCAAAAAATGAAAGCAAATACATATATTATGTAAATGAAAATAAAACGTGTTTTAAATATGGCGTGCTCGTCAGCCATATTGAATTACATTGTTCTTTAAATCATTTTTTGTGGATATTAAGCATTTTGTGTGTATTATTACAGGAGAATATTAGTTTGTACAAATACACAGTATATATTTGGCAAAGTAAGCATGGGTAGACGAAAAAAAAGCCAGACGAAGTTTTATGGGTTTAGGTTCCAGAGCCAGGCTAAAATAAACAATGAAAATCCTATAAAACTCGGGGCGTAATTAAACTCAAAAACCGAAGACCGCCCCGCAAAAAGAAACCTATCAAAGATCAGCAGTATGATTTGCATACATAGCAACAGCCAATGAACTGGCAAAACGAATAATCCAGTAAGTAGATTGGGTAATTTAATTTGATTGACATGCGGGTCGTGATAGGGATGGAAAGAGAAGAAAATAGAAAAAAAGAGCGGCAGCAACGAAGAGAAGAGGAGGTCTCAACTTGACGTTGAACTTGGGAGTTCGTCGGAGCCTTGAAGGCAAGCAAGTCGCAGGTGGGAAGACTCACAACCTTCCTACTTGAAAGTATCGCACGGGCTCCACTTGGAAAGTTTTTATTAAAGCTCCAAAAATTCTCGATTCGCTCACGAGCTACAAAATCATAAGCCACAGCTGTGTAGAGTTATATTCATCGCCACTGCAGAATGAAGAATTCCGGCTGACTATAATTATTCATATCATATAATTATTCAATCATTCGCAAAGCCTGACGTTTTCCCATAAAATACGCCGAGTCCTACGGAACTGACGCAGCACTATCCCGGCTGTTCATCGTTTTTCCGCACCAGCAGAGCCTGACGTTTGTTCATAAATACGCCGAGTCCTGCTGAACTGACGCCGAAGAATCCCGGCTGTTCATCGTTGCTTTCGCATCAGCAGAGCCTGACGTTTGTCCATAAAATACACCTAGTCCTACTGAACCGACGCAGCACCATGCCAACTATTCATCGTTGTTTTCCCGCACCTGCAGAGCTTGACGTTTGTCCGTAAAATACGCCGAGTCCTACTGAACTGACGCAGGGGCATCCCGGCTGCTCATCGTTGTTTTCGCATCAGCAGAGCCTGACGTTTTCCTTAAAATACGCCAAGTCCGGCAGGAGTGGAGCAGCAACATCCCCGCAGCCCCGTAAATGTTTTCTCATCAGAAATTGGATTTTGAAGTGCACGACGAGCCACAGCGTAATGCACCTGCAACAAAACAACGGTCACGTGACTGCAACACCCCATCATAACAGTCGCACGTGAGTCAATATCCATTTATTCCCATTTGTACGAGGTGTACCATTATTTAGGTTTAATTTGAAAATTAGGTTATGAAACATTCTATTTTTCCCATTTGCCCTTGCTTACTCAGGCAGTATTTCTTGCATTGTTTTAATTTAATATCTGGCATACGTTCTCAGTATTGGTGTAATTTATTGTATTGTCATATTGCAATTTAGACAGATATTGTTGCTGAGGCATTAACTTGTTAACAATTGATATTGACAAACCACAGCACGGTAACAAGAGTATTAGCTAGACATTTAAGCTTCTGTCCATGTGGAAACTTTTGTCATGTATAGAATTGTATAGAATTTGTAGATTAGTAGTTAGTCATAATCAAATTTGTTACGTTTGTTTAAATTAGTTCTCTCCTTTTTTGTGTTTCGCATTGTTATACTGATTTCACGGCCATTTGACAATCATATGTTTCGCAAAGAAACTGACGGGTTATTAAGCAATGATAAGCGTAATGATAGGTGCATTTATCCAAGTTAAGCAATTTGGCACATTATTATTAACTTAATAATAATAATAATAATTTATCGTCTCCTTTTGTCACAAAGGAAAAATTTGTAACTGATTGCTTCAAAGGTCCAATTTATAAATTGAAAATTAGTTTTGCTTTCCTCACTTCTAAAAAGCATGAGATTTATCGAAAAGAACGCGCACATGAAGGCATTCAATTATATTGGATTTAAATTATGTTGGTTTAAGCAATTCGAAACAACGTAGTGCCATATTTTCTTACTCACATTAGTGACAACAATTTCAATTTCACCGGACCCAAAATTTGGAATTCGATTCTTGATGACATTATTTCATCGTTTTCTTTTGCCATATTTAGGAATCGAACTCGTGACTTTAATTTTTCGGCTGCTTACATGTCTATTCTATGATTCTGTTTTATCGTTTGTATAATTTTAAAGTCAATGATTTTTTAGATGCATTAGATGCTTCAGACCAGTTTCTGGTCTTTTCTAATATTTATTAAAACGTCAGATAATCGTTAGTAACTATTATGTCCAAATGGTTTAATGAATTCGGTACCATTTATATATTTCATGATATTGTATAATGTAATATCTTTCCGATGTAAAATAAAATATTTGATTGTATATTGTATTGTAACACGCAAAGTGTCATCAAAAGCTGCAGAAAAGCATAATTGGAGATTAGAAGGATTTAATACGTATCTAATGTGAGAAGCGCGCATCGCCGCCAAGTTTTTTTACTAACTATTAATTTGAACATTCGGTGTGCAATTACTTGCCATTGATGGGTCCTATGTCCTTGAATTTTTTACTATTTCCTTACCTGTGTATATGCTGTATGTGCATTTAATTTCAATAAAAACAAATAATTTCTTCTTGATTTTTTTTTTAAAAAGAATACATATTGTTGTCAGAGGGTTGAAAATTTTTCTCTTAGAGTTACTATGCGCCGTCAATGTCGGATAGTGCCATACGAGGAAGCAATAAAATTCGAACAAGGACGCATGTTTGGCTTGGGAGAAGGAGGATTTTCGAAACAGGATATTGTTACTCGTACGAGACAGAAAGCCATGACAGAAATACTAATGTGGAAAAAGTGAACCAATGAATACTGAAAAAGTCGAAAATCTGACAGTGGACCGGGAAATTTGATGGAAACACGGGATGATAGACGCCTCATCCACATGGCAGTAACGAACCGTACAGGCTGTTCTGGAGTGTTAGTCAGCACTAGAGCACTGCTGCAGGTGCGGCGTTTTGTGCTTCCACGGTTCGAAGGCGTCTGCCGTGCAGAAGACTACGTGCACTCATTCCTTTGGGGAGGTTTATTTTAACTCTGAGCCATTGACGCTTCCAGTTACAATGGGTGGTTGAGTATAGATAATGGCATGCAGATTGGCACTAGATCATGTTTTGGAACGAATCCTGCTACAATCTGGACCGAAATGATGTTCGCTTACACGTTAAATGGTATTATAGTGAGCTCCAACTTTTGGCATGCGGTTTAGAGCCCTATACTGCGCAAATGGTCAATGTAGGTGTAGGGTGCTATTGGCTACGAAAGGCGATCCTAACCTTTAAAAAATGTGGCGAACAATTAATAACTTTGCCTAAGAAGGAAAACACTGAGTTAAAGCGTTTTTGACTAGAGAACTTTAGGAATTCCAAGCAAAATGCAACAACTAGAATATGGATCCCAATGGCACCATACGAAGTATTTTTTCCAGATTGTACGTATTAGTCGATACGGCGAGCTCTATGATTTCGTACGTTATCGTCCATAAATATGGCATCAGGGTCCATCGCCACAATGGATGAACATATGGAATAATGATATCAATCTTGATAGCGTACTGCAGATACTGTGCCACCAGGCAAGGTGTGGAGATCAGTGCTGTGTGTCGAGAGTAATCCCTGCCCAAACTCTCAAATCGCCATCAGTAGAGATTCATCTTGCCTCATGATACGGGCCTGGTATCGAGTACTAGACGTTCTCTATATCAACATCTGTCGGGAATGATTGAATAAGATAAATTACGATTCATTCAAGAAAAGCACACTATACCCCATTGTCGCGGGGTCTACTGAAGGTGATATCGAATCCAGTTTAATTAGACCCTCCCATTTGAGGACGTCAATGCAATTACAAACCATAGGTAGTCTGGCATGCGGATGACTCTCATGCAGCCGTCAGAGAAGAGTTTGACGAGATTTCGTGCTTCCTGTGGATGCTACAAGTTTTGCAGCAAGTTATTCTGCGGTTCATGATTTGTGATGTAGTGCTTGGAAACACAGATTATCATCACAAACGATTGTGAAACTTGGATGGCTATTTACATGCATTCACAATTTTGTACGTTCACTGCGATGGCGATTTTTCAAGCGGATGGTGTGAAAAGTTTGATATTTAGGGCTTGGGCTACCTTCAAATGCAGCTTCCCTGTATCGAGATGTCTTCATTCCCTGCTTATCGAATGTCGTCAACTCATCTTTCTAGCTTCGGCTATTCGCTGCTTCCTTCGTAACCCGTGACAAAGAAATGCAAGATCTGGTGAAAAGCGGCCATTTATATACCTAACCAATACATATTTTACCATATCGAAAACTGACCATGGTTGTCCTTGCGCCATAAAAACACAAAAATTAACCGCATCGAAAACCCTCCCAAGCAGTTTTTTTAGCAGGCTCTTAGTTTCTGTTTGAATTATTTTGTAACGTACGCAAGTATGGTAGCTTCACGTTGTATCTTTAGCCGCGAAAGCTAAATTTTCTATTTGTTGCTTAATTTTGAGTAGCAGTGTAGAAACAGTTTTCTGTGCAATAAATGGAGATTTTAAATCGTGGGACTAACCAATGCTTCGATATATATAACATTACGATATATGGAAGTTCGGTGTATGAATGGTACTCGTACATTATAATTCCATTTGCTGAAACCGAATGGTAAAATATGATTTATATAGTATGTTAATTAGTTGAAGGAGGGCCTCGTAAGAAGTTTTAGCATTTTGCTTTTCTCCATGTCTAACCTAATCAATCAGTATCCCTTCAATTAAAAAAAATATCATTGTAAAATCAGGACTATTACAAAAAAAAAATGTATCACCACAAATTTTATATAGGTTGAATAAACTTATTATTATTCCTGCCATGTACTATAAATTATATGAATTTTCAGCAAGTGGTTCATTCTTAGTATTACTAAATATGTTTAGCCCGATACCTTATATTTTAACAGTATTTAAATATATATATATAAGTAATAAAACTAAATAAAACCAATACTGACAACAAGAGTGGTGTTTTCCTAGATTTAAATATCAGCATCAACGACAACTCTCTTACTGAAATTGACTTGTATGATAAAAGGCAAGACTTCAGATTTAAAGTGAATTTCCTCACAAACTGGGACTCCCAACATATCCAAAAAGTCCACAGAAATGTTATGTATTCACAATGTTCTCGCATCAACAGGATATGTAGTAACATTAACCTTAAATTAAAAAACTTTCAGGCATTCATGTCAAAATGCATTTTCAATAATGTTCCACATCACTTTACTAAGGGTCTGGTTCATAGTTTTGTTAAAAAACCTAAACCCTCCACTTCGTTTCATTTTCTACATGCCTTTAACTTTCTCAATCTCTATTTACACTATTATCATCTATTATATTCTACCCTTTGCTTATTTTTTCACCACAAAAGCACCATTTAAAGTTTAAGTCCTAGTGGACAAAAGGCAACTTTTCTAGCAAAAAGAACCCCAGTGCTTTGGTGTTTTCTGCTACACCCAAGACATGGCAAATCTTATTTCTTTTATCAACTTTCTTACTTCTAATCCTTCAGTACTTTTTCTTAAACATTTCTTGTCACTTGTAGTTTAGCTTTTCTTACATTTTTATTTATTATACTAACAAGTTTATCTCTGTAATGTAGGTAAGTGTTTTGATATCAGGTTTGAGAATTATAGTAAGCTTTTTCTAGCTGTTGTTTGCACACTTATTGAGTTCTCTATGTTCAAAAACGTTTTTGTATTTAATATTGTTCAAATTATATTTCTGTATATATATATATATATATGCATATTTGGTTTATTTGTGTATATATATATATTTTGAGTGTGTATATATATATGTGTGTGTATATATATATATATATGTGTGTATATATATATGTGTGTGCATGTTTATGCATATGCGCATATATATGTCTTTATTTTGATTGCACACTTCTGGGTCTATTATGAGTGCAAAGAAACAATTTGTTTATTTTGAATATATAAGTTTATTTAAACTTAAACTTATATATTTTTACTAGTTAATAATTAAGTGTTTATCTTGAGTGTGACATATTCATGTAAAACTTTTTGTTATAATTTTTTGGTATAGTTAGTGAATTTTCTCACTTTATCATCATTTCTATTCATGTTAATTGAACCTTTACACTTTAATCACTTTCCATACCTCCATCTACTTGCTGTAAGTTTGCTTTTGGGCCACTTACAACAATTGAGATTGTTCTCAGTATTAATAAAGAGACCCTTCTAAATTACTAAAATATTGTTAAACTAATTATATTCTGGATTTATACTATTTTTAACTAATTTTTGATCAATGCTGGTTCATTCAGTATTGATCACAAATCTCAATTATTGTAGTCAGAAAAAGCAAACCAATAACAGGGATTTTGTGCGGTCCCTGATGAAGAACAAAATTCTTGGTATTGTTTAATCTTTTACTCCTCTTCACCTTTTACTACTACAATTGCATTTTTTATTTTAATCTGTTTCTACTATTTTAATTTACTTGGTTTTATTACCTTGTGTGATATTACTTTACTACCTCGTTTGAATAGCAGCGTCATGAAAATGTAAGTTCAAATTAGGATGTAAAATACCTTCGTTTTATCTATTAACTATTCTAATTAAGTATGAAAAAGTTAATGACTTTCGCATTTACATTAAATGTGATTTCCAATACATAGTTTAAATAAATAAAAAACAAAATTAACTTCTACAAGCGTAAGCGAGATGAGAACGCAGAAAATTACCTCTCATGCAGAAATACGGCAATTATCTCCTAAAAATTAGTAAGAAAAATTGTAATTGAATCGGTGATCTCTTGATAAAGAAAATAATCAAAATTCAATACAACATTTGCTATGTATAGTAATAACTTTTCCAGAAATTGGTTTTGTTCTACAAAAAAGTAATCGCAAAAATTATTGAAGGGAATAAATTACATAAATATTTTTAATTAGTTCAGCACATTATAAAATGGTAGCTTAATTCCTGTTCTCCTTTATTTTATTCGTCGGAGTTCTTTCTTTGAGGATTCAATTATCCCTGCCTGGGACGTTACTGAACATTATGTCACTCAAGGTGAACACGTGTTTTGGGGCCGCAAAACGACTTCATTTTTGATAACCTCATTTTGCTGCCCTTAAAAATGCATCTCTCAAGGTGATTGCCCGGTTCGATCACCTTTGTACCTCCCCTGATCCCTGCAAAGTAATCCTTTGCAGGGATCAGGGGAGGTAAAGTCATCCTTTGCAGGGATCAGGGGAAAGGATGACTTCGTTGCGAAGCGAAATCTGCCGGGTATATATGCTTTCTGTTTTACGTACGTATTATATTGAAAAAACTATGAATTTTTTAAGAAATCTCTTTATTAAGACATTCGAAATGGTGTCAAATTTAAAAGTTTCATAATTTTTACACCGAATTTTTATTACTTGCGCAGACATTTTTGAATCATGAGGTTAAATATATTATTTTAGATTTTTTCTTCTGAAATTTCTGAAGACATTATGGATCACTTGGTACACAGCCGCTGACCACCAGTAGCTTGTTAACAGCAGTTTAAGAGACACTGTTCAACATGAACGTCAATCTGAAGAAATTGCGTCTCTGAACGCTTCAAAATTTTTTTCTTAGCAATCCAAAGCACGTATTTGTTTGTTTTTTTATTCTAAAGATGTTTGATGACTTTTAAAAAGAATTCGTGCAGAACATTTTCAAAATAACCGCAGCAATACAGAGGGTGTTGACATATATTTATAACAATTTTGACAGCGTAAATAAAATATACAAAATAAAAAAAAATTCTCGTGTACACTCCTATCTGATATCTCTGTTTTTAAGCTACCATATTACATCAGATTTCCATGGTAGTTAGGCTTTTTTTGAAGTTATAAGCGGAATTTTTTTACATTCCTCCGACACAGCTTTTCACAGTCCATCCAAGTTAATGGGTAAGAGTTTTTGAAAAAGCGTATTATAAAAGTCCACATACATAGTAATCCAGCTGTACCACATCTGGAGACTTAGCAAGAAGATAGCTAATTGGTATTGACTTTATTACAGTTTCTTGTGACGTTTTTTTCTGGAAATGCGGCTATACTTTTGGGGGTGTGGCTGCTCACTTTGTCCTGATGGAGTTCCACACTTCGATAATCACTAGGATATTGTTTTGTAATATCTTCTTTACAAATAGGTGTCAGAACATCATTTGATAATATATGGGGGGGACCGAGTCAAGTTGATACAACAATAATATTTTCTTAACGCGCAAGCGCAAAAGAGCGGGGTGAAGGGGAAAGATGTGAGGGCTCAACACTCAGTCAGCACCCTTGTGCCGGAGAAAGTGACTGTGACAATTTTTGTTTTGCGCAGAAAATCAAATTTTAAACCATCAAAAGTAAATTTTTGTATCTTGTTTGAAGTGCCCCAGAGAAACTCACAGCTGCACTGTTTTCAAATAAAGTTATCGTGATGTTACTTGCTTAACAGTTAAGAATTTCTGTTAAAAGGAATATTTGTATTTGTAACCCATTTGTTATAGTTTTGATGTTAGTCTAATGGTATCGTTTGGGTCAAGCTTATACAGTTCACTTGGGTCAGTTAATAGCAACGTAACCCACAAGAGTTCTAATACGTGTTTCGTTTTTTTTTTCACCAAAAATGCCGAGAAACTGCAAGAAAAAACTAAAAAAGGAGAAACACCCATTCATAATGTTCGAGAGAGCTTATGCCGAAATTGAAAATGGCAGAATATCTCTTGGGGAAGCTGCCAATACGTTTTGTATAGATAAAATGACTTTTCAAAGGTATAAAAAATAAAATAGTCAATAATTGATTTATTAATTACAGTACAGAAAAGAATTGAAGACGAAACAAGAGAAACGCGAAGAAATCTATTAAAACAGAAAAAGAAAAATGAAATTATTTAAATTACTCGGCTGTGAAAAGAAAAATGGCAGTAATAAACCCAGTAAGCAAGGGAAAGGAGAAAAAAATGGGAAGATTGAAAACTAAAAACAAAACAAAAAAACACAAGGAATTTTGATCGGATTCTGATGAAAATGGAAATTCATTTAACTTGGTGTGTTTAAAAACTTACTCTACATCCAAACCGGGACAAGGCTGGATTCAATGCATTTTCTGTAAAATGTGGGCACACATAGATTGCGGAGAAGACAGCCCTCCTTACACGTGTATAAATTGCCAATCACATTTATGCTTGTCCTCAGAGTGTGATTGATTATTCAGACCCAAAACGTGTTTGGTTGATTCTGTACAGAAATGAATATAACCATAATTTTTGCGTATCAACATGGCTCGAGCTACTTTAAGTTGATACACTTTGAACTGTTTTCTAAGACTTTTTTTGGTCTTACAGTGTTACTTCAATAGTTAAAATAAAGCCATTAATTTATAAAGGAATAGTCATAGTACAGTAAGAAATTTTACTTGAGCCCATGATTTTAAAAACAAAATATTTTAAAATCAAAATACGAAAAGTGTATCAATTAGACCCGGTCTCCCCTATAGTTGTTTTTTGCATTTTTTTTCAACTTCTTTTATTTTTAATTTCCCGTTATAAGAGATGCCAACGATAACCATAAACAACTTACTGAAAGTTTCTTTGCTCTCTTTAAACCAAAATTTTGGGTCTCTTGGGCCTCTTTTTCGATAATAAATCGACCTTTGTTTATTACAATCATTTAAATAAATCCACGCTTTGTCAATTTTAACAATTTTTTTAAATTTATTTCCGCTAAATAACTTTCATATAACGATCTGTATCTAATCTTCCGATTAGCAACATGCTAATGTAGCAGAGGATGAACTGAATAGTTGTTTTAATTAAATTCAAATATTTACTAATTATTTTATTTATAGTTGATGCTGATGTGTGCACAGCTTTTGTAACTGTTCTTTGAGGTTTTGGATTTCTTGTAAAACCATAGACTGCACTTTATGAATGTTATAAGAATTACGAACCTTTTTAGGATATTTTCCTCTTAACATTAAACCCTGGCGATTTTTTCCTTTTACATTATTAACATCTTCATTCTTTTATTTTGAAACTTGTAAACCATGTTCTCTTATCGTTTGTTAGTTATTGAATATGAATATTTCTCTTCGGAAAGGGTGAATATATAGCCTTCAAACAACAGCTTCCTTTCTTACTCTATTTCACAGCGCAAACTAAATTTTTAGTCGCAAACGATTTTTCGCTTTTCAGGTTATAGGGTGCTTTGAGATTTTTTGCGAGGTCGCTGTTAGATTTTTTAAATTTAAAATCAAAGTCGTTATAAGTATGTATAAACGCCCTCTGTATACTAAAGCTAGCTTGTCTTTATGGAAGACAAAGCAAATGTTCGTTTATATCTAACAAGGTAACCTCCCCGAAGCTCTCACGCCGAATCTAACGAATTTAATTCAGATTAATGTGCCCACCATATTAACCGTATTATGTGTGAAAATTAGCAGCTATGCCCTCCCACTAGAAATCGGGAAATTAAATGTTAAAAGGTAGTTAAAATAGCGCCAATTGCAACCCTTTTGGCAACACGTGGCGAGATATATAATTGATCGAAAAGGGTAAAAAGCGAGCGCGAGGAATATTCTAAAAGTTTAGAATACGTTCTGTAATAGCCTACTGTAATGGCTGATTGGTTTATTTTTGTCAAATTTAAACATATTAGATTTTGAAGTAGGTGAAAAGGTTTTTTTTGTTTACTAAATTGAAATCCTATATTTTTTTATTTTATTTTATTTCTGAAAGTCATAGCAGAAAACAATTTAATTTCTATAATCACATTGCAAGTTGCAATTCAGTTTGTGCATAAGAGAAGCATCTATTTTTATTTAGAAAATTCTGTCACAAAGTATCGCTTGCATTCTGTTTATCTGTGTGAGGATAACATGAAACAGAATATACGTAAATATATTTAATGTTGTTTGGATACTTTTTGAGGAATTTATGGAAGAAATTAAAAGGCGCCAAATGGAGATAAAGTCTCTCTTCTGTCAAACCAAAATCATTTTTTATTAATTATTTTTAGCGTTAATCTGAGGAGATGGATGATAATTTTCACGTATTAGGTTTCTTATGGTGTTTACTTACGACTGAATTAAATTCGTCAGATTCGGAGTGTGAGCTCCGGGGAGGTTTCCTTGCAAGTAGAATAGGAAAATATTTATAAAATTTTGACCAGAGAACCCCGGAATCCCCTAAGTTAACGAAAGCTACAAAAAAGTGCTCATTTACTACCGAAACAACCACAGAAAAGTTTTGCTAATATCTTCTGGAGCCTAAGAATGTTCATAAGGTTTCAAAAATCAAAATTAAAAGAATATACTCGCAAAATTAAGGTACAAAGAATTTATTTTACCTTAAGTAAATTGTAACAATTAATTGTCTTCAATGTTCGCTTCAAACGGCATTTTCGGATAAAATTTAAAAATGAACGTTGAAACCGGACTTTTGCTAATTATTGGGATTTTATTCTCGAACTTCAGAAAATGTCCACAATTTAGGGTACGATAAAATAAAATATTATTTAAATTTGGAGATAAAAATCAATAAGAGTCTGTAAAATATTTCGAAACTAAATGCGGAAGGTGAATTTCAATTTTCAAAAGTAATTATTTATTTATTTTAAACAAATACAATTTCTTGATTTGAAATTGAATCGCATTTGCTTAATTCCATGTAATTTCCTTTTGTTTCTGCCAGTTATAAACTTTCTAAAAAAACATTTCTGTAATAACGACGTTGCTGTTTCAAATCCGCTTAAAAGAATATGGCCTTAGTTAATTATATCGCTGTAGAGATTAAATTTTAATACTCAAGATGGTTTCTAAAATGGCATGAATTTCTTTTGTTCCACATATTTCAGAAAAATAAAAACTTGAAATTTGAAAGAAAGAAATAGCATGCCCGTTGAAATCAATAAATATAATGAGACGAAGTTAGCACGCGCGAGGAATATTTACGGAGGATTCTTTGAACGTTTTCAAGATGTAGCAGTCTTTTAGAATAGAATAGAAGAACAATCTGTATGACGTTATTTTGACCTTCAAAAAATCCAATGGAATTTGGACTTTTCGATTATGGGAATGTCTTCAGCAGACAGAGTTCAGGCATAAATTTACGTGAAAATGTAATTTGATCCGAAGGAAGGGGTAAAACAACCAAATATTCCATCCATAAATTCATCGTAGAGAATTATTTTTATGAAATGTGCAAATTTCTTCGAAGTTAATTTCGATTCATTTAGTATAAAATATGGAAACTTCAATCATAACTCTAAGAATTTGTGTAGAAAAAAAAAGAAAGGTTTGTCTATAATAATGTACTTTTTACATTAAAGAAAGTACTAATTAATGATGGGGAAATAAGCTCTCTAACTGTATATCAACAAATATAGTGAGAGCCGAGCTAATAGTTAAGTTGTATGCTTAACTGAAGAAGCAATAAGACAAAAGAATATACAAATCCTGTTTGCTTAGGCAGCATATATCGAAAAAAATGAAGTAATATTTCATTACCAATATGAGTAACTAATAAACATTATAGTGTCAAATTTTATTCTATCTTAACTAAAAGTTTTAAACGTTGGATACTTCAAGCCCAAGAATTATTTTACTGAACTTTTTTGTAGAAAGCATAAAGTAGTAAAGAGTAAGTAAAAAGTTAAGAAATATTTATCTTTCATTGTAGAAATAAATCATGAAAAATTTTAGTTACTGTATTTATAAAATATATATTAAAAGATATAACAGCAAGAAACGTGACTTCATTTTAGCAACAGCAGATCCATGAATTTTTTTAAAAAACATATTTAACAAGGAAAGCCCATTGAGTGCACATGCTCATTGTGTCCAATGAATTTAATTAAGCTTAATGTGCACACCATAAAACCATAATCTGTAAAAATTAGCAACTATCCGCCTCGCCCCAGAAATAGATAAATGAAATGTTAAGTAGTAGTTAAAACAGCACCAACTGCAACCCTTTTGGCAATACCTGGCGAGATAGCCAGTTGGTAGAAAAAGTTGAAAAGAGAACAGGAGGACGTATTCTAAATGTTTATATATATAGAGAGAGATTGCGTTAATCGTCTGATTTAAAAGTATTAGATTTTGAAGTAGCTGTAAATTTTTTTTGTCTGTTTGTTAAAGTTCTACAATCTTTCTATATTATTTTTGAAAGTCATAACAAAAAACACCTTAATGTAATTTTTATAATCACATTGCCAGTTGCAATTCAATTTGTGCATAAGAGAAACATTCATTTTTATTTTGAAAATTTTGTCACAAATTGTCGCTTGTGTTCTCTTTATCTGTGTTGGGATAACATTGTCTTTAACTGGCGCGTTACCTAATTACACTTCTGTTGATCCATTTGGTGTAAAGCACATATTTGTTTTGTCTATTTTTTCACCATTCCTCATATATGTTACACATATATCCCATAAAAAGGCAAACTCAAATATTAGAACTTCTTTAACTCATCACAATCTTACTGGTATGTGCGTGTGACGTTTTCTTTAACTTCTAGTTAAATTTCCTTCAAGCCATTTTCAGTTATTATAATTATATATTTCACTCAGTATCCGTACTATCAGAAATCTAAAGAATCGCTGTTGTACGTAAATTGTGACAGTACTTATACGCTAAAATGCCTATTACACGCATCTTTTAAAGATTTAGTTATGGAAGAAATTAGAAGGCGCCAAATGGTGATAAAGTCCCTCTTCTGTAAACGCAAACTCATTTTTATTAATTATTTTTAGCGATAATCTGAGGAGATATAATTTAATATGTGAAAATTAGCAGCTAACTGAATTAAATTCGTTAGATTCGGCGTGTGAGCTCGGGGTGGGAGGTAATTCTTCTAAGTAGTCCCTCAAATTTTACGCTATATTAAAAAAATTATCAACGTTATTGCTTCCTTAAATTTCGTGATATTTTTAATTAATTGCTTCTATATACGTTAATATTCAAAATATTTATTTAAACTAAATTCATATTATGTTAGTCAATAAAACGCCATGTACCAATGCAGATCACCAAGTAAAAAAAAAATAATTAACAGTAACTAAATAATATTTATTATAATACTACTACTTGGAATAAATAATAATATTAAATAAATTTTCGTAATTCACATTAAACCATTACTTACTATGAGGTAATTAGAATGCTCCTGGAAAGTGTGTAATTAGGTGAATTAGTGAACTCTGAAAAATTTAAATTAGAACATCAAGCTAGAAAATTTTATTATTATAATAACGAACTAGAGTTTTCCGGAAATGAAAATTTGAGAGCAAACAGGCGAATTATTTTGTTAAACAAACGTTGGATTTTGTAAGTGTAAAATTTCCATGGATGCAAGAAGAAAAAGAGTAATATATATTCACCTGCAAGGAAGAGGCTTGAAATGTAAATTACAAGAAGATAACATCCACAGCGAAAACACTCGGTGATTTTAATATTTTTTCCTTTTCGAAAGAGCTTTCAAACTGGACATGTAAATTACGTCCAATGATGCCTAGTTTTACTTCATGATGTACACATTTTCTTAAATACGCCATTATAGAATATTATATTCAGATTTCATGTTGTATAAATAAACGAAAATTTTAAAATATGAAGAGAATTCGGCGGCTCTCGATAACCTTTAATTTAAATCTCTCTCCTAATTTCTCTATAACAACTACTCGTAGCATACAAACCTGATAAAATAAATTTCCATTCGTAAAAAAATGTATTTTTAAAAATACTGATAACAAAGCTCTTATTTTATCAACAATTAGATTATGTTGTTGGTTTATAATTATCCTAATATTCTAGTCAAAAATAATCATTTTTAAGCGTATGTTATTTTTTTCTAATTTAATTACATTAATTCCAATCATCTGATTATCTCGCTTCACTCCGCAAATCTTTAAATGAAGCTAAAGGTGCCGAAAATATTTAATAAAATAAAACATCCTGAACATACTGAAATATATTAAATAATCTTAAAAGGGTCAGTAGTTATCTGCGGAGACTCCAGTATTCAAACCAGCACTACAACCAGACTTAAATATTTCGTTAAGTCCATTTTGCCTTTTCTTCCGCAATACATTATCTTGTGGGAAAACAAATCAAGCTCTGTGTTTCTTCTCCAGTCCACTTCAAACCAATTATTTATATTTTATCCTTTGTTTGTACTTTTCGTTGTTATAATTTAAAATTAAACATCGTGTAGGTATTATGCATTTTTTTATTGAGATTGAATCAATTATTTTACTTACGAAAGATTGTTTTATATCCAAGTATATATATATAATCAGTTTTACATAGAACTCCCAAAGCATCAGTCACGTTTTCTTGAAAATTAAATATCTATGTTTGAATTTAAGCAACAATTTATCGCTACGTTTGACATATAGTTTTTAAATGTCGTGAAATCTGTTTTATATATCATAACCTACTACTATTTGTGTAAATGGAAATAAGCTTTCGTAGAATACTTGCGTGTTTTATAAGAATTTTTATATTTAGTAAGAAATATACCGTTTTGAAATTCCAAAATAAACATTATTTATGTAGGCGTAACTTGCACGTTTCGAAACGCGTAGTGTTGCATATTTATGGATACTCTAACGTGACGCATGAATATGTAGAAGCACAGATGCCTACCCGTTCACACGAAGTGCCTACTAATTCATAAAGAAACGTTTTTCCCCCATAGTTACGAAATTATCTTAAACGTATCAAAAAGCCCCATGAGACCACTGAAAGCACGGACTTTGAACTGATAGCCAAGCGAACTGCTGTTCTGGGCTTTGGGGTGAGAAATTTAATTGCTCATTTGGTACAGTTTTCACCGCGTAACGATTTTAAAATTATTTACGCATATTAAAGGGATTCAACTTGGATGGGCTCTGAGTAATTTGGGAATAGCCTCTGAGATTTGCTAATTGTAGTTTTAAATTTTATTTAAAGAATTCAAGACTTCCGCATGCTCTACATATCAGCTTTGCTAAATCGCTTAAATTCCACTAAAAATAAAAGCTTGCAGGTAGCCCTAATGTCCATTGCATGGTGGCTTACTTATAGGCCATTTGCAGTGATCGTAAACTACATTTGGTATCAGAAAAGGCGATAATCAAACGCGAATTCCTAAGTAATAAGTAAGTAAGCCTCCAAAGCAAAGTTGAGGATTCATGAAAATAAACGTTTATTGGGATAGAATAAATATCTTGAAAATTATTACTGTCTAAATTGGATAAAGCAAATACGCAGCCGACTAGTCCAGTAGAGATCAGCTGATGCTAGTGTCGTTGGAAAGGAAGGGGCTCGAAGGGCTCAAGCCCCCCTCAATTGGTTAATGAAGTACGCTGTTCTCCTTAAATCCGGACCACATAATATCTTCCAGAGCTGCTCCAGCACCTATAAATAATTCTTCAATTGCTACACTCCTGGCTCAGACCTGTTAGATTAAACAGAAAATGGACAAGGGACCGACGCATTGGGTTCGCGTTGAGATATACTGAGAGGAACGTGCCAATTTTGAAGTGTTGGGGGACGGCGAGAGATCTTTAAAAGCCACAAACTTGTGGCGCTATTTGTTGCCATAAATCTCCAACAGTTATTATGAAAAGGTAATTATGAAATATAATTGATAATTATATGTTAATTAAATAGTTAAAATAAAATTAATCACAAAACAACAACCATTTGAACGATTTACAATTTTACTGATTTTGCAGAGCACCAAGCTTTAAAATCAATGGTTTCACAAAGACTGAAAGAATGACAATAGATACGCCAGGGGGCACTGTCAAAGTAGTATTATTGACGGTATGGTGCCGACATCTATTAACAGAAAATGAAATTAGAATCTAAAATTGTTTCAGCTTTGCTACATTAATAATAATATTTAATGTTATTTTTGAAATTATTTCAATAGTATTTCTCGATAATGGGGAGCGAAATCTGATTTTCGCCTCTCCTCCTCCGAGAGTGGGATGTGAAAACCTCCTGCCCCCCCCCTCCTTTTTTGCACGTGCCTATCTACCGAATAAGTTTTATACAACAAAATTGTTGCTAAAGTAAATGAATTTTTTTTTGTAAATTGGGAATTATCTAGGAATATAAAGCTATTGTATTTCGCATGAAATGTTATGTATTATTTATCATATAACTAATACATTGTTTTGTTAAACGTAGAAAAGGGAAAGAAGACGAGCACATCTATTTCTATTAATTTCCTTTAAAGCATAAGGGGGTATTTGTACAGGATATTACGCAAAAATATTGTTATAAGCTCCTGAAGCTTTCCAGGAGAAAATTCCTCTTAAACTTTGCTAAAGAAATAAAATGATGTGGGGAAACCACATTCGACCTCAGTTTCGTTTGCTAATTTCATTTATTCTAATGCTTTATTTTAAAAATTATGAAAAATTTATTGAGAAAAAGACATGTTTTTATTAAGTTTAACCAAAATATTTAAATTTGGCATCTGGTATTAAAAATAGGATTTTTACTCATTCATGTGATTGGTTAGTGGAAAAAATATCCCAATTACGTATGAGCACGCATCTACCCTAAATCTAATGAGATACTATATTTTAATTGTTTCGAAACTGAAGTAACTGCTTCATTAATATTTAAATTGTAAACAAAAGAGCACACTCAGTACCAATAACTTTTAATAAAATCAAGGTTTCTGAAAACCAAATTTAATCAAATTTTTAAATAAATTGCTGACCCTACAGCCTTTTAAACCCACTTCAATTATTATTCGAAATAATTAAATCGCCTTCGTATTTTTAAATGACACACTTCGATAAATTACATTTCAACTTATTTCAATTCTCGACATCAAAGTAACTTGATATAAATTTTGAAAACACTTGTAATGTTCTTCACCAAGTTATGAAAGCTAAGCAGAAACAATAATTTATTCATTCAACGTCGAAATTTTAAATTTTAATTATCCGGAGCAAAATAAATATGCGAATGCCGAAAAAATTGTTGAAGAATATGTTTTGAATCTAATACTTTTAAACATTAAATAAATTATTTGCTAAATGCAACAGATAACATAGTCCCCAACCTTAATGAATTACTTTTAAAAAACCAAGACTACTTGAAAATCTCTATATTTCCTAAGATTCCGTAATCTGTCATAGTTCACTGTGAATCTGTGAAGTGGTTTGGTATTAAGAACTATTTTTTAAATATTTTCTTCAAATGGGGATGTAATATTTATACTATATGGCAACAATATTTTCTGTAGATGTAAATTTGTATTTGTAAAATGAATCATCAGGTCTTATAGGTGTTACAATTTCCTTTCATGTACAATAACCTCAAAGGGTTGAATAAAACATCGAGTTTTACACAGCAAAATAAATTTGTTACTTAAAATTAATTTATAAGTGAAACCCTTCCCCTGTTACCTGTACTTTGAGATCAGACCTATGGGAGATGATAGTGCTTGACTTCCTGATCACGAATATTTAATCATTTGTCTGCTAAAATGATATGACAATTTTTTACAAAAATGACACTTTTACGCCAGGTTTGATATTTTTTAATCGCACTGTATGTGAGCAAAAACAGGTTTGAAGTCGGTAAGATTATGAAGGATCATCGTATTTAACGGATAAAAATAAAAAAAATCGGCTCGGCTAATTTAAACAGTATAAAAAAATTAATATGAAAAATGAACTTTTAGCATAGATATTTGGCGAATTTGGCGACAATTTTGAAGAGTTGGCGGGACATTTAAGTTTCGCATTCCACTAGCTATATAAACTCGTCCGCAAGTGTAACGTCAATATAGTTGTACGAGTTTCCGATTGTGAGAAAATGAAAAATATAGTGAACATAATTCAATCCGTTTTGAAGTTGGTCGTTAATAAATACGACACGCTTCCGTCATTAATAACTGACCAAGAACTTAAGGAAAGTCGGGAAGTATTGTCGAAAATCGAAAACATAATTTTTAATAACAATGTCAGTGAAAGTATCAGTTTAGATTTTGAAGACAATTGTGATTTCCGTATCGACGAAGAAAGTGATATTAGTATAGTCGGTGACGAATATTATAACTGTACTGTAAAGGGCGATCAATTGGCAAATGAATTCAGTTTAGAAAATATGCAAACAATTGTTCAGTATTTTGACAGTTGTAAAAAAAATAAATTCCAGAAAACAAACAGGAGATATCCAACAGTAAAATACCCTACTTATATTTCGAGGTTTAGAAAATATATATCAAATATGGGCACAAATATAGAAAAGTATAAAATAATAAAAAATGAAATGTTAGCCAGATTTACAAAAGTTAGGGAAAATTATTTACCTGTTCATGATATAGATTTGAAAAGATGGGCGATCCTGAAATGCCAAGAGTTGGGATTTGAGGATTTTAAATGTTCCGATAATTTTATAGATAATTTTAAGAGCCAAAACAAAATAGTTGCGCGGAAAGTAACAAAATATATCACTCAAATATACACCCAGAATATGGGCAACATAGAAGATAGTGCCATAGAATTTATTTTGCATACGAGAAATGTTACTGCTAATATTATCCCCCAACAAATTTTTAACTCTGATCAAAGTGGTTTTAATTATTTTCTTCCAAATTAAAGGCAGCTATCGCATAAAGGTGAAAAACAGACATTTTCTTTAATAGGGTCTGATTTTGGCAGAACACATTCATATACAATAATGACAATAATACCAATGAATGGGGAACTGACAGGGAAAATGTTACTTTAAGAGAAGCTGCGGGAAGATTTGGTCCGAATGTCAAAAAGAATTTATTTCAACCTCCAAACTTATATATTACATGCTCCAAGTCGGGAAAAATGGACAAAATCAAAATGAGAAAGTGGGTAGAATGTTGTATGAAACCCATCATGTCTCCTCCTTCCTGTGTTTTACTAAGCTAATGGACAGGTAGTACAGACCCAAACACTTATTAAGATTTTCCGGAAAATTGTATATCCTTGCAAATACCCCCAAAACAACATCCCTCATACAACCGCTGGATGTTTATTTCTTTAGACAATATGAAAATTTGCAAAAAAAATCAAACAATAGAATAGCAATCGATGAAATGGATATTGACATACGACATGGAAATGAGATAATAAAAATGCATTCTTTGGTTCACAATCAATTACAGTCTAAAAAATATCGCCCTATATTACAATATGCTTGGTTTAGGTGCTGTTATAGCAATCATGATCTCGGAAAATTCAAAAATGTTGAGGAAATTTCTTTTGAAATTGAATACAACAATTGTAGCCGAGATAATTGCAAAAATCTGTCATTCTTAAAATGTGCCCACTGTGATCAATTGCTTTGCTTCACTCTTTTCTTTTTTTGTACTGTATCACTTTTACGACTTTCCTGAGATGTACACAGTTTAATTTTTCTCATTTTTAAATAAAGAGCATAATTCAACAATTAATCCACAATTTATGGTTAAATAACTTCATGAAATAAAGTACATTTCATGAAATTTTGTTCACATTTTTTCTAATTACAATAAATGCATTTTCAAATAGCCTACTATTAAGTTTTGTTCACAATTGTTTTTAAATTCCATGGTTGCAACAGCATGTGATATGCAATGACCACATCCAGGTTGCCTAAATATAGCAACTTTTCATTATTCGTACACATCATTTATTCATACTCATATTCATGTAGCTCATATATTCATACTCATATTCATACTCATATTCATACAACTCATATATTCATACTCATATTCATACAACTCATATATTCATACTCATATTCATACAACTCATATATTCATACTCATATATTCATACATCTCATATATATATAGATACTCATATATTCATACATCTCATATATATATAGATACTCATATATTCATACATTTCATTTATTCATTCTCATGTATGCATGCTTATATGTATTCATGTGCTTCTTTTCCTCATGAGATAATATTTTGGAAAAAGAAATGTAAAAGAAACTTGACATGGGCTGCGATAATACGAAATAACTACCTCGAACGAAAACCTGGAGTAGCCTTCAAAATTGTCGCCAATTTCGCCAAGTATCTATGCTAAAAGTTCATTTTTCATATTAATTTTTTTACACGGTTTGGATTAGCTGAGACATAATTTTTTATTTTTATCCGTTAAATACGATGATTCTTCATAATTTTACAGACTTCAAACCTGTTTTTGCTCACATACAGTGCGATTAAAAAATATCAAACCTGGCGAAAAAAGTGTCATTTTTGGACTTCAAATATTCATAAAAAATTGTCATGTCATTTTTGCAGACAAATGATTACATATTCGTGATCAGAAAGTCAAGCATTATCATCTTCGTTAGGTCTTATCTCTAAGTGCAGTGAACAGCGAAAGGGGTTCCCATGTAAATGAACCAGTATCGTAAGGAAAATCATAACAGCAAATATTTCATTTTACCTTTCAGTTTGCACTGGTGAAATACGTTTAACTTAATGTATATAAATTTACTAACAAATTGTTATACTAACAATTTTTAATAGTCTTTCCGATTATTGTATGCTCAATAATGTCTACTTTTGTATCATATATCTCCAGTTTTAATTGCTTTCAGTAAATATACAACTCATAAAAATACAGTGGCTTATCCTATTCTTTCAAGAAAAGGACTTTTAAGGAAAAAAGAAAAATGTTTTTAATCATAAAACGACGTTAACCGGAATGTTCACCATTCCGGTTAAATCGGTGCATGTCCGAGCACTACGAATTTTCCTCATTATATGAAAATATTCCCTAATTTTTAGATGTTATTAAGGAGGTTTTATGAACTTTGCACGTCAACATGTTTTTATTCTATTATCTACATTCTACTCCAATATTTTTAATGTTTCAAGTCATTCTGCATTTATCTCATCTCAGCAATAAGAAGTTTGGTTTATTTTATTTTGACAAGATAAACGTAAGGACACTTCGAATATGTTTCGGCCAAAGTTGAGTATGAGACAAAGTTTGGTTGAACCTCTGACGAATTATACGGTAATTTTGAAACCCATTTTCTCTGTCCGTAATTTTCCAAAGACCGTGCGATAAACGTAATCGTTCTATCAGAATAAAATTTTAATGTTAGAAATATAAAAGTACTTGACAGTTACAGACTTACTTACAGTTGAACAACTTAAAATAGATTTTGCAAAATTTAATTTCGTTTTGTAAGATTGCTGCAACCTTTAAAATTTATTCTTTAAATGAGCGAGACCATTTAGTTTCCATTCAGACATTTAGTTTAAGTAAATCTTAACGATTCATATTATATGTGTGTGTGTGTATATATATATATTAAAAACACTTTAAGCTGAAAAATGGAGAACAATGAAAAACATTGAAAAATACACGAAATAATTTTACTTACATGCTGGACGATATATAATAATCCAAATTGGGTTCTTATACGTTCTTGAAAACCAATGGATTAGATTATTAAAGCAAATCAAATAGGAAACGAAAATGAAAAGTTAAGCTAGCAAAACAAAGAATTGAGTAAGGACCAATGGAATTAAGTGTTTGAAACATACTACAGGCTCTTTTTCAAGGGGAATTGACCATAGGATGTTTCCATATAATGCATGTTTCTGAAGGGAGTGTGCTTCTCAGCAGATACCATCTGATCCCCCGATATGCCATGGTATAAATTATGCGATATGGATATAATAAACGGAATATAAATTGGATTGAAGATATATAAATATACACTGACACACGACAACAGGTAAAAGAAAACCTTCGCTCAGCACAGGCTACTCAAGCTTCTTTGGCTCCCCAACCCCCGCCTTAATTTACGGGAACAAGTTTTTCCACTACAGCGTGTTGCTTAGCGCGCCCTACAGTAACAGATTCAGATACTATATTCCAAATTATTGTAACGTCGATTATACTCGAATACCCCTCAATATGTAAGAAAAAAAAAGATGGAAAAGTATGACCTTATTGAAGCTAACAATATTTTTTCTGCTTTGACTGCCTGCTTCCAAAGACCTAAATATCGACCTTGAAATAGGAGAAAGGAAGAATGAGCTTGTAAGAGTAAACGCAGTAGGTATATTATGAAATAGGGTTTAAATAATATTGCGAGATATACTTAAATAGAAACTTTTTCTAATGTTATTTTTTAGTTTGGCTTTTCATTTTTGTATCTTATTTGCTTTGCTTTAATAATCTAACCCGATGGTTTTAGAATTCTTCCGCTTTCAGTTACGTCTTCACAATGGCGTCTTTCTTGGGAATGCTTGCGCGTGGAGCTGAACATTATTTCTTGTGCTCCACCTTGCCGTTTTTCATTGTTATCCCATTGTAGGTTTCGCCCTCGTCCAAGGTCTTCAGTAGTCTCCCGTCTTCGAGTTCGATGCTTGGTAAATCTTCTTTGTTATTCTTCTGTATTTTACACTTATCGAGGCCGAATTCCATTCCTATGTCTTTGGAGAATGTCTCTGTTATACTGATGAGTTGTCGAAGTTGGGTGATTGTTGGCGCGTATAGCTTGATGTCATCTACGTACATGAAGTAGGAGACTTTATGTAAGTTTCTCTTGTCTTTCTTCAGCATGTATTCGTATTTACTTGTGTTCAGCATCCTTGACAAGGGGTTTAACGCCAAGCAGAACCACTGGGGGCTTAGTGCGTCGCCTTGAAAGATTCCGCGGCGGATGGGGATATCGGCCGTTTCTATTTTACTATCTGGCGTGTTTAGCTGTAACCGGGTTCTCCATTGTTTCATGATGCTCTGTAGGAATCGGATGATTGAGGGATGCACTTTGTATATACTGAGTATTTCAAGGAGCCACGAGTGTGGAACAGAGTCGAAAGCCTTCTTGTGATCTATGTATGCGGTGTTGAGTTTCGCTTTTGTTCATAAACATATATATATATGTAATATGCGTGTGTGTGGCTTACGGAAATGTGGCCAATAGCATTTCGCTTCCGGACATCTCGCTTCCTGTAAATTATCAGCAGGCTATATAAATATGTAAATAATACACTCAATTGGTGAACAGTAGAAAACCAGTCATCCGAACTTTGCTTAACCGAAATGACCTTCTATACAATTTATTTTTTAATTATTATTTTGGACACTGGTTCAATGTTTTTTGGCAAAAAGGCTCCCATAGTGGAAATCGTTTATAACGAACCCCGGTTATTCGAACTCCGTATAGCCTGAAATAACATATACAATTTTTACGTGGACACGTAATAAAATTTGTGTAGAAGGTTATTTCAAGCGAGGTTCGGATAACCGAGGTTTGTTATTAACGATGTCCACTATATGAGTTTTTTGCCAAAAAAATATTGAACGGTGTCCACTTAAAAATTATAATTAAAAAATAAATTGTTTAGAAGGTCAATTCTGTTAAGCGAAGGTTGGATAATCGGAGTTCTACTTTCAGAAACTTGAGTGTGTTATTTACATATTTATATGCCTACTGATTATCTATCTATTGATCAGCCTACTGATTATCTAGAGTGAGTCTGAATGTCTGGAATTGAAATGCTGGGTGCGAGATGCTGGGGTCTTCGAATCTATATTAGCATATATATATATATATATATATATATATATATATATATATATATATATATACACACACACGCGTATTTACAAACAGGTTGAAATAAATTTTCAAGTTCACCACATGTCGACTGTAGAGACGCCATGTAAATAGACATCCAGTGGAATTATTCAATCATATAAATAGCCTATCCTGGAACGAAATAGTCAATTACAGAATTTACTGTTTCCCTGTGCTTTAATTTAATTATAAAAGCAGAAAAAACGCAATTCCAGTCAACGTTCAATTCTAAAATATCTATAAAATTTAATTTGATTTTTTGGCAAAACGGCTATGTAGCCAATTTAATCTCCGGTCTTATTTTATATATCTGCTGCTATTTGAAAATTGATTAGAATAGAAAAATAGCAACGCAGTTTAAATTTATAAAAATTTGCAATTTGGATATTTGATATCTTTTAGAAACAATAGATAGCGCGGGATTGCAACAACGGATGTAAAATTTGTTTTTCTAACAATATTTGAGCGAAACAAACTTTGAGTCAAAACAGCATTTCTTAAGTTTCATTTCTTATTGATTCAATTAACTGAATCAAAGATTTCAGAAAAATATTGCAACAAAATAAATATTTTTCTATGCATCATTTTATGCGTTCTTGGGTTTGTTTAGTAACCTTAATTTATATATCCTGATTCTTTGTTTTCCGCTTTTGCATTATATTGGGTGATTTTTAAAACTTTGAATTCATAATTAAAGAAACGTCACAAATATACTAACTGGTATTATGTTCGTACTCCTTTGTATCTATTTTATTTTTTTATAAAGATG
>QLNU02003225.1:99539542-99551164 GCA_006491805.2 Dysdera silvatica | reverse complement strand
ATCCATCTATTTCGGCCACTCTTCGGGGCGGACTGATCGTGGATGGCCTCCCGTCGACGTTGAATGACGACAATCATGTGAGCTGTGCGTCTCTGTACGCCTGTTTCGATCGACAATCCCCTGCAATGCCCCCTCCCCCCCAGTGTCCCTTCTCGGTCCACTGGTCGTCATATCATATGACAAAAGCCTGTCTGGGAATACAGCGCTGCCACCTTCGGCGGCCACCCTTCCCATTAATCTCCTTGCACAAACCACCACCAGCCTCTTATATGTGTGCTTGGATTACAACAACGTGCCACCCTCCCCGATCCCCCCTCCCTGCCCACATTAGTAGTAGAAGACTCTTATGTGAGGTTTTGAATTCATAGGGTGTCCCATAAAGAAAGAAAATTTTGAGTGCATAATGACATACAAATTTATTGGTGAAATTAAGTAATTTTAATATTACATATTATTTTTGTAGTGTATGCCACCTGTGATTAATTATGAAATATGATATTACTCAAATGTCCTCCACGACTCTGCAGGCACACTCTCGCTCATTCGATGAAATTTTTCGTAACTTTTCGGCATATTTGCACCTCTAGTTCTGAAAATACACGCTGAATCTCGGCCTTGAGCTCTGGAAGTGATCGTGGTTTGTTGGCGTATACTCGAAATTTCAAATATCGCCACAGAAAGAATGAAATTTTAAATTCCTACCCGTACCGGAAACAGATGACGATCGATCATGCGCTACTCGGCGCTCCGTGTCTACTAACCACAAAGACAACAGATGAAAATCGTATAACGTTCAGTGCTGCCAACTTACTAGAACAGAATTGGCGGGCATTTCAAAAGTTGCGTTTTTTATGGGACACCCTATATCACTTAAAATAAATTTCTGCCATTTAAAAACAATTAAATTAGATGTTATTATCTCGTTACAATGAAATATTTTATCTAATTATGGTGAAATAATATTTCTTAGTCAAAACATGACATTTTTGTATCGTTAAAACAAATTATTAGAATGTTATTACCGTTCATAACTAGCTGCAGTAATTCAAAGCAATGTGAGATCCGAATATGCTAACTTATTTTCTTTGTTACACAGTATTCTCTATACTCGTTTGATATAAGTTTGTGTAAAAAGCAAATGTTTGGAGGGTCTCTCCATTAAATTTTTTCATTAATAACCTACACGTTATTGATTCTGGAACAAAGATATTATTTTGAAAATATTTGCGATTATCAGTGTTTTAGTTGTTTTAACCTCATTAAATTTTAAATATGCATTTAAATAAGCCTTAAACAAATTAATATGATTCAGGTGAGGCGATATTTTAATTGTATTTAGGTTTCCTGGCATATAACGCCTTGCGTATTCGAAAATATGGTTTCCAGTAATATTTATTACGAATTACGGGTTTAATAATTTTTATATATATAATATGTCATACCTTTATTATCATCATTATTGGGTTGCTTCATTATTTGAAGACATCGTGATTTAAATTTTTTTTTTCATACTTATTAATGACTTATAAGAAAGTAGAATGAAGGTATCTAATATAATTAAATGCAATTATTAGAAACGAAAAAAAATATTTTTATAACATGTCTAATATCATGTAGAAGTGTTTCAAAATTCGTGAGAATTATACTTAAACAACTGCTCGGTCTCATGGCAATTGCTTCAACATGCTTTCCACGAACTTCTAATGGATAATGAAATGTCGCTCCGAAAGTGACACGTTGTCCATTTCCTTTGTTTCTCGAAATGCGACATATAAGGAATATAAAGAACTCATTTCGCAGCCATTGATAACACATCGAGATAGTAAAAGCACTTTTTTGTCTCTTCTATAGGCACTTAAATGCTAGGTCCGCCCTTTACCCCCCTCCTTACATGCAATATTGCGTGGCTCTTAGGTATTACTATAGCAGCTATCCTCGTTCTGCGAAATTGGATGGCCATTTCTACATTGTTTTCCTTTGACAGAAATTTCTTCTTTAAGCCTGTGTCACTTAAAACATGTCCATGTCTTTCTTTCCACGTCTTCTGATGGTAGGTGAATTGGCGTAATAATTTCAGGTGCGTGTTTATCAGCTGTAGCATTATGAGCAATGTTGTAACGGAATGGCATAAATGATTGACAAATAATTCCAGAAACCCAGCCACATTTTCAGTCTACATATGAAATATAGAAGAATAAGGAATACCTTTCCCAGGCACTGTGAAAAACAATTTCTAAAGTCTAATATAACATATTTAAATGAAAGTTTAAAAGAAAATAAAATAAAATATTTAAAAGCAGCCACATATTCATAAAATTCTACCATGCTCGTAACTAAATAAACCGTTTCTCAATGAACCAGGGTTGTAAGTATAAAATATTTATTATCATTAATAATATAAAGAATGGTTTCCTTACACCATGCACAAACCGGGAAGTACTTAGCTTAACTAGTAACGTATTCTCAACATACGTTGCTAACGACTCCATGGAAACATCAAATTTTTGTTGCAAAATTTTACCCGGAAAAAAAATTCAATCTAAACACAGCCAATATATTTTCAAACAGCAGATATTTGGTGTTCCCGTTTTATTATAACATTTTCTCGAATAAAGAAAGGTATATTAAAGACAAATCAGTTTGATCGCTTTATATCCATAACTTAATGTTCCAATTAACATTAAATAATAGGGTATTTATGCTTCGAAGAATAATCTCTGACTTCATTGTCAGTAATTAGAAAGTAGTTTGGATGCTATTCAAACTCAGACTTCGCATCTTATTAATCTAATCTAATTATCCCTCGTGCACAGCCAATTATAGGAATGGATTATAATTGGCGAGATCGGTATTTGTACGAACTTAATTAAAATGCGAATGTCTATCAAAGGCTGAACTGTTAATGCTATTCAAACACTGACCTAGAAAAACACTCAGAGGTTTTGCTTATAGTGAGGGGAATAGACGTTTAAAGCGGCTCAACTATCAAAGTATGATTTATAAGTCGGACCCTTCGCCTAATTTATATGTCTTTCTACTCAAGTTTTGAAACATTGATTCGTTTTTAGCAAGAAATGAAATATCAGTCTCCTTATTTTCTTATAAGTCACCTAGTGTCGTTTCGCCTGCTTTTAAATTGAGATTTCTAACGTTCTGTTCTATGAATATATTTTTTTTATTTTGAAATTCCTGAAGTTCACTTTCTTATGGTTAGACATATAGGCACCTATCCATGGGGATCAGTTTATAGAGATTCTTGTAGAAGGTCTCAATTCTAATAACTCCAGTGCTGGACGTATGACCCATCCATGGAGGGTGACCAGCATCGATGCCAGATATTAGAGACATATGCCTAAAGGTTTGCTTGACATATGTCTGAACGTTTGGTTGGCATATGCCTGAACATTTGTTTAACATACGCCCAAACGTTAGGGACGTGCTTGTGTCCAGGGGCGGACTGGGTCCTCTCAAAGAGCGCATACCTTGGATTTTTGGAGAGGGTGGGTCTTTGTCCATGCAGAGGCGCTAGTTCTATCGACTATGAGGGCGCACCGGCCCGTGTTTTGGCGGCCCCCTTCCCCCGCTTGTGCCTCAATGGCACTATAGTAGTTAATCTGACTTTTTGGAAACCTTTATCTCTCATAAGCACTTCAAGGCACCTGGAGAATATCGTTATTGTTCACTGAAATAAGTTTTACAAACACTGCAAAAAATCAGGACCCTCGAAAACTAACCTGTACAAAAACTTATTACAAAAACGTAGTTGAAGAGCTATGGAATGTTATTTGCCAGCTTTCGGAAATATCATAAAACGTTTAAACTTTCAGTCATTTAAATATTTGATGTAAATTATGAGTGGAATTTTTAAAGAAATCGGTTTATAAAACGAGTTCATAATTGACCATACCTAGTGACAGCAGTTTGACATGCCACCAGGGATATAAACCGAATCACATTTTCGTAAGCAATCGAAGTCTATTGACCTTAAGAGGAAGTGAAAAATAGTTAACTAACCTTTCAACGTGCGTGATGTAATATGACAGAGAGTTTAGAGTTTCATTATTGATATGGAGCTTTTGAAACAGTTTGAATGTTCATCGGCTTTTATGACACGACCCTAAAAAAAGGAGCATCTTTTGGGGTACGCAGTCAAATAATTCTCCATTTTAATGCGAGAATTTAAAGCGACAATATAGGCATGAAACTAAAAGCATGATAGTCGGGTCCCAATTGTCAATCGGCAGGCTGTTAAGATAGCAGTCTAAAGGCCACAAGATCGAGATTGGTGGCAATCAAGGCTTTGCTTAATCTTTTCCGAATTTTAAGTAGGTGTGTAAAAAAAGTCACCTACATAATTATTAAAATTATTTATCCATATATTAAATATTATAGTGTTTATTAAAAATACGTTTAACATATTTTTAAAGTTTAGAAGAGTCACTGCACAAGTTTGAGTCATTTAATAGTTACCTATATTATATTATATAATATTTTTTAATTTATTTTAACTAATACATAACCTTCATATTTAATTATTACTGGCACTGTTGCACAGAGAACAACACGCCTGGAAATACAGAGATAAAATTCCGAATTGAATGCGTCAAGATATTTAATAAAATGTTAAATTGCTTTAGTATTTTAGTTCAATTTGTTAGTTATAATCAAATATATAATTTATAATTAAATAAAATGTATAACTAAATATATAATCACTAAATTTTATACAAGAAAAAATTAGCATTGAAAGTACGTTTCGCACACAACAGGTAAATGCCTTGAAGGGCGCGAATTATAATAGAAGGCTAATGTTCCATAGCGTAGCAACTCAAAACTCATTGGGGCCCAAGTGTCTATGGGAGATGAGCACAAGCGCCTTTAAAGAAAATTTTGCGATGCGGCTTATGAGAAAATAATGTTTGATATCTAAGGGGGCTTGAGCCATTTGGGCCCCCTTTCTTGCGCTATTCCTAAAGTTAATTCCAATTTAGCCGGCGCAGCATGACCATTGTAGTCTTTGAGCCGTAAAACCACAAAACAAACAAACAATAATTCCAATTTTGATATCCAGTTGTTTTACACCGAAAAGTATTAATTTACATCAAACGGCAAAAAATACTACATAAATACTAAATAATTGCGTTACTGCTTACTATATGCTTTAAATGAATTTTTATAAGACTGGTGAGCTTTAAGCAATCGATTCAAAATCAAAGAAAAGGGCAACAATGGTCAAAACATAAACTCGGCCTAACTACCTTCGGAGTTATATTCCTAATTCTGTGACCATTAAATTACTTAGGACAGTAATGTGTGTGGCCTTATTTAAATGTTTATATTCAAAGAATTCTCTGAGTGTCGTTAAAATGATTCGTCAAAGGTTAATAAGGTAAAAAAAAAATCGGCGAAAATATAAATCGATTTAAAATATAACAATCCTAAAATTCAGCTGTCTATGCGGATTTATCAACTGTTATATTATGTATATTAAATAATATATTTAAAATAAGATATTTTGTTTCTACTTCAGCGTAGGCCACACATGTATTATATTTGAGATAATTAGGCTGCGTGTTAAACGATATGTGCTAATCATTCGATGTATTAAAATTGTCGCAATTAATTGAGCTTTCAGAATTTCTGACTTAAATTTATGCATTTATGCTTATTTTATGTGCAAAAGGGATAGGGTTTTAGCAGAGTGTGTGCGAGCGAAGAATACGGCTGCGCGCTCCGAAGATCACAGCGGGAGAGGCGGAGCGGCTATAAAAGTACGTGGCGCACCACTTTGCTCAACTGTGTCGTCGGTATTGCCCGGCGCAAACGTCTGGCGAAAGGATTCCTTTTGCATGGTAAGATGAAGGCCGATGAAGCATCCCTCGATCACTCCTTAAAATGATGGCATTTCTGTATGCTCGTGAAATAATATTTTTTGCCACATGGGTGGAACTAAAATAAGAAAACGACTTGATCGCAAAAAGATGGATATATTTCAAAACTTCGAAGGACATAACTGTAGATTTCATGTCATCATTTCCTTCAAAACAAACTCAAAGCTAATGGTAAAAACAAGGTCGTGTTAATTTCGTTTCAAGCTTTGGATACTTTTCACCAATTAATTATAGGAAAAGCGGATATATATATAACAATTTTAAACAATATATAGAGTGTGTGTTTACAGTTTTAACTCAATTACGCGCAGCAGTGATGGACTCCAGAGACTTTAATTAAATGTTTTGATTAGTTCATAACTGATCAATTACAGATTTACTCTATTGGATGATCTCTTAGGTAACACTTTGTGATTGTGTACCAAGGATTTAGTAATAAGGTGTCATCTTTGAATAATGGTTAAATGTGAAGTGTAATTTTAAGAAGATTTGGTGATATATTGGGTCATGTGATTTGATTTCTACTCTGAAACAGACCGAAGGAAATGGTGTGGATTGGGACCAGAACGTGTTGTTTCATTTTGTCTACGGTCATGGGAATTATTGGGACTGTTGTAGACACAGTGTCTGGAAATGGTAAGTGATTTCTTTCCGTCAGTTTTAATCCTATCTCCCGAAACTCTCAAGGTTATGCGCTTGTAACATGAAATTTTTTTTAATCAGTTATCCAATTAATTACTATTATATTATTTCAGACATAATTATAAAATTCAACACTTGTTTAGCTTTCCCGTAAACAAAGAGTATGAGATAAACGAGTAAAGCAAAGATGTTTGAAAGGCAAACACTTTAAAAGATTGTCAATTGCCAACAAGAAATGAACATGACATGCAAATGTTTATAAGTGTATTTTTCCACTTAAAAAAGATAAGACTTAATCAGTCTTTTAGAAGTAAACCGATAAAACGTTATTGCATTTTTCTTTTCTGAAATTATGCGATAAACACGAACTGCAATAATTCGTAAACATGATTCGATGATGCAAATGCGAATTTCACATTTTTATATTTGATGGTTAAATTTTTTCAATTAATTAATATTTTAGGAGTGATTATAAACAATTTTAAGAAGGTCATTCTTTGATAAACTCAAAGTAATTTCTCCGTATGTACTTTGACTGAAGAAATAATTTCACAATTCTGTTCCATCTTTTAGCTAAAATATTAATGAAATATGTAACTTTTTAAATTACTTAATGCATAACTCCGACATATTCAATACTTAACTCTGATATATTCAATACCTAACTCTGAAATATTCAACACATGACTCTGAAATATTCAATATTTAGTCAGGTAATGAATATCTGATTTTAAAATATTCAATATATAATTAGAGACTATTCAATTTTTATTGATGCAAAGTATATATTTCCTTTGTTAATTATATACCACAGTCCAAGATTTTATCGACGAAGTAAGGAGTTTGATATTTATTCGGTTTACAGTCGTTTTATTATTTCACTTGAAGTGAATTAAATGAGCGAGAAACATACTTCATCTTTATAAAAAAATAAAATAGATACAAAGGAGTACGAACATAATACCAGTTAGTATATTTGTGACGTTTCTTTAATTATGAATTCAAAGTTTTAAAAATCACCCAATATAATGCAAAAGCGGAAAACAAAGAATCAGGATATATAAATTAAGGTTACTAAACAAACCCAAGAACGCATAAAATGATGCATAGAAAAATATTTATTTTGTTGCAATATTTTTCTGAAATCTTTGATTCAGTTAATTGAATCAATAAGAAATGAAACTTAAGAAATGCTGTTTTGACTCAAAGTTTGTTTCGCTCAAATATTGTTAGAAAAACAAATTTTACATCCGTTGTTGCAATCCCGCGCTATCTATTGTTTCTAAAAGATATCAAATATCCAAATTGCAAATTTTTATAAATTTAAACTGCGTTGCTATTTTTCTATTCTAATCAATTTTCAAATAGCAGCAGATATATAAAATAAGACCGGAGATTAAATTGGCTACATAGCCGTTTTGCCAAAAAATCAAATTAAATTTTATAGATATTTTAGAATTGAACGTTGACTGGAATTGCGTTTTTTCTGCTTTTATAATTAAATTAAAGCACAGGGAAACAGTAAATTCTGTAATTGACTATTTCGTTCCAGGATAGGCTATTTATATGATTGAATAATTCCACTGGTGTCTATTTAGTGACATGCGCGTATTTCACCGTCGACATGTGGTGAACTTGAAAATTTATTTTCTTTCAACCTGTTTGTAAATACGTGTGTGTGTATATATATAGATAGATATATAGATGTGTGTACATATATATATATATATACATATATATATAATATGGGATCGGAAAAGTGACCCCAGCATCTCGCACCCAGCATTTCACTCCCAGACATCTCGCCCATTGTAGATAATCAGTAGGCTGATCAATAGATAGATAATCAGTAGGCATATAAATATGTAAATAACACACTCAAGTTTCTGAAAGTAGAACTCCGATTATCCAACCTTCGCTTAACAGAATTGACCTTCTAAACAATTTATTTTTTAATTATAATTTTTAAGTGGACACCGTTCAATATTTTTTTGGCAAAAAACTCATATAGTGGACATCGTTAATAACAAACCTCGGTTATCCGAACCTCGCTTGAAATAACCTTCTACACAAATTTTATTACGTGTCCACGTAAAAATTGTATATGTTATTTCAGGCTATACGGAGTTCGAATAACCGGGGTTCGTTATAAACGATTTCCACTATGGGAGCCTTTTTGCCAAAAAACATTGAACCAGTGTCCAAAATAATAATTAAAAAATAAATTATATAGAAGGTCATTTCGGTTAAGCGAAGTTCGGATGACTGGTTTTCTACTGTTCACCAATTGAGTGTATTATTTACATATTTATATAGCCTGCTGATAATTTACAGGAAGCGAGATGTCCGGAAGCGAAATGCTATTGGCCACATTTCCGTAAGCCACACACACACGCATATATATATATACATATGAACAAAGCGAAAACTCAACACCGCATACATAGACTACAAGAAGGCTTTCGACTCTGTTCCGCACTCGTGGCTCCTTGAAATACTCAGCATATACAAAGTGCATCCCTCAATCATCCGATTCCTACAGAGCAGCATGAAACAATGGAGAACCCGGTTACAGCTAAACACGCCAGACAGTAAAATAGAAACGGCCGAGATCCCCATCCGCCGCGGAATCTTTCAAGGAGACGCACTAAGCCCCCAGTGGTTCTGCTTGGCGTTAAACCCCTTGTCAAGGATGCTGAACACAAGTAAATACGGATACATGCTGAAGAAAGACAAGAGAAACCTACATAAAGTCTCCCACCTCATGTACGTAGATGACATCAAGCTATACGCGCCAACAATCACCCAACTCCGACAACTCATCAGTATAACAGAGACATTCTCCAAGGACATAGGAATGGAATTCGGCCTCGATAAGTGCAAAATACAGAAGAATAGCAAAGAAGATTTACCAGGCATCGAACTCGAAGACGGGAGACTACTGAAGACCTTGGACGAGGGCGAAACCTACAAATACCTAGGGATAATGCAAAAACGGCAGCAGGAGCACAAGAAAGTCAAAGTCCAGCTCACGCAAGCATTCCAAGAAAGACTTAGAAGCATTGTGAAGACGAAACTGAGCGGGAAGAATTCCTGAAAGCCAATGGGTTAGATTATTAAAGCAAAGCAAATAAGATACAAAAATGAAAAGCCAAACTATAAAATAACATTAGAAAAAGTTTCTATTTAAGTATATCTCGCAATATTATTTAAACCCTATTTCATAATATATCTGCTGCGTTTACTCTTACTAGCCCATTCTTCCTTTCTCCTATTTCAAGGCCGATATTAGGTCTGGAAGCAGGCCTTCAAAGCAGAAGAAACATTGTTGACTTCAATAAAGTCATACTTTTCCATCTTATTTTTCTTACATATTGAGGGGTATTCGAGTATAATCGACGTTACAATAATTTGGAATATAGTATCTGAATCTGTTATTGGAGGGCGCGCTAAATAATACGCAGTAGTTGTAAAACTTGTTCCCGTAAAATGAGGCGCGGGTGGGGGAGACAAAGAAGTTTGAGTAGTATGTGATGAGCGAAGGTTTTCTTTTACCTGTTGTCGTGTGTCAGTGTATATTTATATCTCTTCAATCCAATTTCTATTCCGTTTATTATATCCATATCGCATAATTTATACCATGGCATATCGGGGGATCAGATGGTATCTGCTGAGAAGCACACTCCCTTCAGAAACATGCATTATATGGAAACATCCTATGGTCAATTCCCCTTGAAAAAGAGCCTGTAGTATGTTTCAAACACTTAATTCCATTGGTCCTTACTCAATTCTTTGTTTTGCTAGCTTAACTTTTCATTTTCGTTTCCTATTTGATTTGCTTTAATAATCTAATCCATTGGTTTTCAAGAACGTATAAGAACCCAATTTGGATTTTCATATATCGTCCAGCATGTAAGTAAAATTATTTTGTGTATTTTTCAATGTTTTTCATTGTTCTCCATGTTTCAACTTAAAGTGTTTTTAATATATATATATATATCATCATCATCATCATCATATTCAACCATTATCTATCCACTGCTGGATGAAGGTCTCTCCAAATGCTTTCCACACAAGTCTATCCTGAGCAATTCGCTTCCACGTCACCCCAACCTGTTTTCTTATTTCATCCACCCATCTAGTTTGAGGACGTTTTCTAGGTCTTCGGTGGTCTCTTGGAATCCAGTTCAGAATTTCTGTTGTCCATCGTTGATCAGTTCTTCTTGCAATATGCCCAGCCCATCGCCATTTCAGCCCTTTTACTTTAACAATGATGTCCTCTACTCTAGTTTGCTCTCTCACCCAAGTGTTTCTTTTTCGATCTCTCCTAGTTATTCCAAGCATGCACCTCTCCATGCTCCTTTGCGTTGTCTGTAACTTTCGTATTGCTCCAACTGTTAGACTCCATGTCTCTGATCCATAAGAGAGGACTGGCAATACACACTGGTTGAAGACCTTTCTTTTTAGACACAAAGGCAATTTCCCCTTCAGGATAAAACTGTTTCTTCCAAATGCACTCCAGCCAAGTTTAATACGTCTGTTGAGTTCTTTCATAATGTTGCCATCCATTGAAATCAGCTGGCCAAGGTAAATATATGAATCAGCAATTTCTAGCTCAATGTTGTCAACTTGTATTTTTGTTTCCTCTACGAAATTATTGAACATGATCTTAGTTTTTTGTAGGTTCATCTTGAGTCCAACTTCTTTACTTCTAGTTGAGAGCTCCTGTACCATGTCTTGGAGTTCTAATGGGTTCGTTGAAAAAATAACAATGTCATCAGCAAACCGCAAATGATTTAAATATTCACCATTTATTTTTATTCCCTTGTTATTCCAATTTATCAGCTGAAAAATCATCTGTAAAGCTGAAGTAAAAAGTTTTGGAGAAATGGTATCTCCCTGCCTCACACCTTTACCAATTTTGATAGCTTCGGTATCTTTATGTAACCGAAATTTTGCACTTGCATTTTTATACACACGTTTCACCATGTCAATGTACACATCCTCAATGTCTGTTGATCTTAAAGAGTTGATGACTGCTGATGTTTTAATAGAGTCAAAGGCCTTCTCATAGTCAATAAATGCCACA
>QLNU02003225.1:99515460-99539442 GCA_006491805.2 Dysdera silvatica | reverse complement strand
GCACTTGCCATAAAACATGTGAAAGCGTGGGTTTGGTTGAGAGTGGACTATTTGCATAGCACTTACCAGCTTCCGGTCGTTTCGCCTTTGCGTGTCATATCGGAGTCTAGTTTTGACGGGGAAAGAGGTATCAATCACAAAGGTTGGGAATTATTCCCAAGAATAGACCAAACAGAAGCCATGGAGTGATCCATTTAAACAAGATGACAGATCAGAAAACAAAACACCAATTCACATTATATTTTTAGAATAATGGTATTTTTATGGTATACGCTTATTTAAGACACATGTTAATAATCCATAAAGCTTTTCTTAGTTACACATGATTAATATTCTGCACAATGAAGCAGCTAAACTTTCGTTATACGAGGCTCGGAAAGTAACAAAGGAGTCTTAGAATTTCTTAATGTTTTGGTGTATTTTATTAATATGATGAATAATACTAAAGATCTAAGCAGAATAATGTACTTAGCATTAATAAATAAATTTCTTAACGTAAATTTTGCATCAAAAACTTGCAAAGCTATCTTAAAATATCTAATATCCATTATGCTTACTATAGAAGACATGAAGGTAAAAACCTCTGTAAGAAACACACTACACACAAAATTTGCTGTATATACTATTTTGAACACATTCTTAACGTCAAATAAAATTTTTCATGGTCATGTACAGATTTATACGAAACATTAAAAACGAAATTCAACAATAACTCATTTCGAGAAAAAATATTTTTCAGGGGATTCAGTTCTTCTTAGCTCCATTCTGACTACGACTCTGATTCAGCAACTGCAATGTATAATGACAAATATAAATGTAAAATCCATTTCATTGGAAAATTAATTATTTTACGTATTCCGGCTTGTTTCATATGCCGGAATAGTATCAGCAGACTTCAATCATAAATGCATTTTTTCATACGATTGGAAAGGGCAGCACCAGTTACATGAAACCTAAATTTTGGAATGAGTTGCCGGATGCGTTAAAGACATTGAACAATATAGGAACATTTAAAAAGGACCTAAAGGAATAATAATGCAGATGTAAAATAATAGACAAAAACTAAAATTAAAAATGATGTGGAGAAAATAGTGTACTAATGAGATGAATAATATAGAGTGAGAAAATATTCAATCGGATGTTTAAATTATTTTGTACAGTAGTATCGATTGCAAGTTGTTAAAAATACTTAAATAAGTTCGCACAAATCTGTCTGTTACATCTAATGCTATTTTCTTAGAACATTTCCTGGTGCGATATGTTTCCGTTTCTTTTTTCTTTTTTACTGTGCTGTATAAAACGACTAATAATACAATGCAATGTAAATGATATAATTTAAACCAATATAATGTATATAACACAACGTCATGATTATATGACTGCACCAGAGACGAATAAATAAAGGTGTATTATTATATGCATAGGAATTAATTGAATTCGTGGTATATTAATATCACTATTCATAGTTGTGTTTCATTTCGGTCTGTGATCACATCGTTACAAATTTCACGACTGGTTTTATGAGTCCACTTGTTTTCAATCTGTGTAAACCCTAATTGCAACGCTAAGGGCACAGCGTCATCGACATTCGGTATTTCGAATCGCTTGTTACAAGTAGTGCTAAAAGATCCGATAACCTGGCCGTTCCAGTAATCTGCTATGTCGGTGAGGATTTTGGGTATCGCAAAATAGTCATATCGGGGCCATTCATAAAGAGTTAAGTTAATCTTTCGTGATCGTAAAACAACTCAGTATCGTAAACCGACGGCCATTTTGTTTATCATCGTCATAAAAATTAACCATAAAATCGAAAGCATTCAGCTGAAATGCTTTGGAAGGACTTCATGATATTAACTTTTAGCGCCGCATTAAGCTTTGGTGAACGACGTCCGGAATCAGGCATTTGGAGATGATGTTTACTTTCCAAATTGCATATCTCATATATATAATAAATTTGATAGGGGCATTCCAAAAGAAATAAAATGTACAAAATAAAATTTATACAGGGTGAACTACGTAAAATTGGTAATGTAAAATCTCGAAAAAAGTAAGCGTTTTACAAAAAATTGTTTTAAACAAAAGTTACTTGTCTTGAAAGGGGAAGTGTTTTTGATTATCCATGTTTTACTTGGGGGTCGTTTCTAAAGACATTTGAAAGTTAAACTTTTTTTAAAGAGAACCCTATATTTTTTTTTATTATTATTCCTCGTTAAAAAATAAATAACTTTTGCAGAAAGAATTTTTTCGATTTAGCGCTTGCTTTCCGAGATATTTAAAAAGTAAACTTGAATAAAGATGTTCATGCCATATAATGCGTGTTACATTTTTCCGCAAGATTCCTCATGAATAAAAACCAATTCGACCTTTTCCGCTACAGACAGATATTTTACTTTTAACACACTAAACGAAAACTCAATAAACTAATTTATCGTAACACTTAAGCGTTAATTTTTAAGTGATTTTTATTAAATAGACTGCTATACGTAGGAAGTTGAAAAAAAAGCTGAATGCCGCTAGCGAAAGCGGCCATCTTGCTTCGGTTAGAATTAGCACCACGCGCAACTCTTTCTTCTAGGGAATATAAATCAGTTTTATGACTTATAACCAATCACATTTATTTTTATTTTTGTGTACGTCTTTTCAAGTCTTTCCAAGCACTGCATACTTAATTTGTTTTTCATTTTTTAAATATGAAATAAGTTTTCTATGGTATGTCATGAATTTGTTTGTTCAAGCTTACTTTTTAAATATCTAGAAAACTAAGCGCTAAATCGAAAAAATGCTTCCTACAAAGATTTGCTTTTTATGAAAAATAGGAGTGAAATATAAAAATTATAGGCTTCCCTTTAAAAAAAAGAGTTTGACCTTCAAATAACTTTTTAAACGACCTCAAGCAAAACGTAGATAATGAACAACCCTTTCCCCTTCAGGACATGCAAATTTTGTTGCAAACAATTTTTTGTAAAAAGCTTATGTTTTAGATATTTTACATTATGAATTTTATGTTGTCCACTCTGTATAAGCATATCCGAATACAATTTGTCTTTGCCTCTTTTTTAACAAGTTTTACATTAGTCATAAATACGCGTGACTGCAAAACATGGGGAGTAATTTTGGAGATTTTTCTTACACTCACGGACGACAGAATTCATGCAAACATGAAAAATCATACATCACACAAGAATATATTTGCATTTGTGATTGATTGCGAATAATATGGGAGCAGATTTAGATTTCAGTGGAATAATATATTATTTTGGTATAGTTCAAGCGCTCGGGGAAATTTTTTTATCTTTACAAACCGCTATAGCTCCATGGATGTGGGAACTTCGTTCTTAAATAAATAATCCTCACGAATTCAAAATACCGACCCGGAGGCTTTTAAATGTTAATTATTTATTTGATAATTTTGCTATGGATGGATGGATGGATGGATGGGTGGATGGACGGACGGACGGACGAGCCAGCTAGCTAGCCGGCTCCAGTTCAAGCTACAGACGTTGGCGTCCGGATATTTTCCTAAAAAAGTTCAGTGAAGATTAAAATATAAAATTTTGCACATGCACACACATATACGATGCTTTATTTTACTATTCAAAAATTATTATACAGCAGTTGGCTTTCCCCTTATAATCATGAATTATTTCTTTGTATTGGAAATTCCATGTAAGTTAACGTAAAGAAATTATTCTACGATGTACCATTGCAGTTGCCTCCATTCATGTTATGCATAATTTAATATTAATATAAATTGTAACTTCGGGAAAAATGAAAAATGTAGTTTAGTGAGAACTATTCCAAACTATAACCAGGGATAGATTCCCTAGGCTTATAAGAGGTTGGATGGAATTCATCGGGGGAAATCGTTGGTCTTGGCGCAGCATGACTCTTACTGTCCTTGCTCCATAAGATTCAAAAACAAACGAAGCAAAATACAGTAAAATTTCCCTAGGGCGATCACCGTCGATTCCATAAAAAAGCGGTTTCTCAGAGAGGCGGTCTCTCAATGGAGTAAATTTAGCATTGGGTCTATGGGGTGGAGGGAGAAAATCCGTTTCCAGAAAAAATAATTAAGGGAGATGATCACTGAATAGAGGTGGTCGTTAAGGGAGGTTTGACTGTATAACTATTAGCAATTCCGCTTATAAGAATGAAATTTTTTAGGAAAAAAGTTCAGCGTTATCAGAAAATCGTTTGAGAAAAACTAAATTTTTTTCGCAGATATATAAATATTAGCTTTCACATAGCGGTTGAAGAAGATGACGATTTGAACGTGTGAACAATTTATACAGTGTGTGTGAGAAATTAGTATGGCCTCCAAAAATGTAAACAAAATTGGAATTTCCTAAATAAAAAATAATCTTAAATCTATGGTATCCCTTTCGTGATTAACACAATTTTTTGAAAACATGTAATTTGTTAATTGGAGGTTTGCAAAAACTTGAGCCCACGGTAATATTAAAATTATTTTAGATATCGGGCGATATGTTTTATAATTATTTTTTTAATTGTTTTCTAATTAGTGATATTTCGCATAAATTTGAATTTGTTTTCAATTAGGGAAGGCTATACGATTCCCTTCGTTCGTTGAAATTCTACTCATAATATCTCTACTTCTATTGACCTCAGAAAATTTATTCTAGTCTTGTGAGAACTGTAATTAAACGATTTTTTAATATGAAATACAATATAGAGTGAAATTTGAAATAAAACAGAAAATGTATGTCATATTTTTAACATATGTCATATTTCTTAACGTAACACTATATTGTAAGATACATTTTTGACGCGTTCCTTAGATTTCTACGTAATTTTCCATAGCTGACGATAAAACATTTAAAATTCTATAAAATGCGATATCGCCGAACTTTCCCCTTTGAAAATTGATCGAGTAAATAATATTTGTATGGTTATTCTGGGACACCCTGTGTAAAAGGGTATTTCAGGGAATTAATTAACCATGCACATATATTTTCAAAAGTTACTAACGCCTTGAATATGGGTATCATTGTTCTTTGCTTGAAAGTTTTTATTAAGCTTGAGTCATGTTAAACTGATTTCCACGATTTTTAAAATAATTTAAAAAAAATTAAAACGTGCAATGAAAAAGTTCAAATGTATTTATAGCCAACTATAATGTATATCTTATGTGTTGCAGATAATAGCTCACACTTTTATAATTATTAATTCAACCAAAAAAAAGGCTATCAGGTTGTCAAATGATAAATCATTATTATTAATAAAGTCCATTAAAATAAGCTGTTGCAGAAATTTTTTAATGTGTCTGTATATAATCTGTTTTAATTGTCTATTCGCGAAAAAATGAAAATGCAGTAAATGAAAATTAAACAGATTCTGGCCCATTTTATCAAATATCCGTAGTTCTTTTGATTCAGCAATTCATTAACCCATTAGGCTGCGTGAGTGCTTTCTGTAAAAACACGTATTTTAATTTTTTTTTTTTTTTTCGTCGTGGATTCAGGTCTCACCGAACGCAGAATCATTTCTTTTCTTTCGAACGTTTCACCATCTAGCCACGTCATAACACCAGCACTGGTATCACTACGCAATGGCCCTGCGGTGGCGCAGTGTGGTAACGCGTTCTCCTATTGCGCGGCTAATCCGGGTTCGACTCCCAGCAGTGCAAAAAGAACGCTTACTCAGAGATCTCATAAAGATCGCACTGCTCACTGTAGTCCGGGGTTTGGTTCCCTAGGCCTTAAGAGGTTCGGATTCCTCGGAAAACAGTAGGTCCCGGCGCAGCATGACCACTGTAGTCTTTGAGCCGTAAAACCAAAAAGAAAGAAAGAAAAGAAAGCACTACGCCAATAAACGTTGATTTATATTGTTGTTTGACATGTTTCAATTTCTGTCTGCGAAACAACTTTTTCCTCCTTATCTATTCCTTTTATATTTTTGTTATTTCCTTTTATATTTTTGTAATTGCCTTTTATATATTTTGTAATCGCCTTTTATATTTTTATTATTTTCTTTTATGTTTTTATTATTTTCTTTTATGTTTTTATTATTTCCTTTTATAGTTTTATTATTTCCTTTTATATTTTTAGCGTTTCCTTTTATATATTCAATACTTTCTTTTATATTTTTATAATTTCCTTTATATGTGAATATTCAACAAATCCCATAAAAGGAAAGAAACAAAGCTTTCATTTCCACCAGAAAAATTTTGTCACATAATTACGTTAAATTTACTTTTCTTAAAATCAGTCATCTTCGGGAAATCAGTCCAAAAATTTACACTGGACACGTATTTATTTTACTTCAAGTATAAACAAAAATACGCAGATAAACAAGTTCAATATTAATTTGATAAATATGCCCGATTCTAAAAGAAATAAAGAACTATAATGTTATGCAAATTAATAACATATATGTTAGTGTTTGTATATTGGATGTGACACTAAACAGCGTATTTGAACATTTTTAGTACACCCAGAACATAATTGAGAACAACTTAAGGATTCATAAAATTACTAAAAAATATTATTTTTTTGCGTTTATATTTCGAAAACGTTAAGGATGGAATCAATAATTGTGAAAGGTCACATCAGCTGTCAAAAGGAAATATTTTTTTTTTCACTTTTTGTGCTTTTCATTATAGCTGTGTTCTGTTTCGTAAAAGTCTTAAAAAAACTTCTGCCAGGGACTTTTCTAATAAAGAATCGCTTTTGCTGTATAAAAAAGTGAAATCCTCTGGCTTCCGTCATTTTTTTTTAAAAAATATGTCTTTGTTGTGGTCTTCACTTTGACCGCTGTCAAAGTATGAATCGGTCCAAATCAATATTTCATGGAACTAAGAGCAAATGGCATTTTATTTAAACCAATGTACTCTTTCTTCCGTAATATCCCTATATAGCTCAATAGGATGCTTTCTTGTAATATAAATATTTTAAGCCTATTATGGTATTAATACTCTTTTCATGGATGATACAATTAATAATAAAAATGGATGACATATAAGATCATAAAACCAATTTTTTTGTAATTTTCGCGGGGAGAGAGGGATTAATTAAATAGCATGTTTTGACATTACCTCTGGATCAAATCGGTGAACGACCGACATTGAGTATAACTGCTCATTAATGAGAGATGGGAAATCTCGTTCATTCATTCGTTCAGTAATTGATTTGGGGCACCTGTAATTGACGCCCTGTTGCTCAAATTCGCGATCATTTTATCCACCATCAAGAGATACAATTAATTGTCCCAGTAAAAGCCGACATATAACTAATGATGTTCGTTTGAATGCATTTTTAATTTTAATTAATTCTGTTATATTTATTTTCTCCAAGTAAATACGTGACAATAGTGTTTCTCTTGTGGTACCCAGGCCCGGAATTAGTTTGCGGCATGCCCTGGGAACAGCGACTTTTTGCGCCCTTCCTTGCGATAAGAATTCCGTTAATCAGCCCCTTAAATGCGTATGAAAATCGTGGAGTAGAGAGGGACGTAATAGTAATACTTTATTCCTTATTATTATGTACATCAGGAGACCATACAAACGATTTGCTTGGGAAATGGAAAGAGAGCAGTAGCGATGCTAGTAACGGGGCTCTCTTTCCGGTAGAAAAAGCAAGGGATTTCTCGTATTCTGCAAGAAACAACAAAGATATTGATTCGCGCGTACAAATCCGCATTGTTATTAAGAGATTTACATTCGCTGGTGTATAACATTTACATAGTTTATGAGCAGAGTCTTGACTCGAAGACGTTACAAGTGAAGGTTGAAGTCCAAAGGTGGAATCTTTGTGGGCTGCAGAGTAAGAATGTTTTTCCTTGTAGCCTGAACCGAGAAAAGAAGTAGGAGAAACAAAAATAGTAGAAAAATGTAAATGAATTTTGAGTTGACCGTTGTGGGTGCACTTTTAGAGGACATTTATAAGGAAAGGCAGACAAAAGAAAAAGGTTCATTATTATAACAGAAAATCGCGATATTTTTATATGAATGCATTTTTTTGATGCCAAATTTTTACGCTTTTCAACGTTTAAGGGGAGGATGAGGGCCGTTTTATGTAATTTTTCAGTATTCCTTGTAATTGACTGAAAAAAGGGGAGGTCGCTTTCCTGAGATGTACGATCACACCTTGATTGGCGCAGAATAGCACGTACTGTCATTGCGTCATAAAATACAATCAACCAACCGCTTTCCTGAAGAAGACAATTTAGCGGAATTTCATGATAGATTTCATTAAAAAAACTAGAAAAACTAGAAAAAAGTCCTTCGGCTTTTAAACTTTTACGCTCTTCAAAATTCGACACCCTGGACACTTGCCCAGTATACCTATTTATAAGTCATATGATGGTAGGGCTATTCACTCTATTTAGTGACTATTTTCCACTAGTAAATACTGTGAAGTCCGAAGTTTCCGGAGCAAAAGGGCATCATGACAGACAAGCGAAAACTGCAACACTTCGCTGCTGTTAATCTCAATACACTTTTATTAATTACCAGGCTTTGTTAAGTCCTCCTAAACCGAATGTCAAGAGGTTTGTTTCTGCTGATCACATGCGCCACACAAAATGTACCAAATTGGGAGTAACATATAATACACTCTATAACAAACAAATCGACGCATCAAGGAGGAGTTGTCCGATTGCGATAAAAATTGGTGGATGTGAAGAACATACATAGAAAAAGAAATGATTAAAATTTCAGAACAATTGAATGATTTATTGCAGAGTTTGACCGTTACAAAGGGAGGAAGTCAATAAGGCGTTGGTCCACCTCTGGCCTGGATGCAAGCTGTCACCCGGCGTGGCATAGACTGATAAAGATCCCGGATGGTGTCCTGCGGAATTTCTTGCCAAATTGTCTCCAACTGTCGGGCTAAATCGTCAACATTCCGGGATGGTTGCAATCGCCTTCCCATAGCGTCCCAAATGTGCTCTATGGGAGAGAGATCAGGAGACCTAGCTTGCCAAGGAAGTATTGGGCAAGATTGAAGACAATTCATAGCAACACGTGCCGTGTGCGGCCGGGCATTGTCTTGTTGAAACGTAAGTCCAGGGTGTCGCAAAAGGAACGGTAACACAACCGGTCGTAGAATGTCGTCTACGTACCGCTGTGCTGTAAGTGTGCCAGAAATGACCACCAAAGGGGTCCGGCTATCAAAGGAGATGGCACCCCAGACCATAACGCCCTGTTGTGGGCATGTGTGGCGTGCGATAGTAAGGGCAGGATCCCCACGCTGCCCTGGACGTCTCCAGACACGTCTGCGGTTGTCGTCAGGACACAGTTGGAAACGGGACTCGTCACTAAAGACTATACGTCCCCAGTCAGCGCAGTTCCAAGTTGATCGAGCCCGGCACCACTGTAATCGGACTTGACGGTGTAAAGGCGTGAGAGGTAAGCGGCGTAACGGTCGGCGCGAGCGTAAATTCCGCTCTCTCAGTCGTCTGCAGAGGGTCATGTTGGACACATGTGTGCGGGCCACACGTTGGATAGTTGATAACGACGAATCCGGTGCTGTGACATCTGCTCTGACAATCGCTCTGTCTTCCCGTTCTGTTGTGGCCCTAGGTCGACCGCTGCCGTCCCGACGCTGACATCTGCCGTTGTTGACCCACTCTTGCCAGCACCGTCCAATCGCCGCATCGCTTCGACCCACATGTCCAGCGATTCTTCGATTCGTCCAACCAGCCTCTTTCAATCCGATAGCACGACCTCTTTCAAATTTTGACATGTGCTTAAAAAAATAATGGACTTAAAAAAAATGGTGCCGGGAAACTTCTGCCACCAGTTGACCCCAAAATTATTTTATTTATATAAACTTATCTTTGCTGTAGTTGTTGGCACAGCAAAGCGAGACATTACTGTTGAGCCGGAATACAGTTTCGTGCATGCTCCGAAAATCAAATATATTCGGCACTTTTGTAAACCTCAAAAATAATCCCGATTTTAAAGCCAATCCTTACAACAATGCCGGAAACAACACAGGAAATTTTGTTGGGAATGGAGTCTGATACCACTTTTCAAAAAAAAATATTTTTGCAGCTAGGCTTTCCATTTTTTTCTATAGTAATTACAGCATAATCGTAAGCATAATATATAATCGAAACTACTTTTTGTTAATTTGTTTGTTTCTTTTAATTCAAAGTATTTAAACAAAATCCAAAAACTAATGTCCATCATTTTTGGTGTAACTCAAGATATTGACTTTTGATAAAATAAAAATATTTTCTTATAAATAACAATATGAGGAAAAGGTCTCCAGAAAAAATATTAAAAATATAAAAATTTTAAAATTGACATTTATTGTACTTTTGTTCTGTAACCGTTGTTACTAAAATTCATATCACAGGTTGTAATATATATATGTAAATTCTGCGAAGAAAAATTAAAGAAAACTATATCAAAACATACCTGAGAAGTTTCTAACATTTATCGTAAACGGTTTTGAAGATGTATCACAAGCAAATCATAACGCTTCAAAAAATTTCAAATTGAGGAAAACGCATTTAAAGTTTGTCGAGTAAAACATGGACTCTTGTAACAATTTTACAGTAATTGCTATTTTGAGGAGGTCTAAGTTCCTCAGGAAGAAATCAATAACATCATAGCATTAAAAAAAATTGATTTTTTTCTACCAAAAGTGGTTCTAGACAATCTTAAGGGACGTTTATTATATCAAACTCATACACTATAACCAAAATTGTTTCGAACGATTAAAATACAGGAAGCGTGCAGGGATTAAATAAAACTGAATATAAATGTATCAATGCACTTGAATTTTAAAATAGGAAACCGCATTCTCTTATAATAACTGTGAACCTATATTTACGAAGATGAAAATTCACCTTTCGCATTTAGTTTCGACCATTTTTGGAAAGCGTTGGTTTTCTCAGCTGAAAAGGTTGATGTTAAATTACTCGTAAAGAAAAGAATGATTTTCCGGTGCTCAGTGTAACCCGAAAAGGCTGATACTTATAATTCTCTTTATTTTCTACAATACACTAATACTAATACACAATACACTAATACACACATACACTAAATACTAAACACTAATTTCCAAGTGACATTTTGAAACAATGAGAGTGAATGATTAATAGTTAATGAATTTTTGCTTAATTTCTGATTTTAAATTCTGATTATAAACTGCTGTCAGAATAGAACAATAAACTTTTTTATTTCTCTTACGAGGAAATAAGTTTTCGCAGTTTACGTTTAAGACAACATTGTTCGTCCTTTTAGTATTTTAAACTAAACAGGCATTCTTGCGAACTGGTCACGTTAGTAGATGTCTTCTGGAGTTTTAAATTAAACGACCTTTGATTTTATTTTTTTTCTAAACTATGTCTAGAATTTCGTGTTCCTTTAATCAGAATGTTATTAACGTTTCCATCTCACTTTAATTCAAATAAACATTTATTTTGCCTTATATTATGATACTATTTTCAGTGTTTCGAATACCTTGCATATCACTGTCTTTGAAGGGATTAATTAATTTTATTATTAAAATGTTAGAGGGCCACAATTAGTTTCCAGGAGTCGTAATCTAAGTTGTTTAGCCGCAGAATTTCTTCGAAAATAAACCTGTTTCTTCAAAAATGCATCCACGTAAGGAGCCGTCGAAACCATCTCTCTCGAAGACATGATTATTACCAGTCAAAAACTGGACTCTTTCTGCGAAATAAATTTGCACATAAACCCACTTATGATTTCAATGGTTCTGCGTACTTCAGAGGGTGTTTATATGTATTTATAACGATTTGATTTGAAATTAAAAACAAAATTATCAGCGACTCTGAAAATATCTGGTAATACTCTATTACATAAAAAGTGAAAAATCGTTTGCGACTAAACATTTATTTTGCGCCGTGAAATGATATACGAAAGGAACCTGTGGCTTGAAGGCTATATACTTGACTTTTGCGAAGAGAAATATTTATATTTAATAATTAAAAATCGATGCGAAGCATGGTTTTAAGTATCAAAATAAATGATATTATTGATGTAAAAGGAAAAATTGTCATATTTAATGTAAAGAAGAAGAAAAAAACCCCAAAAATATCCCAAAAAATATGTTGATTCTTCTAACATTTTTAAAGTGAAGTCTGTGGTTCTACAAGAAAATCCAAAACCTCAAAGAACTATTGAAAAAGTTTTGTATACATCAGCTTCAACTATAAATAAATAAATTAATAAAGATTTGAATTTAATCAAAGCAAAAAAAGTGCAGTTTATCGTCTGCTACCTCGGCATGTTGCTGAGTGGAAGACTAGATGTAGATTGTTATATGAAAGCCATTTAGCAGGAAATAGATTGAAAATAATCGTTGCAATTGGTGAATCATTGATTTATCAAACATTGATAATCATTGATTAATCATTGATATTTAAATGACTGTAATAAAAGATAGATTTACTGTAGAAAAAGAGGTCCGATAGACTTAAAGTTTGGTTCAAAGAGAGCAAAGGAATTTTCAGCAAAGGATTTATGGTTAGCGCTGGCATCTCTTATAACGGAAAATTAAAAATAATGGAAGTTGAAAAAAAATGCGACAATCACCTCGACATATTATCAATATGATATTCTTCTATTTTTAAAGAAGATATTCCAAAACTGTATCCTACTGACTTTCAAAATGTGGAACTCCATCAGGACAAAGCGAGTAGCCACACCTCCAAAAGTACAACCGCATTTCTAGAAAAAACGAGACAAGAAAAAAAAATTACCTTCGTTCTCTTTGTTTACATTACATTAATCTTTATAAATGCTTAACTACCTAGTCATTAACTCCTATGGCCCTCAACCTGTAGGATTGATTTCAGTAAAGCAGTGTTGGAATAGAAGTGTGAATCTGCAGTCGTCAGGGCACTCAAACCGACAGCACTTACGATAATATACATTACCGATGACGCACGTCAACAATAATGACCATGCGGGCCATTGCCAGAAGACTGAACCTGAAGACAAATTACCACTGATAAACTCGGAGAATCGATGTTCTATCCCGGAAAATTACCCTTGTATTTAGTCATTCTTTTTGAAAATAAATTACGGTTCCTAGTATTCAGTAATTAAGTTAAAAGGAATCTAAATCAATTTTCAATGTTTGTAAAGCACAAGAAAATACTTCGAGAGTGCAGTTCGTAAGTTATCTAATTTGAATAACGTTAAGCTTATTTCGCATTGGATAGAAACAACTCTTGTAAATTCACTTACGTGGCAAACTTTATTTACAATGAATATTTTCTGTTGTTAGTCTTTGTTTTTTGATGCTTTACAATTCTTATAGTTAGAGAAGAGGATTAAAATAAATTGTGAAACTTTCTTTGAAGTTTTTAGTTTTACGTTGAAACACAGCTGATATATAATATAATGTGAAAATCCTTTGATTGTTTTATCCGTAATGTATGTTTGAACAAGGAATAAACGCGTTATTAGATTATTATATTAAGTTCCGAATTCTGAAAATTTGTTGCAAAAATTGAAAAATTGAAGTGCCAGCTCCATGAATTAATTAAGCTCAAAGCTAAAATTTAAAACCGAAATCACTCGAGCTTCCATTTTTTAAGAACCTTGTTTCGGTATTTAAGCAAAATCCTGCTTAAAATTTTATTTTAGTATCTTCAAAATGCAAATGGAATAAATTTCAAGATGCATGTATAACAAGAACCTGAGGCGCTACATTTGGGTACGTAGTTTGTAAAATAAGAAGCTAATAATATACACCGGCGGAAAATAAAATCCCAACATTAAGGAGTTGTGTTAGATAAACGAAATTTGGGAGGCATGTTTTCACATCTGGAAGATGTCGCTTATTCATATTTCCCACTAGACGAATAAGAGTGGCGCTAGTAGCGTCACTATGATCATGCAAATCACGTTTGCTTTAAATACGGGATGTAAATTTTGTGAGGGTTATTTATCGTCCGGATTGTACGTTGAGAGTTAGGTTTGAATCAAAAATGCCTTTAAGGAGACGAAGAAGGCGGTATCAGTAGCTTACTGAGTTTGAACTAGGCCGTGTAATAGGGCTATGAGAAGGTGAGTTTTCTTCCCACGATATTGCAGAAAGACTTGGCAATGATGTATCCAGTTGGCATGTATCTAGTTGGCAAATCTAGTTGTATCTAGATAGCTAGTATAGATCTAGCATGTATCTAGTTGTTTGGATGTATTTAGTTGGCAACAGTGGTCACGTGAAGGCACTGTCTCAAGAAGACCGGGGTCCGGCCGCACACGGACCACTACTGAGAGAGAAGACTATCCTAATCGCCGCATGACTGTGGCGCATCGTACTGCATCTGCAGCAGAAATTAGAGCTTCTGTTGGCTCCAGAGTGACACACAGCGAACTGTAACAAATCGATTACTTAACGGACAGCTCTGAGCCAGACGGCCTATAGCATTCATGTCACTAACTCCGAATCACTGCCATATGTGACGTCAGTGGTGTCAAGCTAGAGCTCATTGGAGGGCGGAGTGGAGATCTGTTGTGTTTTCAGATGAGAGCCGTTTCTGTCTTGGTGTCATTGATGGTCGTATATTGGTAAAAAGGAGGCCAGGTGAACGCTTGGAACCAAGCTGTCTGCGGCGTAGACACACTGGACCTACACCAGGAGTTACGGTCTAGGGAGCGATTTCCTATGACAGCAGGATCACTCTCATCGTTATCCCAAGCACCTTGACAGCAAATTTGTACATTAGACTGGTGATTGAACCGGTTGCGTTGCCATTAATGAGCAGTATTCAAGGGGGTGTTTTCCAACAGGATAACGCTCGTCCTCATACCGCTGCTGTCGCCCAACGTGCTCTACGGAGTGTCGACATATCACCTTGGCTTACCAGATCACCAGATCTTTCTCCCATCAAGCACATATGGGACATTATTGGAAGACAAATCCAGCGTCATCCACAATCAACATTAAGCGTTGCTGATTTGACTCATCAAGTGCAACAGGCATGGAACTCCATTCCACAAAATGACATACGACGCCTGTACGACACAATGCATGCACGTTTGCATGCTTGCATTCAAAATCGTGGCGGCTATAGCGGTTATTAATGTACCACCATTTCGCATTTGAAATGGATCTTCTTGCGCATACTTTTACCGGTAACCTTGAAACTTTAATCAAATAAATATGTTACCTAGACAACTGCTTTGCCTAAATTTCATTCCTCTAAACTCATTTGTCCTTGGTGTTGGGATTTTATTTTCCGCCAGTGTAATATTATAAAAACTACAAATGTAAATAAAATTGTAAATAGTGTGTATTGAATATTGCTCAAATGTTTGTAAAATTAGCAATTTAAACTACTATTCAAATAAGAATGAATAACGTATTCAGATTTTATGTGAATCTTTGAAAAAAAGTTGTAATTTCACCGTTCGGCAAGTAAAGTAAGAATTTACAATTATTCAAAACTAGAAATATAAACAAAATGTAGTAAAGACATTGTGAAATAGGATAACAAACGATTCCAAAATCTTTGTTTAATATTTTGATATATATTCTTTTTTTATCTTAACATAATTATGTTTTTAATGTTACTTGCTAGGAGTAATGATGATAATAGCAGTGGAAGAGGAGGTTGCACTAGTAGTGATAGTGTTAAAAAAAGAATTGCGTATCTGTTGATGTATCTGTTGATGAAAGCATATAACTTACATTGCAGATACCTAGGAAAAGTAATCTTAATTTAATACTTTACTCCGGACTTCACAGACTCTTGAATTTAAACAAAACTAATCATTTTACTTTTCTAAATGTATCTTCATTTTTTCATAATATGAAATTTTCATTGCTAGTTGTTGTTGCACACCCCAGTTGTAACAAACTTAATGATTATCAATCGGGTTATGATACAAGAAACTTTTTGGAAACTTCTCCACCTCCTCCCTACTCTCCTTTCCTCCCACCTCTTCTTTCTCGTCCTTCCGCACATTTGGAGCCATAGGCACAACAGCGCCGCGGCGCTTATACTTCTTCTTGTCGTAGGCAGATATCTCTAGGTGTTAAACCAAGGCCAATTCTATCTTTAAGGGCCTTTTCCTTCATTGTTTCCTTTTCCTCCTTGGTTTTCCCTTTTTTTTTTTTGGTGGTAGCTCTGTTGTTTTTTTCTTTTTTTTCACTTTTTGCAGTTAGGTGTTCGTATCTCTTTCCGAACCTATTCCCAGATCTGAATTTCCTTTCTTTGATCTTCACTATTATATTTGCTGTTTTCATTTCCTTTCCTATACCTATATTGTGCTACATGTCTCTTACGGTTTTACGAAGTCCACGAATTTAATATCAGTTTCTGCCATATAAATAGCACGGACTTGAAATAAAAGTAATAATTATTGTTTTATTGGTTTGTTTTTCCGACTTACCGTCTTGTTTTAAATGGATCGCTCCACCAATTCATGTAGTCTATCGTTCTCAATATAGTTTCCAGCTTATGTGATAGATACTTCTTCCTCATGACTAGTGGGCTGCTACGTGTTAAGTAATAGTGAAATATCTGAAGGTTATGTCATGTAAATTGTCTTCACACGATGTAAACAATCGCTTTCATATGTTTTATAAGATGCGGTCACGAAATACTTAAAATTTTGTCACTGAATTTATGTTCAGTGGGCGATTAACAAAATTTGACAATTGAAATTTTAAGTCTACTAATTCATTATTAATTTGCAGCAGTAATTTGTACTTCACCTTTTCCTTGCGCAATTTATCAAGACACGATTATTTCCACCAAAATAAATATTTGAGCATTTAGTATAAATACGTTTCCTAAGAGCGCATAATGACCATTGCTGTCATTGCGCCATAAGACCCAACGTTTTCTAAGCATAAAGTTAAGAAAAAGTTCTTGCCTACAAAATATTTTTCCAATGGCAGACTATTATCATGATTGTTTGGCTAAAGGATAAGGGAAATTCAAAAAAAGCAAGTGCAGAATTGCGTAATTTCTAAAACTAAACATACGTAAGAAATATTAGTAAAATTTTAACCTTCAAAAATTAGGACAGAATTTAGCGGAAGGGGAATTGAACAATCGGGTATAAAAAAAGTAGTATAGTATGCCAGATACTCTTAAAGAGATCAATAATATCAAGCTATTTAAGAAAAATTTTATACCATATTTCTGGAAGGTGTTATTGCACCAATAAATTGTTAAGTTCATAGGCCTATTAAATCGCATTTTTACTGGGGAACCGTTACCGCGGATTGTGATTATTTTGTAGTTTTTGTCTTTGAATTGCGAAGTTTTTGAATCTGTATCTATTTAGTAAATGAAATGGGAAATTACCATAACTATTATGTCCATGACCTTGTTTGAGAGGGGGAATCTTAGGGAAGGGTCTCTTTCTCAAAACTAAATTTTTAATGGGACTTGGCTACAGCCTTGCATGCTGTGATTGTATCGATACATGCTGTAAAAATTTTTGAACCCCCCCTTGAAATTAAACATTGGCTACGGCCTTGAGAGTGACAAATAAATAAAAATTGATTGATTGAAAAAAGTGCGTTTATATTTTCAATTATTATCGATTCCTATCATAAATCAATTAGATTAGGGAGAATCTGCCAAGGTGTTCTCTGTTCGATTTAAAAAATAACTTATGAATATTTATAACCATTATTTTTAAAATCCAGTTTTGAAAAATTCTTTAACAGCAGATATGAAAACTTCTTACCAGAGTAGTGTTTTTCAACCGCCATGCACTGGTATCAAAAATTCCGAGCCACGAGTGATTTTACTATGTTTGGCGCAGTATAGCCCAGATGCTCTTGCGCCATAAAACACCTAAACAAAAAAATAAATTTTACTGGAATTTGTCATTTCAGTTTTCTTAGCAGTTTTCATGAGTAAATATTTTCTTGTGGAAATATTCTGAGAAAATCAGTCACGAATGCTTCCGAAAGCTCAGACTTAAAACTCCTAAATAACATCTGTGCAACAACTGCCAGTTACCAAGCCTTGTATTTTAAATATGTAAGTATTCATGAATGATCGAGAATTTTTATTTAGACATCAGATCTTTTAGCATTTAAAAAGGGATATATACAGATCATTATGACCGGTCATAACAAAAAAATGCCTGCAAATGCCGATCACAATAATATGCTGTTCATTATCTCTTCTTACAACTGAAGGAAATGACATCTCCGAGGAAAATGCCAGTGACCAATCAGCAAGGAAGTGCATCAGCAAAGTGTATATTATTAGAAAGAGCGAACTGAGACACTCTTTGTGATTATGCCATAATTGATTTTGCACACACTGATGTATGAATTTAAAACAAGCAAGTAAAAAAAAAATCCTAAGGTCGATATTTAAATTTAGTGATTTTTAATTAACATTAATTCCCATTTCTGTAATTTGCAACTCTCCGATCCGCAACTCTCTTATCCCTAAATCTCTTATCCAAAAGTCTCTAATTCGCAACTCTCTAATCCACAACTCTCTAATTCGCAACTCTCTAATTCTCAAGTAACTCGGTAGGTTTTCAGCATTAACAACAACCATAATTATTGCATTTACGGAAGACCTTTGCCTTGTCCTTTTCATTGCGTATAGACAGGCAGACAGGAAAGCCAAAAGCAATAGCGGGTTCAATATCTATTGAAACCCGCTAAAAATGGATAGGTATTTAAAAGTATACTTGTTGGGATCGGGCCTCCGTCTTATAATAAAATAATTTACAGGGCCGCGGTTACATAACGGTTGAGTAGTACTAATCTAGAGTAGTGTTCCTCAACCGCCACGCGTGGTATTAATTTTACAGGGCCGAGATAATTTCTTCCGGACTTCGTCATTTCAGTTTTCTCAGCATTTTTCATGACTAAATATTTATTTTATAGTGGAAATATTCTGAAGAGAATACCACTTTCGAAGGCGTCGTAAAGTGCAAACACAGAATGCCAAAAAAACATCTATACAGCAGATACTAATAACCAAGCCGTGTATTTTAAAATATGGAAATATTTTTCAGCTGGAATTATTCATCATGAATAGTTGGAAATAGGCAGACACTGAAATCTTTCACCATTCGAAAAGGAAAGGTATACCGTTGATTACGGCATATCATAAAAGTCGCCTGTAAACCACTTACAGTAACACGAGGTGTATCCTTTGTTCCTAAAACTAGACGAAATAACACCTGCATTGTAAATGTCAGTGGTCAGTCAGCAAGGAAGTTGAAAGCAAAGTGGTATTAAAACTCTTAATGATTACGCCATAATTATGACTATTAAAGAAATAATTATTAATACTCATTGTAGTTCAATATATGAACTTTAAAAATTTTGTAAAGCTATCTGTGAGTAACTTGTCTTTTTATAAGTAACTCAAAAGCTATTTATGAGTAACTCAAAAAGCTATTTATGAGTAACTTAAAAAGCTATTTGTAAGTAACTCAAAAAGCTGTTTATGAGTAACTCAAAAAGCTGTTTATGAGTAACGTTGGAACCGGTTCTTCGTCTTATAAAGAGAGAATTTACCAGGCTGCAGTCTCATAAAGGTTGAAAAGCATTACTGCGGAGGGTAATGAAAATTTCAACAATTGCTATTTGAACGGAAAAATGAATTTTCCAGTTTAGATTCAACGAATTAGGATGCACATTTATATGATCTTTTTAATTTAAGTTAATTTACTTTTTATTACAATATTAAAACAAAATTTATTGAAGGATCTTTTCTTTAAAACTACCAAACTGTGTTATTGCTTTTTCCTAGTTAGTCACATGCAAGACAAAATAAAAAAAAACTTGTTTTTAATATCAAAAATTTTAAATTTTATTCTCTATTTTTTCTTTCGGACATTGCTTAAGGGTAGAAATTTACTAAGTTATTTTTTGGCTAGTTTCCCCTCTATATTTTTATTCCCACTTCTTTAATGGGAACGTGTGCCGAAACAAATGTTATTCGTCTTTCCCTGTCTTACGTTTAAAGAAAATACTTTGGATAATAGGATACGTATGTACACCATTAAAAGCGCAATTAAATTAAAGTCGTGCAATTAATTTAGGGTCATTCAATTAGTTTTACCCTTTAAGGCATGTAAGTGCCCGGTGTGCCGGAGATTTTATCTTGCAGTTAAGGATTTTAAGCGCCGATTGGACCGAGTGGGGGGAAATTGTTTTTAGAAACTGGAAATACCACCAATAATGGCGAACAGTTTCTTAATTCATACAAATCAAACACTACGCAGATTAAATTAAGAAACAATTTATATTAACATTCTTTAGGCTTAGTAATATGAACGCCGATGTCATGGCGTGGTTAGATGGTGAAACGTTCGTAAGGAAAAGAAATGTGTTTTGCATCTGGTGGGGTCCCACGACCTTCTACAATCCGGGAAGGTGCTCTTACCAACTGAGCTACAGACGACCAAACAATCAATTCCCTACGAACGTATTTAAAGCGTATTTTTCGAAACCAGTTAATTTAATTATTTCTAATTTAATCAGCGTAGTGCTTCATTTGTATAAACATATCTGCTACAACAGGCTTTTTGACGAATTTAATACCGATCTCTTCGTAATTTGGTTTATAAAGCAGCCCATATATTGTCTCATTCTGGAAAATAACCAGTTTCAAAACATACGTTTTAAATACGTTCGTTTGTTTGGTCGTCTGTAGCTCAGTTGGTAAGAGCACTTGTCAGAATTGTAGAAGGTCGTGGAATCGTGCCCCATCAGAGGCAAAAAGCATTTCTTTTCTTTATGAACATCTCACCATCTAAACATGCCATAACATCGGCGTTATTATTACTACGTCTAAAAACCTTTGATGGAAATTGTTTCTAATTCCTTTCTTGTAAATTTGCTTTCTGGAGCAACAGGGGTTATGGAAGGAGGATATAGAGATATTATGCGCTATACTGGATTGCTTACTAACTCATGAAAGGAGATAAGAACGAAGTCTTATCTTTTGTACACCAGCCATTTATTTTGAAATTTGACATGGACTTGTCATCGTAAATTCGTGGTTTCGAAATGCCAAACGGTGTCTCGCCTGAGATGGCCATTGTAAGCAAATAACTGGAAATAAGTAGAGATAAGTAAAGGAGATCTGGACAAGTCCATTATTTTTGCGCCTGACACGAAGCCTCAATCAAATAAACCCGATTTTTCGACGATCCAGAATCCTTAAGAGGTTAAAGTAATTTAGTACCTTATATAATAACTTGAATTCAGATTTACAGACAGCCGTAAACTTTATAATTTATTTTAAATTTATTATCACTTAAAGTGCTTTTATTCGTAAAAGGAATTTTATTTTAAAATATCAAATAATTTTTAAGCTCTTAATCTTGTTCTCCTAAAAAATTGGAAGCAAGCCATTTACAAAGTTAGGAGGCAGGTATGAAACATGTAAAACTCAAGGGCACTGAGGTCAGTAATTACGATCTGAAAAACGTAATGTCAATTACGAAGTGAATAATATCAAGGCGATTTCAGTAATCAGGGAAAGCGATTAGAATGTAAAGTTAATCTGAGCTCCGATTTGGGAAAAAACTCTTCCATTTTCGCTAACAAAACTACTTAAAGAAACAAAGACGAAACATTAGGAAGAGAAACGATGTAATCTACTGCAAATAATTGTTGAAAGTTACAGCCAAAATGTATCCGATATAAAACGTTTGTTTAAAAACAAAAATAGAACGTATTTTGGAATTGCGGTTTGGAATTGCTTCTTGATGGCTGCCAAGTCACCCGAAAATTTTTAAAGCAGCTTTTGTATTCGCGACTGAGTTCAAGGTTGTCTTAAATTAACGAACTTTCCATTTCACAATTTTGTATTTTTCAGGTCTGAAAATTAATTTCAATTAACGTTATAACTTTTCATCTTAAGCTCCGTATTCAAGTCAAGCTACGTATTTAAGTAAAGCTACGTTTTAAGTTGGGTTTATGCAGTAAAACTATACGATGTAATAAAGTTAAGCTATTTATTAATGCTATTGCACAAATATTCAAATCATGTAGTAAAAATGCATCAGTGTATTTGCTAAAGTTAATTTATTAACCTTTTATTTATATCATGATTTCCTATATTAACATACAGTATGAATTTAAACTATATATCCTTTCCGCAATTTATTTTTAAATTTATAAAATTGGATGAAATATTAACATAAGCAAAGCAAAAACCCATGTCTTGAAAACGATGTGTTGTACATGTCTAAAGGATATTCATCAAGAGCTAATTTCGGTAAATTCTTCTATTAACGGTTTTCAATAGATGATGAAAAAACTTTATTAAATGAAAAAGACTTCAATCAGAAAGGACGTAAAGTCATGGAAAAAGCATATAAAGTCAGTAAAGGACCTAAGTGAGAATGCCTATAATTATGCGGGACCTCACAATAACGTTGTTGAACAGAAATTATCGCTAATTAAAAAGACGGCAGGCTCGTAGCTAGATGTTTGTTACAGGGCACTGTGAAAGTTACAGGGGGCTCAGAAAGCTACAGTGTGGCTCAGGAAGCTACAGTTGGTCTCAGAAAGCTACAAGAGCTCAAAATTTGTAAATATTTTAATGTATTTTATGGATATATTTAATAATACTAAATTCACAGCTAAACAGGCCAATAGATTTAACGTTAACAAATAAATTTCTTGAAGTAAATTTTGCATTGCAAACTTATAAATTTTAGTATGCATCACAATAGTTTCCTTATCTTTAATATAGACAAGCCTCTGTGAAAAAACATGATGTACACAATATTCACCGTTAAAAGTTACTTTGATACATTTTCAACGTCAAAGAATGATTTGCATTGTCATGTACAGTTTCATACAAGAGAAAATATTTTCAATGAAATTCTACAAAAAAATACTTTGAGAAAAAATACTTTCCAATGGGGAGCTAACTGTATTTCCAGAGGGGCTAGCTTTCTCTGGCCCTAGCGTGGCTACAGCTCTGAAAGGAGCTAATGAGAGAGTTAAATGTATGCAATTTTAACAAATATAATGTTAAGCAAATAACTGGTTTGTTCACGGAATTTGTTCCTAAAACTAAACGACTTGTCATTTGAAACAGAACAGATAATTTAGACAGATCGCTAAAAGCCAAAAATCTGTTTACTTCTCGCCAAGTTTACCTAGTGTATATTTCCGCCCAATAGGCACGAACATCGAAGTTGTTACCTTTAAACAGTTGGAACGATTTGAATAAATTAACTAAATGGGCTTTCTCGGGCGAAATTATTAAACCTCTTTCCTTGTGAAAATTTAATTGATGTTACTAAAAGTGTTTTCACAGATTCGATGCTTTTGAAATTTATATGTAGAGTAAATATATATATATATATCTAATATGCGTAATGTGTACGCGGCTTGGCGTGCGCTCAGTATGTACGCGGCTATGAGTGCTCGTAATTACAGGTCGCTTAATGGACATATTTACTGTGCAACAGGAGAGCGGTCTGAAAGTAGGTAATTTTGATACAATGCGCAGATACCAGCATTGGAAAAAACAGTACATTCAGATTCGTTTAAAATATCACATGCTTAGCGTGAATATTATGCATACAAAAATTTGTGATGTTATATGCTTGGTGGAAAATGACGTTTCACAAGCTTCGAAATTATATGCGTTTATCATATGGCGATAAATCAACGTATGATAAAGTGTCGTTATATTACATAACGCAAGTGTTGTGTACATGTACATAGCACTTATGAATGTTTTCAAACCACACTTCTTTTTTATTGCTAGTGTTAGCTCCCACAATATAAATGTTCGCTTCGCAGGCTTTCTTAACTGTTGCTACTTAGAAACGAAAGAAAAAACAAACTAAAAAGGTTCAATTTCTAAAATTGTCACCATGCCAAATCGTGTGCTTTTATTTCATATTTTTCAGATATTGTATAATTATATTTTCACTTTCTATATTTGGCAACAGTACGTGTAATTGTTTTCCGAATTCTAAAATCAAATCAGTCTTCCGTTTACCATCAAATATCGAAGTGTCACACGTCATTCTTGGAGACTCCGTCGAAAAGGCGTACTAAA